>JZKD02S2293200.1:0-15163 GCA_000966675.3 Picea glauca
TTTAATTTGTCTAACATTGGACAAGGTTTAATATATTAACAAGGACCTTCCCTTCATCTAGTAGTTCGTCCTTGAATTTTGTTTGGGACTCCCAACACTATTGTTTCCTCTGCATGTTCTTAGGTGTATAAATCTTAAATATTCTCATGAATATGACTGTAAAGAAGTATTCAAAGAGATTGAAAAACTAGAGTGGACTATTACCTCATCTAGTAGATCCAATTCCTATGGGTTCGAGAGAGTGCATATTCCTCTAGACAAATCTTTGTCATATATACTAATTTGATTCCATTTTTTCCAAATGATATTTTGAATAAATTTCATGTCATTATTTCTCATCTTGGTGTCTTGTCAAAACACTATTTTCATGGTATGATTGTGAATTAACATCGTTACTCCATCTTGCTTCATTATAGTTTCTAACTCCTTTTAGATACATATATTCACATTAAGGGTTTTAATACATAAATTGAAGGAAAACATAATAATTTAATGGATCACTAGATATTCATGAGGTGGACATATGCAAAGTATCAGATAGGAGTTTATTTTAGGGTTTTCGGTAGCTAAGTGCCAAATTTGACAGTGTAGTGAGTCGTCGAAAGCTCTGACTTTCGGCAGCTAAAGGGAAAAACGCAAGACCAATGAGTCGCCGAATGTGCTGAAGAGTCCATAATTTAATTCTCTCTTCCTAGATCATGTTTTTCAAGTTCCAGAACATGTGGGCATGGTATCAAATTAAAGATAATAATTATTAGAAGTTAAAATAAACCATAAAATCTGATTTAAGGAGCGAAAATAAACCATAAAATAGTTCAATACCACCAAATTACTAAATCACACATAAAAATTTTAAGTACTGGCCTTCAAAATCTCAGCTATGTAGAGTCTGATCAATTCAATGTTTCTCTTCTTGAAAGAGAATTGAAATCAACATTTCATAAAAAACCAAAACACCATTGCATCAAAACACCATTTCATAAATTACTCACGCAACTATGGAAAATGATTGTCACAACTATAACACAGTTATCGTAACTGAGATATATATAGGATTGATTTAGTCGGTCTTCCGATGAATTCGGTCAAATTGACCAAACAATAAGTCAATGACCGTTTTATTCTCACACATGCCATAGTTGGTCGTTATAACGACTAAAGTTGGAATTTTGGTTGCTAGAACGACCAACGTGGAATGTTGGTCGCTAGGGCGGCGAACAATTGGACCCCCAAAAAAAAAGTAAATTTGGTCCCAAAAAGCAAAAAAATTACGACGAAATTTTAAACCGTCGTAATTTCCGCCCAATGTATTAGTGTTCCCTTGCTCATACGGATTCTTTAGACTTAATATTTCCCTCATATGAGGTGATTATTGAGGCAATGACTAGTCCAGACAGACCCTAGGATGATCTTCATCATAGATCTTACTTCCTCCCAGAGTTAAGATGAATTGAAGCAGGTGAATTCACTCTGACCATGAATGGAGATAAATATTGTCCTATCAATCCTTTAGCAACGCATGTTGTTTACGCTGAAGGAAATATGGAAACAATAGCTGAAACGATACCTATTGACATATCCAGAACCCCTGACGTCATGGAGAATATCTTTTTCGGAACGGATTGCTCCCCTGAGGAGATTCAAATCTACACATATTTATTTAAATAATTTCGCAATGTTTTTTCCTGGTCTTACAAGGAAATGCCAGGCATAGATCCAAGAATCGTCAAACATGAAATCACGACTTATCCTGATGTCAAGCTAGTCCAGTAGAAGCTTCATCTGATCAATCCTAGGAAAGCAACAACTATCAAGGCTGAAGTAGAGAGAAACTACTTAAAGTTGGTTTCATCTACCCCATCCAATTGATTCAATGGGTGTCAAATCTCATGCCAGTCAATAAAAAACAGGGTACGATTCGTGTATGTATGGACTTTCGTGATTTGAACAAGGCCTTCCCAAAAGAAAATTTCCCCATGCCATTTATTGACCAGATAGTCGATGAATGTGCAGATTGCGAGGATTTTTCGTTCATGGATGGTTTTTCAGGATATAATCAGATACAGATCAAACCCGAAGACCAACACAAAACTGCTTTCATTTGTCTGTGGGGTACATTCACTTATCAGAAAATTCCTTTTGGTCTAAAAAATGATGGAGCTACATTTCAGCGGGCCATGTCTTTTTCTTTCCATGACCTCAAACACATAGTCGAGGCTTATATTGATGATTTAGCATCATGATCTCGCAAGAGAGCTGACCATCTGACACGCCTCTGACTTATCCTTGAACAATGTCGCTATTACCGAATCCGCTTAAATCCAAACAAGTCTAGGTTTTGCATCACATCGATTCATCTACTAGGTTTCATAGTTTTGACAACATGGATCATGGTCGATACTCTAAAGGTTGAGGCAATAGTTCAATTTCCTCCCCCGTGCACCATCCCTCAGCTTCAAAGTTTGCAAGGAAAAGAAAACTTTTTACAGCGTTTCATCATAAACTATGCCGAGATCACAAAGGTTTTTATGTTTTTATTGAAGAAGGACGTTCCTTTTCATTGGGATGAAGCTTCTCAATGCTCTTTTGCAATGTTGAAACATGCCCTCATATCTACCCCTCTACTTCAGCCACCCAATTATAATAAATATTTCTTATTGTACTTGGCCACTGCGGAGTCGACCATTGGTATGGTCTTAGTTCAGGAGGATGATTTGCTCTCAGAATACGTGATTTATTACCTAAGTTGAGGCCTAATTGGACCGGAACTCAATTATTCCCACATTGAAAAACTTGCGTTGGAAGCAGTCCATGTTGTCCAACGGTTCTATCATTACATTTTGTTTTGCAAGACCACTGTCATTGCCGTTGTGAATCCATTTCAATACGTATTGACACGACGCGTCATCAACGGAAAGATCAATAGATGGATAGTTATCCTCTAGGAATTCGACTTGGAGTTTGTTTCGATGAAATCCAAAAAGTCAATTGTCTTCGCGGAACTCATATCGGAACTTCCAATCGAATCAGGTGATGTTATACCTGATGAGTTTCCTATCAAAGGAGACAAGTTTTTGATCACGTCTTTCGACCCTTGGTATGGAGATGTGCTTGTCTATCCCCGGACTTTGAAGTGTCCCACCTCTGCTTCTCGTGATGATCGTCCTCGTATACACCATCAGGATAAGAACTATCTCATACTCGAGGACACTTTGTATCGTCGAGGTGTAGACCACATCCTTCATCGATGTCTCACTCATGAAGAAGTGGAAATCGTGCTTAACGATTGCCACACTGAAGCATGTGGCGATCATCTTTTTGGGTTGGAAACAACCCAAAAAATTCTACGAATCGGTTACTTCTGGCCGACATTAATCAAAGATTGTGTTGAATCAATCAAGAAGTGACACCCATGTCAGATCTTCTCTCGGAAGATGAGGGCACACCCCGCTCCCATGTTTCCTGTTATTACCGTTGGTCCCTTCACTAAATGGGGGATTTATTACACTACATGCAACCCCCCTTCAACAAGGGGGCACCGCTATATCATCGTAGCAGTAGACTACATCACCAAGTGGGTTGAAGTTATGCCAATGTTCAAAGATGACGGGGAGACAACAACTCTCTTTTTGTTCAACCATATAATAGCAAGGTTCGGCATCCCGAGAGAGATTGTCACTGACCATGGCAGTCACTTTCAAAACAAAATGATGATCGAGTTAACATCAAAGCTTGGGTTGCAGCAAGAACATTCATCACCCTACTACCCCCAAGTGAATGATCAAGTGGAAGTTGTAAATAAATATCTTAAGACCATTCTACAACGAATGATCAATTCGGCCAAGTCAAATTGAAATTTGATATTATACTCAGCATTATGGGTTTACCGAACATCCATTAATACTGCAACCAGTTTCTCACCTTTTCAACTCGTTTACGGGCTGGAAGCAGTCTTGCCCATAGAATGCCAGATCCCATCTTTAAAGTTGGCAGTACAGTTATTGTCAGACACTTCATCGCTTGAAGAGCATTTATTATATCTCGAGCAACTCAATGAGTAGTGTCGTGATGAGGCCTTAGCTAACAAAGTTCACAAAAAAAAAGTCAAGTGTCAATATGATCGGTCTGTTCATCCTCGAATTCTCTCTGAAGGTGACCTTGTCCTGGTCTATGACCAAGATAAGGACTCCCTTGGGGTAGGCAAGTTCAAACCTATGTGGTTCGGACCTTTCATCATAAAAGAGGTTCTAAGAAAGGGTGCTTATCGTCTGGTGGATTTTGAGGGAAATGTTTTGGCAGAGCCTGGAAATGGGCTCTACCTCAAGAAGTATTACTCGTAGTTAGGTCACCTCAGGTGACTTTTTGTAACATATGTATAGTCTTTGTAGTATTACTTTTTAGTTTTTATTTTGGTTTCATGGACGTGTCATTTTTTATGTTATCTTTTTCACTATGGAAGATGTCAAGTGAATCATAGGTGTTCGTTGGGTTCACGGATGGTGCTAGCTGACACACTCGAAGGCTTGCCTCTACAGCTTGGGTGATTTTCACACCTCAGGGCCAGTTTCTATCTTCAGAAGGTATCTGTTTAGGAGACACCACAAATAATGTCGTTGAATACATCGATGTTATTGAGTTTCCTCATGACACTTTGTCACTTGGTATCTATCACCTCCGGATCTATTTAGACGCTCAGCTGGTTGTGTCTCAGTTAAATGGAGTCTATCGCGTTCATGATCCTACTCTACACTGACGGTTCCTTAGGGTACGTCTCTTAGAACGAAGCTTTGATTACATTACGTATATCCATGTTCCTAGGAGATTGAATCAGGTTATAGATACTCTAGCTAATCATATATTAGATTGGCATCTTGCACACATGTAAGAAAAATCACACACACACACACATGTAAATACATTTGTAAATAAGTGTATTCCATAAAACACAAAAAGATAATAAAAAAAAATCCATATATATATCGCAAAGCACCAGAGTACATAAGTGGGCGCAAGCGCCTGAAAAAAAATAGGTGTCCAGTAAAGAGTCACGAGGCTTATTCCCTTAAAAATATAAAAAAGGTGCCCTCAGCACATAAGAAGTCCAGTCTAAGCTAAGGGCAAGGCCTATGGGCCCTGTCACAGTGAACAACAGTGTTAGCCAGACGCTAAAAAATTTGGACCCAGGTCTGTGCTACCCTAACAATGTGAGTCTGCATGGACAGTGGGAGATCCTCGATCTCCACCATGAGGACTGTCCAAGTAAGCATGGTGAGGTTCCGCTCTACCCGTCTCAAAACTCTCTCAGCCTCCCCAGGTAGAGGTCCCCCTATTGTTGTTGGTCCACCGACCGCAGCTGGTCCCGCCTCTGGTCGAGGATGCCCCCTAGTCCTCGTGATGTCTGTTGGACGCACTGGCCCCACTTCTGCACATAACCGAGAGATACGTGTCAGATACTCTAGTATAAAAAAAATGATATATACAAAAAGACATAAAAATTAAATAACGTTGAAAAACAAGAATACCTAGCCCTTTCTAGCCTATAAAAGAAGGGGTAGGGATCCCATTTGGAAGGAGGAAAATAATTGTAAAGAAACTCTACCCGATTTTGCATTCCCTTTGCCCCAACCTTTTGCAACCATTATGTGAAGAGAAGCATATAAAAAATCAGTTGGAGCACAGTTGAAGAGGAGCCCAGGACCAAATTCGAGGAGCACTGGCCGATCTCACTATTGTAAGTTACTCTTGTGAGATTAATAAAAAGAAGTACTTTTCCCGTCCCGCCATATGAGATTTTCAATGTTTAAATTTGATTATATTTTGATAGAATCTCTAACCCATTAGTTCATAGATCATATGCATGTGTAGTTCTTTGTTTGTCTTTTTATGGATGCAGGTCAGCATTGGGAGGATAATTGCAGTAAAGGAGAGAACAAACGTTAAAGGATCGACATCAAACATGGAAACGAAGGTACAATAACTTGATCTTTTTTAACCTTGTATTTGCATATCAATAATGGGGTTTATTATTGGGATGTTGTTAAGAAGTAGGAGACTTTAGTTCATTTTATGCATGCCTTACAGAACCCTTAATGCTAGTCTATAGGGGTATTTCCCACCCACAACAGAATTGGTGACCATACTGGGGAGGTACGCCCATGTCAGGGTCCCTGGAAAAGTTGATCCCGACATAGGGATAGTCCTCTATCGCCGGGATCTGTCGAGACCACCAGTCAAAAAACTTGTCTTCAAAGGCCTCAATAGCCCTCCCTCCCCCATGTTGCGGCAACAACGCCGCCCATCTACATACTGCTAGAGAAGAGGCTATGTGCCCCTGTACTATCTCCCTCAGACTAAGACTAGGTACCCTCTCGAAGAAGAAAGAGCATAGAATAGTCCCAAACCCGAAGTTTCTATGCCTCCCCATGCGACACTCTGTAAGTCGTCATTTCATGCAATCCAGTAAAGTAGTACTCCAGTCGAAAACTTGTGCATTTAAGCATTGAATTGCACAATTCATGTGCGCCCAGGAAGCCTAATGTAGAGTTGCGGATCCAGTGATCTGCCCAATAAGAAAAACTATCATTTTTAGTGATAGGTCTGAGATATTGTTTATCGGCACTTGTGTGCCNTTTTTTCCAAATGATATTTTGAATAAATTTCATGTCATTATTTCTCATCTTGGTGTCTTGTCAAAACACTATTTTCATGGTATGATTGTGAATTAACATCGTTACTCCATCTTGCTTCATTATAGTTTCTAACTCCTTTTAGATACATATATTCACATTAAGGGTTTTAATACATAAATTGAAGGAAAACATAATAATTTAATGGATCACTAGATATTCATGAGGTGGACATATGCAAAGTATCAGATAGGAGTTTATTTTAGGGTTTTCGGTAGCTAAGTGCCAAATTTGACAGTGTAGTGAGTCGTCGAAAGCTCTGACTTTCGGCAGCTAAAGGGAAAAACGCAAGACCAATGAGTCGCCGAATGTGCTGAAGAGTCCATAATTTAATTCTCTCTTCCTAGATCATGTTTTTCAAGTTCCAGAACATGTGGGCATGGTATCAAATTAAAGATAATAATTATTAGAAGTTAAAATAAACCATAAAATCTGATTTAAGGAGCGAAAATAAACCATAAAATAGTTCAATACCACCAAATTACTAAATCACACATAAAAATTTTAAGTACTGGCCTTCAAAATCTCAGCTATGTAGAGTCTGATCAATTCAATGTTTCTCTTCTTGAAAGAGAATTGAAATCAACATTTCATAAAAAACCAAAACACCATTGCATCAAAACACCATTTCATAAATTACTCACGCAACTATGGAAAATGATTGTCACAACTATAACACAGTTATCGTAACTGAGATATATATAGGATTGATTTAGTCGGTCTTCCGATGAATTCGGTCAAATTGACCAAACAATAAGTCAATGACCGTTTTATTCTCACACATGCCATAGTTGGTCGTTATAACGACTAAAGTTGGAATTTTGGTTGCTAGAACGACCAACGTGGAATGTTGGTCGCTAGGGCGGCGAACAATTGGACCCCCAAAAAAAAAGTAAATTTGGTCCCAAAAAGCAAAAAAATTACGACGAAATTTTAAACCGTCGTAATTTCCGCCCAATGTATTAGTGTTCCCTTGCTCATACGGATTCTTTAGACTTAATATTTCCCTCATATGAGGTGATTATTGAGGCAATGACTAGTCCAGACAGACCCTAGGATGATCTTCATCATAGATCTTACTTCCTCCCAGAGTTAAGATGAATTGAAGCAGGTGAATTCACTCTGACCATGAATGGAGATAAATATTGTCCTATCAATCCTTTAGCAACGCATGTTGTTTACGCTGAAGGAAATATGGAAACAATAGCTGAAACGATACCTATTGACATATCCAGAACCCCTGACGTCATGGAGAATATCTTTTTCGGAACGGATTGCTCCCCTGAGGAGATTCAAATCTACACATATTTATTTAAATAATTTCGCAATGTTTTTTCCTGGTCTTACAAGGAAATGCCAGGCATAGATCCAAGAATCGTCAAACATGAAATCACGACTTATCCTGATGTCAAGCTAGTCCAGTAGAAGCTTCATCTGATCAATCCTAGGAAAGCAACAACTATCAAGGCTGAAGTAGAGAGAAACTACTTAAAGTTGGTTTCATCTACCCCATCCAATTGATTCAATGGGTGTCAAATCTCATGCCAGTCAATAAAAAACAGGGTACGATTCGCGTATGTATGGACTTCCGTGATTTGAACAAGGCCTTCCCAAAAGAAAATTTCCCCATGCCATTTATTGACCAGATAGTCGATGAATGTGCAGGTTGCGAGGATTTTTCGTTCATGGATGGTTTTTCGGGATATAATCAGATACAGATCAAACCCGAAGACCAACACAAAACCGCTTTCATTTGTCTGTGGGGTACATTCGCTTATCAGAAAATGCCTTTTGGTCTAAAAAATGATGGAGCTACATTTCAGCGGGCCATGTCTTTTGCTTTCCATGACCTCAAACACATATTCGAGGCTTATATTGATGATTTAGCATCATGATCTCGCAAGAGAGCTGACCATCTGACACGCCTCTGAATTATCCTTGAACAATGTCGCTATTACCGAATCCGCTTAAATCCAAACAAGTCTAGGTTTTGCATCACATCGATTCGTCTACTAGGTTTCATAGTTTTGACAACATGGATCATGGTCGATACTCTAAAGGTTGAGGCAATAGTTCAATTTCCTCCCCCGTGCACCATCCCTCAGCTTCAAAGTTTGCAAGGAAAAGAAAACTTTTTACAGCGTTTCATCATAAACTATGCCGAGATCACAAAGGTTTTTATGTTTTTATTGAAGAAGGACGTTCCTTTTCATTGGGATGAAGCTTCTCAATGCTCTTTTGCAATGTTGAAACATGCCCTCATATCTACCCCTCTACTTCAGCCACCCAATTATAATAAATATTTCTTATTGTACTTGGCCACTGCGGAGTCGACCATTGGTATGGTCTTAGTTCAGGAGGATGATTTGCTCTCAGAATACGTGATTTATTACCTAAGTTGAGGCCTAATTGGACCGGAACTCAATTATTCCCACATTGAAAAACTTGCGTTGGAAGCAGTCCATGTTGTCCAACGGTTCTATCATTACATTTTGTTTTGCAAGACCACTGTCATTGCCGTTGTGAATCCATTTCAATACGTATTGACACGACGCGTCATCAACGGAAAGATCAATAGATGGATAGTTATCCTCTAGGAATTCGACTTGGAGTTTGTTTCGATGAAATCCAAAAAGTCAATTGTCTTCGCGGAACTCATATCGGAACTTCCAATCGAATCAGGTGATGTTATACCTGATGAGTTTCCTATCAAAGGAGACAAGTTTTTGATCACGTCTTTCGACCCTTGGTATGGAGATGTGCTTGTCTATCCCCGGACTTTGAAGTGTCCCACCTCTGCTTCTCGTGATGATCGTCCTCGTATACACCATCAGGATAAGAACTATCTCATACTCGAGGACACTTTGTATCGTCGAGGTGTAGACCACATCCTTCATCGATGTCTCACTCATGAAGAAGTGGAAATCGTGCTTAACGATTGCCACACTGAAGCATGTGGCGATCATCTTTTTGGGTTGGAAACAACCCAAAAAATTCTACGAATCGGTTACTTCTGGCCGACATTAATCAAAGATTGTGTTGAATCAATCAAGAAGTGACACCCATGTCAGATCTTCTCTCGGAAGATGAGGGCACACCCCGCTCCCATGTTTCCTGTTATTACCGTTGGTCCCTTCACTAAATGGGGGATTTATTACACTACATGCAACCCCCCTTCAACAAGGGGGCACCGCTATATCATCGTAGCAGTAGACTACATCACCAAGTGGGTTGAAGTTATGCCAATGTTCAAAGATGACGGGGAGACAACAACTCTCTTTTTGTTCAACCATATAATAGCAAGGTTCGGCATCCCGAGAGAGATTGTCACTGACCATGGCAGTCACTTTCAAAACAAAATGATGATCGAGTTAACATCAAAGCTTGGGTTGCAGCAAGAACATTCATCACCCTACTACCCCCAAGTGAATGATCAAGTGGAAGTTGTAAATAAATATCTTAAGACCATTCTACAACGAATGATCAATTCGGCCAAGTCAAATTGAAATTTGATATTATACTCAGCATTATGGGTTTACCGAACATCCATTAATACTGCAACCAGTTTCTCACCTTTTCAACTCGTTTACGGGCTGGAAGCAGTCTTGCCCATAGAATGCCAGATCCCATCTTTAAAGTTGGCAGTACAGTTATTGTCAGACACTTCATCGCTTGAAGAGCATTTATTATATCTCGAGCAACTCAATGAGTAGTGTCGTGATGAGGCCTTAGCTAACAAAGTTCACAAAAAAAAAGTCAAGTGTCAATATGATCGGTCTGTTCATCCTCGAATTCTCTCTGAAGGTGACCTTGTCCTGGTCTATGACCAAGATAAGGACTCCCTTGGGGTAGGCAAGTTCAAACCTATGTGGTTCGGACCTTTCATCATAAAAGAGGTTCTAAGAAAGGGTGCTTATCGTCTGGTGGATTTTGAGGGAAATGTTTTGGCAGAGCCTGGAAATGGGCTCTACCTCAAGAAGTATTACTCGTAGTTAGGTCACCTCAGGTGACTTTTTGTAACATATGTATAGTCTTTGTAGTATTACTTTTTAGTTTTTATTTTGGTTTCATGGACGTGTCATTTTTTATGTTATCTTTTTCACTATGGAAGATGTCAAGTGAATCATAGGTGTTCGTTGGGTTCACGGATGGTGCTAGCTGACACACTCGAAGGCTTGCCTCTACAGCTTGGGTGATTTTCACACCTCAGGGCCAGTTTCTATCTTCAGAAGGTATCTGTTTAGGAGACACCACAAATAATGTCGTTGAATACATCGATGTTATTGAGTTTCCTCATGACACTTTGTCACTTGGTATCTATCACCTCCGGATCTATTTAGACGCTCAGCTGGTTGTGTCTCAGTTAAATGGAGTCTATCGCGTTCATGATCCTACTCTACACTGACGGTTCCTTAGGGTACGTCTCTTAGAACGAAGCTTTGATTACATTACGTATATCCATGTTCCTAGGAGATTGAATCAGGTTATAGATACTCTAGCTAATCATATATTAGATTGGCATCTTGCACACATGTAAGAAAAATCACACACACACACACATGTAAATACATTTGTAAATAAGTGTATTCCATAAAACACAAAAAGATAATAAAAAAAAATCCATATATATATCGCAAAGCACCAGAGTACATAAGTGGGCGCAAGCGCCTGAAAAAAAATAGGTGTCCAGTAAAGAGTCACGAGGCTTATTCCCTTAAAAATATAAAAAAGGTGCCCTCAGCACATAAGAAGTCCAGTCTAAGCTAAGGGCAAGGCCTATGGGCCCTGTCACAGTGAACAACAGTGTTAGCCAGACGCTAAAAAATTTGGACCCAGGTCTGTGCTACCCTAACAATGTGAGTCTGCATGGACAGTGGGAGATCCTCGATCTCCACCATGAGGACTGTCCAAGTAAGCATGGTGAGGTTCCGCTCTACCCGTCTCAAAACTCTCTCAGCCTCCCCAGGTAGAGGTCCCCCTATTGTTGTTGGTCCACCGACCGCAGCTGGTCCCGCCTCTGGTCGAGGATGCCCCCTAGTCCTCGTGATGTCTGTTGGACGCACTGGCCCCACTTCTGCACATAACCGAGAGATACGTGTCAGATACTCTAGTATAAAAAAAATGATATATACAAAAAGACATAAAAATTAAATAACGTTGAAAAACAAGAATACCTAGCCCTTTCTAGCCTATAAAAGAAGGGGTAGGGATCCCATTTGGAAGGAGGAAAATAATTGTAAAGAAACTCTACCCGATTTTGCATTCCCTTTGCCCCAACCTTTTGCAACCATTATGTGAAGAGAAGCATATAAAAAATCAGTTGGAGCACAGTTGAAGAGGAGCCCAGGACCAAATTCGAGGAGCACTGGCCGATCTCACTATTGTAAGTTACTCTTGTGAGATTAATAAAAAGAAGTACTTTTCCCGTCCCGCCATATGAGATTTTCAATGTTTAAATTTGATTATATTTTGATAGAATCTCTAACCCATTAGTTCATAGATCATATGCATGTGTAGTTCTTTGTTTGTCTTTTTATGGATGCAGGTCAGCATTGGGAGGATAATTGCAGTAAAGGAGAGAACAAACGTTAAAGGATCGACATCAAACATGGAAACGAAGGTACAATAACTTGATCTTTTTTAACCTTGTATTTGCATATCAATAATGGGGTTTATTATTGGGATGTTGTTAAGAAGTAGGAGACTTTAGTTCATTTTATGCATGCCTTACAGAACCCTTAATGCTAGTCTATAGGGGTATTTCCCACCCACAACAGAATTGGTGACCATACTGGGGAGGTACGCCCATGTCAGGGTCCCTGGAAAAGTTGATCCCGACATAGGGATAGTCCTCTATCGCCGGGATCTGTCGAGACCACCAGTCAAAAAACTTGTCTTCAAAGGCCTCAATAGCCCTCCCTCCCCCATGTTGCGGCAACAACGCCGCCCATCTACATACTGCTAGAGAAGAGGCTATGTGCCCCTGTACTATCTCCCTCAGACTAAGACTAGGTACCCTCTCGAAGAAGAAAGAGCATAGAATAGTCCCAAACCCGAAGTTTCTATGCCTCCCCATGCGACACTCTGTAAGTCGTCATTTCATGCAATCCAGTAAAGTAGTACTCCAGTCGAAAACTTGTGCATTTAAGCATTGAATTGCACAATTCATGTGCGCCCAGGAAGCCTAATGTAGAGTTGCGGATCCAGTGATCTGCCCAATAAGAAAAACTATCATTTTTAGTGATAGGTCTGAGATATTGTTTATCGGCACTTGTGTGCCCATTTTTTCTGTACCAGCTTCACAGTGGAGTCCAATCAACTCCACTATGTTGAGAGGCCCGGAGGGAAAAGTGTAAAAATTGACTGGTTCCCCTCTTATAACACCACTTTTCAGTGCCAAGGCTTAATCGCTCTGATACCAAGTTGTAACACCACTTTTCGGTGCCAAGGCTTACTCGCTCTGATACCAAATTGTAACACCACTTTTTACATAACTCATACAGGCATTATATAATCCACATGCATTTAAGCAAGAAATACATTTAAGCTCAGAGTAAGCATAAGAATTATTACTAAAATAAATAATCCATGGCAATAACATTAATCCAAATGCATAGCAGAATACATGATAATTATAATACATAGGGATACAAAAACATAATTAAAGCATCATTTGGTACTTATCTTTGAAACAGTGGCAGTTCCACCAACCAAGTGTAGGCCTTCCACGAACCTCCCATCCTTAGACCACATTGCTCATCAGCTCAGCAGTGGGTCACCCCTGTGCTGCGACTAAGCTCCATCCCAAGGCAAGGAATCCTAGGTTAGGCTGAGGTTACAAGGAAAACACACGGTGACAAGGAAGGAATTCTCTCCCAGGAACCACTCATGCTCACTGCCCACGGACTCTCCTTCCCCACATGCCTATTCCACCCCAAGAGTATACACCTTCTCTGTCACCTAGATAGTCCTTCGGCTGCTAACCTCCCTTGCCTTGGGTTACAGCAACAGACCGGACCGGAAGTCTCCGAGCTCTGTGGTAGCTACAGGGTTCCTTCCATGAGTTCTCTCCCTCCTCTGCGCACTCTCTCACCTGGAGAGAGTCACTCACAGGCCAAGAAACATGTTCTTCCAATTCAACCACCTCTCTCATCGGGAGGGAGTGTTTCACAACTGGCCAACAAGCCACACGCAGTCCAGCACTGCGTGGCCACAACAACCCACGGGAAAAATAGACACGGGCTTTCCAACGGGTTCAACAATGGAAAGTCACTTCTTATTTCTCAACCCGACAACACAGGATAGACTCACGCTCTGGTTCTCAGGGACACATGAAAAACAATCCACACAAGGGTCAACACAGGTTCGAACTGTTCAGATAGAGGATGTACCAGTTATCCCATAACGAACACAGATACATGCCTTTTGGTTTAGTAGATGCATGAGGGTTTCTCTGCAGAGGTCAGACCAGTTCACCTAAGGAAGTCGGGGGTCGAATGGAGGAGGAAACCCTCTCACGGCTCATCTTGGTTGTTTTATTCGCATGCACCATGGTTGACACTTGTCACCCTTGGAACTGCATGCGTTCCATCAGCATGCATCCCCTTTGCATGTTTTCCCTTTTCCAGGAACTTAGGATAAAAAACATAAAATGCACATGTTCTTTGGAATAATAATAAAATATTATTCCCAAGGCTTAAGGCCCCTAGGCTTAACACTTATCCCCTTTTCTCACCTTCCAGCCCCTAATCCCTTGCCCTCTCTATGGATGCTTAGTCCCCCATCACTCATTCATCATGTCGGCCTGCATGCGGCGATGTTTATATTTTATTAATGTGTTGCATACATACAAGTACAAAATCAGGCCCTTGGCCTACAACCCTTAGGCTCTCTGGCCTAACAATCACATAAGCCCTCCAGCTTATACAAACTTGGCTCACCAGCCTATAACACATATTTACAATTCATTTCATAAACCATATTTACAAAGGTTCGATCTTGGGGACACTACAATCCCCCTCCCCTTATTTCTGCACTGTCCTCAGTGCAACCTTACACTGTCTCTGCAAGCTTTTCAAAATTTTCAAAAAGATGCGGGTACTATGCCCGCATAGCATCTGCATGTTCCCATGTCACGTCCTCAGGACCGTACTAGGTCCACTGAACCTTTACAAGCTCTATAGATCGATTCCAGAGCTATTTTCTTTTCCTGTCCAATATGCGCATAGGATGCACTTGCAGGAAACCTTCTGGTTCCACCTGAATCACATTATAATCGATAACATGATTAACATCAGGTATATATTTCTTAAGTAGTGAAACATGAAACACATTATGTACATTCATAGATGTAGGTAATGCAAGCATGTATGCAACTGGCCCAATCCTTTCCAGGATTTCAAACGGCCCACAAAATCTTGTTGCCAACTTGGTGCAACTTCCCAGCTTCAGGGAACTCCTGTTAGTTTTTACTTTCA
>JZKD02S2293200.1:15173-34218 GCA_000966675.3 Picea glauca
CAAGAAACATGTTCTTCCAATTCAACCACCTCTCTCATCGGGAGGGAGTGTTTCACAACTGGCCAACAAGCCACACGCAGTCCAGCACTGCGTGGCCACAACAACCCACGGGAAAAATAGACACGGGCTTTCCAACGGGTTCAACAATGGAAAGTCACTTCTTATTTCTCAACCCGACAACACAGGATAGACTCACGCTCTGGTTCTCAGGGACACATGAAAAACAATCCACACAAGGGTCAACACAGGTTCGAACTGTTCAGATAGAGGATGTACCAGTTATCCCATAACGAACACAGATACATGCCTTTTGGTTTAGTAGATGCATGAGGGTTTCTCTGCAGAGGTCAGACCAGTTCACCTAAGGAAGTCGGGGGTCGAATGGAGGAGGAAACCCTCTCACGGCTCATCTTGGTTGTTTTATTCGCATGCACCATGGTTGACACTTGTCACCCTTGGAACTGCATGCGTTCCATCAGCATGCATCCCCTTTGCATGTTTTCCCTTTTCCAGGAACTTAGGATAAAAAACATAAAATGCACATGTTCTTTGGAATAATAATAAAATATTATTCCCAAGGCTTAAGGCCCCTAGGCTTAACACTTATCCCCTTTTCTCACCTTCCAGCCCCTAATCCCTTGCCCTCTCTATGGATGCTTAGTCCCCCATCACTCATTCATCATGTCGGCCTGCATGCGGCGATGTTTATATTTTATTAATGTGTTGCATACATACAAGTACAAAATCAGGCCCTTGGCCTACAACCCTTAGGCTCTCTGGCCTAACAATCACATAAGCCCTCCAGCTTATACAAACTTGGCTCACCAGCCTATAACACATATTTACAATTCATTTCATAAACCATATTTACAAAGGTTCGATCTTGGGGACACTACAATCCCCCTCCCCTTATTTCTGCACTGTCCTCAGTGCAACCTTACACTGTCTCTGCAAGCTTTTCAAAATTTTCAAAAAGATGCGGGTACTATGCCCGCATAGCATCTGCATGTTCCCATGTCACGTCCTCAGGACCGTACTAGGTCCACTGAACCTTTACAAGCTCTATAGATCGATTCCAGAGCTATTTTCTTTTCCTGTCCAATATGCGCATAGGATGCACTTGCAGGAAACCTTCTGGTTCCACCTGAATCACATTATAATCGATAACATGATTAACATCAGGTATATATTTCTTAAGTAGTGAAACATGAAACACATTATGTACATTCATAGATGTAGGTAATGCAAGCATGTATGCAACTGGCCCAATCCTTTCCAGGATTTCAAACGGCCCACAAAATCTTGTTGCCAACTTGGTGCAACTTCCCAGCTTCAGGGAACTCCTGTTAGTTTTTACTTTCAAGAAAACATGATCACCCACTTTGTATTCTCTGTGGTTTCTGTTCTTATCAGCATAACTCTTCTGCCTGTCCTGGGCATCTTTCAAATTCTATTTAATTCTTATCATTTGGTCTTCCATCTCTTTGAGCAGCTCAGGCCCAACTACTTCTCTGTTAGCTGGATTATCCCAGCTCACTGGAGTGTTTCACTTTCTTCCATAAAGTGCTTCAAATGGGCTCATCTTCAATGATGCATGATACCCATTATTGTAGGCGAATTCTACCAAATGCAGGTAGTCTTCCCATCTTGATGGTTTATCCATCACATACATTCTCAACATGTCTTCTATTACTCTGTTCACCCTTTCTATCTGTCCGTTAGACTCAGGATGATACGTTGTACTAAAGTTTAGATTCGTTCCAAATCCCTTAAACAGTCCTTTCCATAAATTCGAGGTGAATTTTGGGTCCCTATCAGACACAATTGTCTTAGGAATTCCATGCAAGCGTGCCACTTCTTTTAAGAAGATATCAGCAACATATGTTTCCTCTTGAGTGGTTTTCAGTGGAATAAAATGGGCAGCTTTTATAAGCTTGTCCACCACCACCATGATTGAATCATGTTGCTTGATTGTTCTGGGAAATCCTGTGATAAAATCCATTGTCACCACTTCCCATTTCCACTCAGGAATGGGTAAAGGTTGCAGCAACCCTGCTGGGTGCCTATGCTCAGCCTTAACTTTCTGGCACTCCATACATTTGGCGATGTATTCAATGATTTCTTTCTTCAGACCCGTCCAAAAGTAATGGCTTTTGATTGCTGCCACAGTATTCTGATATCCAGGATGTCCAACAAAAGCCACGTTATGCATTTCTTTTAGAATTGCCAACTTCAATTCTCGGACATTAGGTACATACACTCTGTTTTTATATAGAAGTAAGCCATCAGTTCCCAAGGTGTAACTTTCCTGGTTCTGTGGTCTCTCACGCTGTTGTAGCTTTGCTACCAGACCTCTGTACTGCAAATCAGCATTTGCAGCTTCCAAAATTCTGTCCTTAATCTCAATCATGTACATGCTAATGGCTATAGCATGTAATTCATGGACTTTTTTGCTGAGTGCATCAGCCACCTTATTTTCTTTCCCTTTGATATGCTTGATATCAAAGTCATATTCACACAGAAACTCCAGCCATCTAGTTTGCCTGGAATTTAAATTCGGCTGATCAAATAAATACTTCAGACCATTGTGGTCTGTTCTCAATTCGAATCTCCTTCCCATGAGGTAATGTATCCATTTCCTCAATGTGTGGATGATTGCTGCCAGATCTAAATCATGAGTGTCATAATTCCTTTCATGCTCTTTCAACTTTTGGGATTCATAACAAATTACAAATCCCTCTTGGTTGAGAAATCCTCCCAGTCCCTCCTTACACACATCTGTGCACACCATGAAATCCATATTTGGATCTGTAATCTTCTGGATTGGAGCATTGGTTAACAGCTACTTCAATCGATGGAAACTTCTCTCACACTCTTCAGTCCATCGAAACTTCTTCTCCTTCCTTTGCAAGGAAGTAATAGGGTGAGATAACTTTGAGAACCCTGCTATAAACCTTCTGTAATAGCCTGCTAGACCCATAAAATATCTAACTTCTGCCACATTCCTTGGCGCTGACCATTCTTGGATGGCCTCAAACTTTTCAGGATCCACAGTGATCCCCTCTTCTGAAATAATATGTCCCAAGTAATGGATCTGCCTTTGATAAAATGAGCATTTGCTCAGCTTGGCATACACCTGGTGTTCTCTCAACACTTGCAGAACCATTCTCAAGTGTTGTTCATGCTCTTCCTCTGACTTGGAATACACCAAGATATCATCCAAGAAGACTATGAAAAACTTGTCTAAATAGTCCCTGAATACACCATTCATTAAGCACATGAAAATAGCAGGTGTGTTTGGAAATCCAAACGGCACCACCATGAACTCATAATTACTGTACCTTGTTCTAAAGGTAGTCTTATTGATGTCCTCATCATTTATTCTCACTTGGTGATATCCAGATCTGAGATCTATTTTTGAAAATATTTTCGCGTCCTTCAACTGATCAAAAAGATCATCGATCCTTGGCAAAGGATACTGGTTCCTGACAGTTACCTTATTCAACTGTCGGAAATCAACGCACAGCCTCAACGTCCCATCTTTCTTCTTCAAAAATAGGATCGAGGCTCCCCAAGGTGACACACTTTGGTGAATGTACCCCTTCTTTAGTAGCTCTTCGAGCTGCAATTGCAACTCTTTCAGCTCTGACGTACTCATTCTATAAGGAGCTTTCGAAACTGGAGCTTCTCCTGGTATCAAATTTATAGAGAAATCAATGTCCCTCTTCGGAGGTAGTCCAGGTACCTCCTGAAATACGTCCTTGAACTCTTTGAGTACCTCATGGTCTTCCAGCTTTGAGACTGCATCTTTGGATGCTTCTCCCACATGGGCTGCAAATAATTGACAGCCTTTCCTCTAACACTTCTTCAGCTGCATGGCTGAGATTTCTCTAACAGCCACGGCTCTGGGAATTCCTTGGACTGTTACCTGATTTCCCTCTTCGTCCAGGCATGTAAACCTCTTGTTACGATAGTCCAGAAGGGCATGGTGTTGTTCCAACCAGTCGCTCCCAATTAAGCAGTCGTAAGATCCTAAAGGAAGAATATTCAATTCAGCCTTAGTGCTCAATCCTTTCATGTCCATTGAACAAGACTTAACCAATTCAATGACCTTCCTTTTGGTTCATGTGGCTAACTGCAGTAGCCAAGACTTCTCATGTTTGCTTCTTGTTAAACGCAATTTTTCCACCACCCTAGGATCTACATAACTATGGCTAGCCCCTGAATCAATTAAAATAATGAGTGGTCAGTTGTTAATCATACCTTCCACTTCAATCATGTGTGATTGAAATTCTACTTGCTTGTTTTCCAGGGCTGCGTAGATCCTTGGCATTCTTCTGCCCATATCCTCCACTGTTTCAGCTTGCTGAATAGTATGGACAGTTCTCGCTTTATCTTTTCTGTGGGGGCAGTCTTTGTACCTATGGTTCCCTTTACATCCCCAACACTCCATAGGTGGTGGTCTTGGCATTTTCTCACTCCCCTCAACTTTCCTGGGATCTCTAAAAGATGATTGTCCCCAAGGATTGTTCCTGAAAAAGGGAGGCTTGTTTCCCTTATGCCTCTGTTCCTTCTTAAACCTCTTTTGGTCATCCCAAGCCTTCCGAAGGATAGGCCTTTCTCTTTGCTATTCATACAATCATTTCGCCCTTCTTATTGTTTCTTCCATAGTCTTAGGATCATCATACTGAATCTTATCACCAATGGAAGGTGGCAGTCCACTCAGATACCTCTGAATCTTGACAGTCTCATCTTTGATGAATGGAACATACTTCAACAGTTCCAAGAAACTTCGTTTGTACTCATCAATGGTCATGCTGCCTAGCTTGAGTTCAAAGAACTCCTTCATCTTTCTRTCATAATATCTTTTGGTGAGGTATTTCTTCTYGAAATACCTCTTAAACTCCTTCCAAGTGATATCTTTCTCTCTTATATGCTKCACTTTCACAAACTGATCCCASCACATGGATGCTTTTCCTTTTAGCTGGTATATCGCAATTCTTCCTTCTGCATGAGCGGAGTAGTTCTGCAATTGGAAATATTTCTTCATGCCAAGCAACCATGTCTTGACATCTTCCTCCTTCTTATGTTCTCCATCAAATGTTGGAGGCTCAATTCATCCTTTCCATATTTTCGGTGTTTTCTGGTAGGGGATGGGCTTGAACTACTGTGTGTTTCCCTGCCAGAGTGCTTCAGGGAGAGACGGTAATGTCTGCTACCACTCCTCAATCTTCTTCTCCTCTTAGGGGTTCTGACACTTCTTGATCTACTTGTGTCACTCTCTTTTTCCAATTTCTTTTTTATTCTTTCTAGGCTCTTCAACATTTTTAAGTTGAATTCACCCTGTCGATCCTTGATTTTCATGAGTTTTCGGCTATCAGCTCGGTGAGCCTGGGCATATTTCTACAATTTTTCAATGAGTTTCATCACATGTCCTTCCTTATCCATCTCTTTTCCATGCCCATTAGAGTTTGTTCCTTCGACTCCCAGGTTGACATTCATTCCTACCCTTTCGTCCTCAGTTTCGGAGGCAATCTGCACCTCTTCCAATTCCATACTCAGCGTCGGTTTTTGGCTATCCTGACACTCGTTGAACTCTGCACACACAACGTGCAGTCAACCAAAGTTTGTTAGGACTTAACCCTTACAAAATCACAATATTCATAAATCAACATGAGTGAGAAAACGTTTTAACTTCACAAAGTTTTATGAGCTCTGATGGCTCTGCAATTTCGGGACTTCGGGACTTCGGGACTTTGGGTTTTTAGTACTCTGGAGTTCACTATGCAATGACTCCTAAATTCTTGTTGCTACAATCCCTGAAATCCGAAATTTTGGTTTCCTTTCTCTCTGGGCCCACAACACAACTATCCCAATTAAAACATGTTACGGTTCTTCAATCTCCGATGGCTTCGGAACTTCGGGACTTCGGGACTTTGGGTTTTTGGTACCCGAGAGTTCACTATGCAGTGACTTCCAACTCCTTGTCACTATATTCCCCGAAATTCAAAATTTCGATTTACTTTATTCTCCAGGCCCACAGCACAGCTGTCGCCCTTAACCGCAGTGGTGCGTGGTACGTTCCGGAGGGTCCACGTCTCCATCGGTGACGTCTTCGGGTCCCACCGCTCTCACCTATCTTTTCAATTCTCTAGCATGTGGTACACATCCATGCACCCACGTCCATTCCAAGCAAAAATCCAACGGTTAGGTCCCCTCTCAGATCTACGGTGCAGATCTTTTTGGCGTTTCAGGGTTTTAGGCATCGGGAGTCTGTGCATCCCATATCTCGAACTTCCATTTGCCGAAATCCTGAAATTACAGTTTACTCGTCAACTTGATCCGACGATCAACTCCCTTCCTACAATCTACGGTGTAGATCGTTTCAGGATTTTGGGTTTTGGGTTTCGGAGGTGTTCCCCTCCCTCACTTCCCATCTCCCGACTTTGCGAAATCCGAAAGGTTTTCGCAACTAACTCAAGCGCGACTCCGCCAGATCTAATGGTCGAGCCTTCCTCCTAGATCTACAGCGTAGATCTTCTCAGGTTTTCGGGAGTTCGAGTATCGTGATTCCCATGCTCTTGTGCAACTCCAAAGGGTTTTTAAATCCTGCGCACACTTTCCAGATCCGATGGTCATGAGGGTTTGCCTTCCCTCCCGAACAAATCCTAAGGCTCCAGCACTTCTGGTGTGGATTCCTCTCTCCCCGTGGCCATAGACCACACCAGCTACGATTTCACAACACCGCTATACCTCCTGAGATTGTAGGCACGGTCAAGTAATTCCTTGACACTCCGGATCATTCCAGGGTCCAGAATTGGTCCTCCAGACACAATTTCTCCTCACACCCTCGGTCCAAAGACCACTCAACTGGCCCATCTAGGCTCAGTGTCTAAACCTTGGCTCTGATACCAAACTGTAACACCACTTTTCGGTGCCAAGGCTTAATCGCTCTGATACCAAGTTGTAACACCACTTTTCGGTGCCAAGGCTTACTCGCTCTGATACCAAATTGTAACACCACTTTTTACATAGCTCATATAGGAATTATATAATCCACATGCATTTAAGCAAGAAATACATTTAAGATCAGAGTAAGCATAAGAATTATTACTAACATAAATAATCCATGGCAATAACATCAATCCAAATGCACAACAGAATACATGATAATTATAATACATAGGGATACAAAAACATAATTAAAGCATCATCTCGTACTTATATTTGAAACAGTGGCAGTTCCACCAACCAAGTGCAGGCCTTCCACGAACCTCCCAGGATTAGACCACACTGCTCGTCAGCTCAGCAATGGGTCACCCACGTGCTGGGACTAAGCTCCATCCCAAGGTAAGGAATCCTAGGCTAGGCTGAGGTTACAGGGAAAACACATGGTCACAAGGAAGGAATTCTCTCCCAGGAACCACTCATGCTCACTACCCAAACACTCTCCTTCCCCACATGCCTGTTCCACCCCAGGAATATACACCTTATATGTCACCTAGACAGTCCTTCGGCTGCTAACCTCCCTTGCCTTGGGTTACAGCAACAGACCAGACCAGAAGTCTCTGAGCTCTGTGGCAGCTAAAGGGTTCCTTCTAGGAGTTCTCTCTTTCCTCTGCACACTCTCTCACTTGGAGAGAGTCGCTCATAGGCCAAGAAACATGTTCTTCCAATTCAACCACCTCTCTCACCAGGAGGGAGTGTTTCACAACTGGCCAACAAGCCACACGCAGTCCAGCACTGTGTGGCCACAACAACCCACAGGAAAAATAGACACGNCTTGATCTTGTTCATCTCCCCTTTCAATTCATCCTTTCCATATTTTCGGTGTTTTCTGGTAGGGGACGGGCTTGAACTACTGTGTGTTTCCCTGCCAGAATGCTTCGGGGAGAGACGGTAATGTCTGCTACCACTCCTCAATCTTATTCTCCTCTTAGGGGTTCTGACACTTCTTGATCTACTTGTGTCACTCTCTTTTTCCAATTTCTTTTTTATTCTTTCTAGGCTCTTCAACATTTTTAAGTTGAATTCACCCTGCCGATCCTTGATTTTCATGAGTTTTCGGCTATCAGCTCGGTGAGCCTGGGCATATTTCTACAATTTTTCAATGAGTTTCATCACATGTCCTTCCTTATCCATCTCTTTTCCATGCCCATTAGAGTTTGTTCCTTCGACTCCCAGGTTGACATTCATTCCTACCCTTTCGTCCTCTGTTTCGGAGGCAATCTGCACCTCTTCCAATTCCATACTCAGCGTCGGTTTTCGGCTATCCTGACACTCGTTGAACTCTGCACACACAACGTGCAGTCAACCGAAGTTTGTTAGGACTTAACCCTTACAAAATCACAATATTCATAAATCAACATGAGTGAGAAAACATTTTAACTTCACAAAGTTTTCTGAGCTCTGATGGCTCTGCAATTTCGAGACTTCGGGACTTCGGGTTTTCAGTACTCGGGAGTTCACTATGCAATGACTCCTAACTTCTTGTTGCTACAATCCCTGAAATCTGAAATTTTGGTTTCCTTTCTCTCTGGGCCCACAACACAACTATCCCAATTAAAACCTGTTACGGTTCTTCAGTCTCCGATGGCTTCGGAACTTCGGGACTTCGGGACTTCGGGTTTTCGGTACCCGAGAGTTCACTATGCAGTGACTTCCAACTCCTTGTCACTATAGTCCCCGAAATTCAAAATTTCGATTTACTTTATTCTCCAGGCCCACAGCACAGCTGTCGCCCTTAACCGCAATGGTGAGTGGTACGTTCCGGAGGGTCCACGTCTCCATCGGTGACGTCTTCGGGTCCCACCGCTCTCACCTGTCTTTTCAATTCTCTAGCATGTGGTACACATCCATGCACCCACGTCCATTCCAAGCAAAAATCCAACGGTTAGGTCCCCTCTCAGATCTACGGTGCAGATCTTTTCGGCGTTTCAGGGTTTCAGGCATCGGGAGTCTGTGCATCCCATATCTCGAACTTCCATTTGCCGAAATCCTGAAATTACAGTTTACTCGTCAACTTGATCCGACGATCAACTCCCTTCCTACAATCTACGGTGTAGATCGTTTCAGGATTTTGGGTTTTGGGTTTCGGAGGTGTTCCCCTCCCTCACTTCCCATCTCCCGACTTTGCGAAATCCGAAAGGTTTTCGCAACTAACTCAAGCGCGACTCCGCCAGATCTAATGGTCGAGCCTTCCTCCTAGATCTACAGCGTAGATCTTCTCAGGTTTTCGGGAGTTCGAGTATCGTGATTCCCATGCTCTTGTGCAACTCCAAAGGGTTTTTAAATCCTGCGCACACTTTCCAGATCCGATGGTCATGAGGGTTTGCCTTCCCTCCCGAACAAATCCTAAGGCTCCAGCACTTCTGGTGTGGATTCCTCTCTCCCCGTGGCCATAGACCACACCAGCTACGATTTCACAACACCGCTATACCTCCTGAGATTGTAGGCACGGTCAAGTAATTCCTTGACACTCCGGATCATTCCAGGGTCCAGAATTGGTCCTCCAGACACAATTTCTCCTCACACCCTCGGTCCAAAGACCACTCAACTGGCCCATCTAGGCTCAGTGTCTAAACCTTGGCTCTGATACCAAACTGTAACACCACTTTTCGGTGCCAAGGCTTAATCGCTCTGATACCAAGTTGTAACACCACTTTTCGGTGCCAAGGCTTACTCGCTCTGATACCAAATTGTAACACCACTTTTTACATAGCTCATATAGGAATTATATAATCCACATGCATTTAAGCAAGAAATACATTTAAGATCAGAGTAAGCATAAGAATTATTACTAACATAAATAATCCATGGCAATAACATCAATCCAAATGCACAACAGAATACATGATAATTATAATACATAGGGATACAAAAACATAATTAAAGCATCATCTCGTACTTATATTTGAAACAGTGGCAGTTCCACCAACCAAGTGCAGGCCTTCCACGAACCTCCCAGGATTAGACCACACTGCTCGTCAGCTCAGCAATGGGTCACCCACGTGCTGGGACTAAGCTCCATCCCAAGGTAAGGAATCCTAGGCTAGGCTGAGGTTACAGGGAAAACACATGGTCACAAGGAAGGAATTCTCTCCCAGGAACCACTCATGCTCACTACCCAAACACTCTCCTTCCCCACATGCCTGTTCCACCCCAGGAATATACACCTTATATGTCACCTAGACAGTCCTTCGGCTGCTAACCTCCCTTGCCTTGGGTTACAGCAACAGACCAGACCAGAAGTCTCTGAGCTCTGTGGCAGCTAAAGGGTTCCTTCTAGGAGTTCTCTCTTTCCTCTGCACACTCTCTCACTTGGAGAGAGTCGCTCATAGGCCAAGAAACATGTTCTTCCAATTCAACCACCTCTCTCACCAGGAGGGAGTGTTTCACAACTGGCCAACAAGCCACACGCAGTCCAGCACTGTGTGGCCACAACAACCCACAGGAAAAATAGACACGGTCTTTCCAATGGGTTCAACAATGGTAGGTCACTTCTTATTTCTCAATCCGGAAAAACAGGATAGACTCACGCTCTGGTTCTCATGGACGCGTGACAAACAATCCACGCAGGGGTCAACACAGGTTCGAACTGTTCAGACAGAGGATGTACCGGTTATCCCAGAACAAACACAGATACATGCCTTTTGGTTCAGCAGATGCACGAGGGTTTCTCTGCAGAGGTCAGACCAATTCACCTCAGGCAGTCGGGGGTCAAATGGAGGAGGAACCCCTCTCATGGCTCATCTTGGTCGTTTTATTCACATGCACCAGGGTTGACACTTGTCACCCTTGGAACTGCATGTGTTCCATCAGCATGCATCCCCTTTGCACGTTTTCCCTTTGCCAGGAACTTAGGATAAAAAACATAAAATGCACATTTTCTTTGGAATAGTAATAAAATATTATTCCCAAGGCTTAAGCCCCCTAGGCTTAACACTTAGCCCCTTTTCCCACCTTCTGGCCCCTAATCCCTTGCCCTCTCTATGGATGCTTAGTCCCCCATCACTCATTCATCGTGTCAGCCTGCACGTGGCAGTGTTTATATTTTATTAATGTGTTGCATACATATAGGTACAAAATCAGGCCCTTGGCCTACAACCCTTAGGCTCTCTAGCCTAACAATCACATAAGCCCTCCGGCTTATACAAACTTGGCTCACCAGCCTATAACACATATTTACAATTCATTTCATAAACCAGATTTACAAAGGTTCGATCTTGGGGACACTACACCTCTCCTTGAGAGGCCATTCAAGAAGTAAATATCCTCAGTCGTTGGAGTCAACGACTGTCCCTCAAGCATGAAGGCCTCTGCGTCAAGATGCCAATAATCAAAAAAGGAATTCAGTAGCCTGGGTTATGCCCGCATGAATGAACACTGGAAGAAATTTAATAGACCACATTGAGCCAATACAACGATAGCAGCAGGGTCCTCACCGACCAGAAAATCAATGTCCTCATGCTCTCTCTCTCTCCAATGAACATACATCCTACAATTTACAAGTTTAGGAGAGATTAGATCTTGCAATTTTTTATTTTTTTCTACATCTTAGAGGGTATACATGGGTTGTAATACACACAGTCGCGTGTGCACGTGTGCAGTATTTCCTATGCACATGTGCACATGCAAGTTGTCATAGGACAACCCGCATATACGTAGGGATGACCTTTTTAAAGGTCAGTGCCCCCTCAAAAAACTAAAAGAAATGCATAAAGGAAGAATTGAATTGCAAGAGGGGTTACTATGTATTTACTTGGTCCAAGAGGAAGTTTGTTTCGTCCACTGAGGCTCCCAGAATCAAGTCTTTTCACAAAGGGGTATTTTTGGCTTTTAGTCAATTTCACAATTATCAATGGTGATAATGAGCTGGCAACTTCTATTTATAGACTTTTTGGCCACTTTTTGTCATTTTTTGGACCCCTTTGTCATTTTTTCTAATCTGAAAATCATTTCATATGGTTCAAGAGTTTCATAGGGGATGTTACAATAAGTGTTACTTTGGGTATTTGGGATCTTTTTGGCGATTTGGGTCATTTTAAAAGGTCTTTTGGCGAAAAGTCATTTTTTCAACTTTGTGCATGTAAGATAGATTTTCACTTCCACTGGTTCCACCTTGTTGTATTTTTCACTTTTCCGTAGGATCGATCCCACCGAATTGCGACACGGAACCCTATTTTTTCTCTAGAAGTGTCGTAATTTAGTGGTAGAGCCTACCTGTACATGGGCGCCCTAGGTAGATCCTGGTTGCATTTTGGCGTCCATGCTGTCACTAATGAGTCCTTTTTAGTTTTTCCTGATTACGAGTATGAGCCTCATTTGCATGATTCATTATCTCACTTGACCTCACCCTCAAGACTCCCAAAACACAACGGGTCTTCTTTTAAGCCCTTTTCAGACCCTCTAAAAATGAAAAGATTGTNAGGCATCGGGAGTCTGTGCATCCCATATCTCGAACTTCCATTTGCCGAAATCCTGAAATTACAGTTTACTCGTCAACTTGATCCGACGATCAACTCCCTTCCTACAATCTACGGTGTAGATCGTTTCAGGATTTTGGGTTTTGGGTTTCGGAGGTGTTCCCCTCCCTCACTTCCCATCTCCCGACTTTGCGAAATCCGAAAGGTTTTCGCAACTAACTCAAGCGCGACTCCGCCAGATCTAATGGTCGAGCCTTCCTCCTAGATCTACAGCGTAGATCTTCTCAGGTTTTCGGGAGTTCGAGTATCGTGATTCCCATGCTCTTGTGCAACTCCAAAGGGTTTTTAAATCCTGCGCACACTTTCCAGATCCGATGGTCATGAGGGTTTGCCTTCCCTCCCGAACAAATCCTAAGGCTCCAGCACTTCTGGTGTGGATTCCTCTCTCCCCGTGGCCATAGACCACACCAGCTACGATTTCACAACACCGCTATACCTCCTGAGATTGTAGGCACGGTCAAGTAATTCCTTGACACTCCGGATCATTCCAGGGTCCAGAATTGGTCCTCCAGACACAATTTCTCCTCACACCCTCGGTCCAAAGACCACTCAACTGGCCCATCTAGGCTCAGTGTCTAAACCTTGGCTCTGATACCAAACTGTAACACCACTTTTCGGTGCCAAGGCTTAATCGCTCTGATACCAAGTTGTAACACCACTTTTCGGTGCCAAGGCTTACTCGCTCTGATACCAAATTGTAACACCACTTTTTACATAGCTCATATAGGAATTATATAATCCACATGCATTTAAGCAAGAAATACATTTAAGATCAGAGTAAGCATAAGAATTATTACTAACATAAATAATCCATGGCAATAACATCAATCCAAATGCACAACAGAATACATGATAATTATAATACATAGGGATACAAAAACATAATTAAAGCATCATCTCGTACTTATATTTGAAACAGTGGCAGTTCCACCAACCAAGTGCAGGCCTTCCACGAACCTCCCAGGATTAGACCACACTGCTCGTCAGCTCAGCAATGGGTCACCCACGTGCTGGGACTAAGCTCCATCCCAAGGTAAGGAATCCTAGGCTAGGCTGAGGTTACAGGGAAAACACATGGTCACAAGGAAGGAATTCTCTCCCAGGAACCACTCATGCTCACTACCCAAACACTCTCCTTCCCCACATGCCTGTTCCACCCCAGGAATATACACCTTATATGTCACCTAGACAGTCCTTCGGCTGCTAACCTCCCTTGCCTTGGGTTACAGCAACAGACCAGACCAGAAGTCTCTGAGCTCTGTGGCAGCTAAAGGGTTCCTTCTAGGAGTTCTCTCTTTCCTCTGCACACTCTCTCACTTGGAGAGAGTCGCTCATAGGCCAAGAAACATGTTCTTCCAATTCAACCACCTCTCTCACCAGGAGGGAGTGTTTCACAACTGGCCAACAAGCCACACGCAGTCCAGCACTGTGTGGCCACAACAACCCACAGGAAAAATAGACACGATCTTTCCAATGGGTTCAACAATGGTAGGTCACTTCTTATTTCTCAATCCAGAAAAATAGGATAGACTCATGCTCTGGTTCTCAGGGACGCGTGACAAACAATCCACGCAGGGGTCAACACAGGTTTGAACTGTTCAGACAGAGGATGTACCGGTTATCCCAGAACGAACACAGATACATGCCTTTTGGTTCAGCAGATGCATGAGGGTTTCTCTGCAGAGGTCAGACCAATTCACCTCAGGCAGTCGGGGGTCAAATGGAGGAGGAACCCCTCTCATGGATCATCTTGGTCGTTTTATTCACATGCACCAGGGTTGACACTTGTCACCCTTGGAACTGCATGTGGTCCATCAGCATGCATCCCCTTTGCACATTTTCCCTTTGCCAGGAACTTAGGATAAAAAACATAAAATGCACATGTTCTTTGGAATAGTAATAAACTATTATTCCCAAGGATTAAGCCCCCTAGGCTTAACACTTAGCCCCTTTTCCCACCTTCTGGCCCCTAATCCCTTGCCCTCTCTATGGATGCTTAGTCCCCCATCACTCATTCATCGTGTCAGCCTGCACGTGGCAGTGTTTATATTTTATTAATGTGTTGCATACATATAGGTACAAAATCAGGCCCTTGGCCTACAACCCTTAGGCTCTCTAGCCTAACAATCACATAAGCCCTCCGGCTTATACAAACTTGGCTCACCAGCCTATAACACATATTTACAATTCATTTCATAAACCAGATTTACAAAGGTTCGATCTTGGGGACACTACACCTCTCCTTGAGAGGCCATTCAAGAAGTAAATATCCTCAGTCGTTGGAGTCAACGACTGTCCCTCAAGCATGAAGGCCTCTGCGTCAAGATGCCAATAATCAAAAAAGGAATTCAGTAGCCTGGGTTATGCCCGCATGAATGAACACTGGAAGAAATTTAATAGACCACATTGAGCCAATACAACGATAGCAGCAGGGTCCTCACCGACCAGAAAATCAATGTCCTCATGCTCTCTCTCTCTCCAATGAACATACATCCTACAATTTACAAGTTTAGGAGAGATTAGATCTTGCAATTTTTTATTTTTTTCTACATCTTAGAGGGTATACATGGGTTGTAATACACACAGTCGCGTGTGCACGTGTGCAGTATTTCCTATGCACATGTGCACATGCAAGTTGTCATAGGACAACCCGCATATACGTAGGGATGACCTTTTTAAAGGTCAGTGCCCCCTCAAAAAACTAAAAGAAATGCATAAAGGAAGAATTGAATTGCAAGAGGGGTTACTATGTATTTACTTGGTCCAAGAGGAAGTTTGTTTCGTCCACTGAGGCTCCCAGAATCAAGTCTTTTCACAAAGGGGTATTTTTGGCTTTTAGTCAATTTCACAATTATCAATGGTGATAATGAGCTGGCAACTTCTATTTATAGACTTTTTGGCCACTTTTTGTCATTTTTTGGACCCCTTTGTCATTTTTTCTAATCTGAAAATCATTTCATATGGTTCAAGAGTTTCATAGGGGATGTTACAATAAGTGTTACTTTGGGTATTTGGGATCTTTTTGGCGATTTGGGTCATTTTAAAAGGTCTTTTGGCGAAAAGTCATTTTTTCAACTTTGTGCATGTAAGATAGATTTTCACTTCCACTGGTTCCACCTTGTTGTATTTTTCACTTTTCCGTAGGATCGATCCCACCGAATTGCGACACGGAACCCTATTTTTTCTCTAGAAGTGTCGTAATTTAGTGGTAGAGCCTACCTGTACATGGGCGCCCTAGGTAGATCCTGGTTGCATTTTGGCGTCCATGCTGTCACTAATGAGTCCTTTTTAGTTTTTCCTGATTACGAGTATGAGCCTCATTTGCATGATTCATTATCTCACTTGACCTCACCCTCAAGACTCCCAAAACACAACGGGTCTTCTTTTAAGCCCTTTTCAGACCCTCTAAAAATGAAAAGATTGTCGAGCGATCTTGTTGACCTTCACGCTCGCTAAACTAAAATTTGAAGGCACGTATGTCCAATGGTAGTTTACCTCTTTTTCAGTCTGGATGGTCAACTGTACGAACAAAGGTATACTCTAGAAGCCTATGTTCTCTAGAAGAGTATTCTTAGGTATAATTTTACCTCTTTTTCGGACCTAAGAGACTAAATTGACAAAAAAGGAACCCCCACGGAGTCCATAGTTAAGCTCTTTTTAGACTCCCTAAAATTGAAAATATCGCCAAGTGACCTTATTCCTTCACACTCATTAAAATGGTCCAGAAGAACATTCCTGATGGAGTCCATAGTTGAGCCTTTTTCAGACTCCTTAAATATGAAAAAAATGTCGAGTGATCTTGTCTTTATCATACTCGTTAAAATAGTTTTGAATAGACGTCTTTTCGATGCTAATTTACCCCTTTTTCGAACCGACTAGACTACCTTCGAAAAAGGTACCCCAACGGAGTCTCCTTTTACTTTTTTTCAGACTCTCTAAATATGAAAAACCATCGAGCTTACCTTCTCTGGGCTCATTAAAATCACATCGAAGGACCTTACCATTGTGTCTTATTAATCGCATTTGTATACCTGTGTCTTTGGCCTAATGTCAGCTCCATGTTGCTCTCAACTGAACCATCTGAAGCATGCCGTATATGCAAGCCCTGTAGCACTTTGCCTTTGTGTCTTGACACCTTGGCCCACAGAGGATTTTTTCTGAGTGTCCTTTTCCTACATATATCCCTTTTCTCTGAGAATCCATGTGTTCCTTTTGCTTGGAACTAGTATGTCTGCGACACTCGATCTTCCTTTGTAACGTAGCATTCTTTTATTCTTTTTCAAGATTTCCAAAATTATTGAAAAAGACAAAAAAAAACAAATATACCCCAAAAAGAGGAAGGGGAAAGTATTTTCTTTTTGTTGGCAACACAATGAGTCACCCTTGGACAAAGCACATCCTTTCGTTTGTTCGTCAATCCCTCAGATTTAATATGACCTTAGGAATTTGTTCTCGCTACATAGAGTTGTGTCCTCCTCTGTTTGGTTATTCTTCCAAACATTTGGAGAGTTTGTGTTGCCTCCTACATCGTATATTTATGTCAAATACCATGTTGCATGAGTCTCATATTTTTTCGTGCTATTGTCCAAGGGAAGTTATTACCAAGCTTGAGTCGGCCCCTCTGAAGCTTGTCTCTTTCCCTCATGCCAGACCATCCCGAAAGTCCAATCAAGTCTTTGTTTGAAATCAATAAATCCCTCAGCCTGATCATCAAGATCCTCTAGTATGTTCCCGATGAGTCATCGAAGACCTCTGGGTAGTGAAGTCGTACACACATATTACACTCCTACCCGAGTTGTGAATATTTTGAAGTTATTGCTCGAGCTCTGAAGACTTCATCTCCAGCCATCAGGCCTTATCATCTTCTAGAAGATAGATACTATACATGTATATATTTTTGATTTCGAGATGTAGATCCACTATGTATTGCTCGCGGCTACACTTTATATAGTTATATGACATGGATCTGCAGTGTATTTGATTGGCAGCCATGATTTTATTTCATCCTGAGCATGGGTATGCCCACCTCAGTGAGAAAATTTTTATTTTGCAAATGGCACCTCCCGAACTCTGGTCCCTGGGCTCACTTGTTTGGTACGTTGATGAAGATTGATAATGCATTTCATCCATCAAATGTTCTTCTGACCTCACACATTATGGGGCATCTGTTATAACCCTAATTTTCACCATATATGCTTACCTATCATCATGCCATCTCATTTTACATATTTTTCCAAGCCACTATTGAACAACTTCTTAAAAAACACCCCTTTTGAGAGCACACGTGCCCTGCTCCACTACTGCACGTGTATGTACGCTATATGACCCACTACAACCCACGTATACCTAAAAAAACATGAAAAATAGAAAGTTGCAGACGAAACACACAGTTTTGGGTAAGTTACCTAAACCATTTGACCACCCATAGACAGTCACTTGACCAAATACCTAGCCCTTTCTAGCCTATAAAAGAAGGGGTAGGGGTCCCATTTGGAAGGAGRAAAATAATTGTAAAGAAACTCTACCCGATTTTGCATTCCCTTTGCCCCAACCTTTTGCAACCATTTTGTGAAGAGAASCATATACAAAAGCAGTTGGAGCACAGTTGAAGAGGAGCCCAGGACCAGATTYGAGGAGCAGTGGTYGATCTCACTATTGTAAGTTACTYTTATGAGATTAATAAAAAGAAGTACTTTTCCCGTCCCACCATATGAGATTTTCAATGTTTAAATTTGATTATATTTTGATAGAATCTCTAACCCATTAGTTCATAGATCATATGCATGTGGAGTTATTTGTTTGTCTTTTTATGGATGCAGGTCAGCGTTGGGAGGAGATTTGCAGTCAAGGAGCAACCAAACGTTAAAGAATCAACATCAAACACAAAAATGAAGGTACAGTAACTTGATATTTTTTAACCTTGTATTTGCATATGAATAATGGGGTTTATGATTGGGATGTTGGTAAGAAGTAGGAGACTTTAGGTCATTTTCTGCATGCATTACAGAACATTGGGTGCACAAATTCATCAACATACTAGACACAACACCTATCAACCGGTACCTTCAAGCAGAGTTGTGCCTCATCACTACATATTGGAAAGGTATGACACAGAATTTTGTAACCACCTTCTTATTTGAAAGTCAATATCCTTCAGTAGATCAAGCATTATAGATTGTGAGACAAAAATTATTTGAGGAGGCCTCTATCCTCCCTTTGGATAAAGACGAGGACGAATGGACTGCGCCTCTACAAAAACTGCAGGGATGTTACAACATCAATGCTAATGAAGACGATGATCCTAGGAAGGTGAACAACAAAGAAATAGAAGGCCAGAGAGATGTGGAAGGACCAAGAGTTGAGCTACCATTCATTGGACATTCGATCAAGATTAAGAAGGTCAATATTGGGATAGATCAGTCACCAAAGTTTGCAAATGTTGGAGATTATTGGGATGTTGTTACTGTTATCACTCCAAGAAACCCTTTGTGGTTGCAGACCAAAGGTGCTTGGTAACTTAAGAAATGAATGTTTTTATATTTTGTAAATGTGGATCAATG
>JZKD02S2293211.1:0-11539 GCA_000966675.3 Picea glauca
CGTACTCGGGCACCGTACGACCTCCCTGTCGTAGCGCATTGAACTCGTTGAGCTGACGCTCAATGAATTCATCAGAAAGGTACCTCTCTCGGAACCGTTCCTCGAACAACTCCCATGACACGTCTTCCACAGCCATGTTCAGCTGCGGCAAGAGCGTCTTCCACCATAGAAGAGCGCTCCCCTTCAGTTGAAAGACCGCCATGCGGACCTTCATGTTGGAGGTGTAATCGCGAAGTGCGAAGCACATCGCCATATTCTCCAACCATGCCTCGGCCGCTGCACCATCCAGGGCATCGAAGAACTCGGGAAATTTTACCTTCTCGAGTTCGCGGTGAATGCTACCTGTGACGGATGGTGCGCGCGGCAGAACCTCAGGGGGTGCCGGCGCCCTGGCCTCGTCTCTGTCCAAACGGTTGATCAGAGCCTCGAACATCCGCTGAAAGGATCTCATCATCCCCACTACATCATCAACTGATATATGTTCCTACCCGAGAACCTGCTCGCCTCCCTGGGGGTTAGACCCCTCAGGCGTGGATGCTGCTGGAGGCATCTCGCATCCTCCCCTAGCACCCCGTCGTTTACCTCCGCGGCGTCCTCTAACCATGATTACATGCACGCACACAATCAAATCAATCAACAACAGTATAGTAAAACCAACTCATGTCAATGAAAGCCGTAGCGAACCCCAAGTCACGGGTTGAACCGGCTCTGATACCATATGTAACACCCCTCCTAGCTAAGGACAACAACTCAGTCAACCGGTGAAAATTTTTTTGAAGTGTGTGCGCGTGTGTAGAAGACACAACCCCCTCGACTCTAGGTCAACACTCGAACCAACAGGACGCAAGTCAGACGAATACAATCAAGATGACCCAACCTATCATAACGACAACAAGAAGGAAAACGCCCCTGAAAAGGAGGCGGGCAACTATTGGCGATAGGCAGAGACAGACACCAGGGGTTAGGCACAGTACTGNCCATAGAAGAGCGCTCCCCTTCAGTTGAAAGACCGCCATGCGGACCTTCATGTTGGAGGTATAATCGTGAAGTGCGAAGCACATCGCCATGTTCTCCAACCATGCCTCAGCGGCTACACCATCCGGGGCACCGAAGAACTCGGGAAATTTTACCTTCTCGAGTTCACGGTGAATGCTACCTGTGACGGCCGATACGCACGACAGAACCTCAGGGGGTGCCGGCACCCTGGCCTCATCTCTGTCCAAACGACTGATCAGAGCCTCAGACATGCGCTGGAAGGATCTCATCATCCCAAAAACATCACCAACTGATATATGTTCCTGCCCAAGAACCTAATCGCCTCCCTGGGGGTTAGACCCCTCAGGCGTGGATGCTGTTGGAGGCGTCTCGCCTCCTCCCCTAGCACCTCGTCGTCTGCCTCCGCGGCGTCCTCTAACCATGGTTACCTGCACGCACACAATCAACTCAATCAGCGACAGTATAGTAAAACCAACTCAAGTCAACGAAGCCGTAGCGAACCCCAAGTCACGGGTCGAACCGGCTCTGATACCATATGTAACAACCCTCCTAGCTAAGGACAACTACCCTGACATCAGGTGCAATTTTTTTTTTGTTTTAACCATGTGTAGAAGAAACAACCCCCTCGACTCTAGGTCAACACTCGAACCAACAGGACGCAAGTAAGACGAATACCATCAAGATGACCCAACCTATCATAACGACAACAAGAAGCAAAATGCCCCTGAACAGGAGGCGGGCAACTATTGGCGATAGGCAGAGACAGACACCAGGGTTAGGCACAGTACTGTCACCGAATCTAAAGAATCCGTCAGTAGAGTCGCAGTAGTGGAACTGTGCCTTTAAACAGCCCGAGACTACTGATACGGCTCAGAAGGTGTCGCAAGAGTGGAACTGTGCCTTGAAACAGCCTGAGACTCTTGATACGGCACCAGATTCCTTCCACCGGATTACGCACACACATACATACTAAACTGCAAGAGGAGTCTACATCCCGCCCGACACAGACCGACTACACAATACAAACACCAAGTACTACGAGATCAGGGATGAAACGACCTCTACGGGGGACCCAAGTCAGGAGGACTCAATCGACTCATCTCCCAGGGGTCCCGAAGACTTCGAACAAGACCGATCGTTCTAATACAACATTAACAGACAAGGACCTTATCCTAGGGTACATCCAATAACTTTAAATTAGGCCAATAATATCATNCGCGAAGTGCGAAGCACATCGCCATGTTCTCCAACCATGCCTCGGCGACTGCACCATCCGGGGCACCAAAGAACTCGGGAAATTTTACCTTCTCGAGTTCACGGTGAATGCTACCTGTGACGGTCGGTGCGCGTGGCAGAACCTTAGGGGGTGCGGGCGCCCTAGCCTCATCTCTGTCCAAGCGGCTGATCAAAGGCTCGGACATGCGCTGGAAGGATCTCATCATCCCAACCACATCACCAACTGATATATGTTCCTTCCCAAGAACCTGCTCGCCTCCCTGGGGGTTAGACCCCTCAGGCGTGGATGCTTCTGGAGGCGTCTCGCCTCCTCCCCTAGCACCCCGTCGTCTGCCTCCGCGACGTCCTCTAACCATGATGACCTGCACCCACACAATCAAATCGATCAGAAACAGTATAATAAAACCAACTCATGTCGACGGAAGCCGTAGCGCACCCCAAGTCGCGGGTCGAACCGGCTCTGATACCATATGTAACAACCCTCCTAGCTAAGGACAACTACTCAGTCAACCGGTCAAAAAAAAAATTTTGAAGTGTGTGCGCGTGTGTAGAAGAAACAACCCCCTCGACTCTAGGTCAACACTCAAACCAACAGGACGCAAGTCAGACGAATACAATCAAGATGACCCAACCTATCATAACGATAACAAGAAGCAACGCCCCTGAACAAGTGGCGGGAAACTAGTGGCTATAGGCAGAGACAGACACCAGGGGTTAGGCACAGTACTGTCACAGAATCGAAAGAATCCGTCAGTAGAGTCGAAGTAGTGGAACTGTGCCTTTAAACAGCCCGAGACTACTGATACGGCTCAGACGGTGTCGCAAGAGTGGAACTGTGCCTTTAAACAGCCCGAGACTCTTGATACGGCACCGGATTCCTTCCACCAGATTACGCACAGACATACATACTAAGCTGCAAGAGGAGTCTATATCCCGCCCGACACAGACCGACTACGCAATACAAACACCAAGTACTACGAGATCAGGGACGACACGACCTCTACGGGAGACACAAGTCAGGAGGACTCAATCGACCCACCCCCAAGGGGACCCGAAGACTTTGATCAAGACCGATTGTTCTAATGCAAATATTAACAGACAAGGACCTTATCCAAGGGTACATCCAATAACTTTAAATTAGGCCAATAATATCATTTTAATCTAAGCATTGTCACGAACATTCATATAACGAATTTAACAATGCCACTAAGGAATCCTTATTAACATTGCCATTCTACAAATACTCCCATCGCAACTCAACCACATTTAAATTCAATTAATAATAGTATTGTTGCAATTAAACAATTCATTATCATTGTAGTTTTCCCGACATTAATATTCAATTAATGATTTTACTAGTGCATTTAACTAATACGTATTCTTGCCATTCTATCAACATGAACATTCCATTACTAATATTACTACGGCCTTTAAACTAACATGTCACCATATAAATAACAAGGTCTAAACATGATAGTGTTTTAAAGGTAATAGCATTTAAAGATGCATCATAATAACATCATATTTTAAAACAACCCTGTAACATCATAATTAATTTGACCACATATAGAATAACCATGCTTAGACAAGACCATGTTTAAAGGTATTAGAAATTAAAGATGACATTATAAATAACATCATAAAAAAAAATCAATGTAACATCAAAATTTAAATGACAACATATAAGAAGTGACAATGTTTAAAGGCTAGCATTTTCATTTCCAATAATATAATTATTCAATTAAACCAATGCGATTAAATAGGAACTTACCATTGCAATTCCTTTGGCACTAATATATCTTTTAAATAATATAATTATTCAATTTGAACTATTGCAATTTAATAATACCTTATCGCATTAACTAATTCCTATCAAGGCGGTTCTACTAGGATTAACGTTTCATTTAATAGTATTAACGCTGCCACAACACATTCTTAACATTACAAGGTCCTATCGACATTCCATAAAATGATTCAATTAAAGATAATGCAATCTCAATTTAAATTAAGGTAATCCTATCATTGCACATCTGCCAAAAGTAATCTTCCAAAATATCACTGTTGCCGTTAATTATATCTCATCATGTCAAATCTGCCGACATGAANTAGGTCAACACTCGAACCAACAGGACACAAGTCAGACGAATACAATCAAGACGACCCAACCTATCATAACGACAACAAGAAGCAAAACGCCCCCGAACACGAGGCAGGCAACTATTGGCGATAGGCAGAGACAGACACCAGCGGTTAGGCACAGTATTTCCATCGAATCGAAAGAATCCGTCAGTAGAGTCGCAGTAGTGGAGCTGTGCCTTTAAACAGCATGAGACTACTGATACGACTCAGAAGGTGTCGCAAGAGTGGAACTGTGCCTTTAAACAGCCCGAGACTCTTGATACGGCACCAGATTCCTTCCACCGGATTACGCAAAGACATACATACTAAGCTGCAAGAGGAGTCTATATCCCGCCCGACACAGACCGACTACGCAATACCAACACCAAGTACTACGAGATCAGGGACGACACGACCTCTATGAGAGACACCAGTTAGGAGGACTCAATCGACCCACCTCCAAGGGGACCCGAAGACTTCGATCAAGACCGATTGTTCTAATACAGATATTAACAGACAAGGACCTTATCCTAGGGTACATCCAATAACTTTAAATTAGGCCAATAATATCATTTCAATCTAAGCATTGTCACGAACATTCATATAACGAATTTAACTATGCCACTAAGGCATCCTTATTAACATTGCCATTAAACAAATACTCCCATCACAATTCAACCACATTTACATTCAATTGATAATAGTACTGTTGCAATTAAACAATTCATTATCATGGCAGCTTTCCCGACATTAATATTCAATTAATGATATTACTAATGCATTAAACTAATACGTATTCTTGCCGTTCTATCAATATGAACATTCCATTACTAATATTACTACGACATTTAAACTAACATGTCACCATATAAACAACAAGGTCTAAACATGATAGTGTTTAAAAGTAATAGCATTTGAAGATGCATCATAATAACATCATATTTTAAAACAACCCTGTAACATCATAATTAATTTGACCACAAAGAATAACAATGCTTGGACAAGACCTGTTTAAAKGTATTAGAAATTAAGATGACATTATAAATAACATCATATAAAAAAAATCAATGTAACATCAAAATGTAAATGACAACATATAAAARGTGACAATGTTTAAAGGCCARCATTTYCATTTCCAATAATACAATTATTCAATTAAACCAATGCGATTAAATAGGAACTTACCATTGCAATTCCTTCGGCACTAACATATCTTTAAAATAATATAATTATTCAATTTGAACTATTGCAATTTAATAATACCTTATCGCATTAACTAATTCCTATCAAGGCGGTTCTACTAGTATTAAYGTTTCATTTAATAGTATTAACGCTGCCGCAACTCATGCTTAACATTACAAGGTCCTATCGACATTCCATAAATGATTCAATTAAAAGATAATACAATTTCAATTTAATTTAAGGTAATCCTATCATTGCACATCTGCCAAAAGTAATCTTCCGAAATATCACTATTGCCGTTAATTATATCTCATCATGTCAAATCTGCCGATATGAACGGTCAGTAATATTATTATTACAATAATTTCACCATTAGGTTTAAACCGTTGCTATCATTGCAAATCTTTAAGCATTAACGTTTTCATTGATAATCTCAACGCTGCAGTTAACAATGCCAGGTAGGTAAACCCTAAAGGACAATAACGCTGTGCTTTTAATCAATATCAACGAGCGCATCAATACCTCGTTAACCACATCATGAAGAATGGAAACCCTAAAAGATAACCAAGCTGCGCATACACTCAGATTTCTGGGGCGCATTTAATATATCAGCGATCAAGGCAGGGAGAATTGAAAAACCCCAAAATAGCAGATAATAAAAGCTGTTCCCCAACACTAAATTAATACTTTGAAATTTAATAAATTTTCTCACTAATAAAAAAAACCGCACCAAAGCATTCCATAATAAATTTTTGCCGCGTAGATATAAACTCAGACCAAAATTAAAATAACAGAATTGAAATATAAGCTCTACCATACAGGTCATCTCTTATGGTTCTTAACTTAACTTAATGACATTAAAACTAATCACATGTCACATGCCTGAGATATTATCACAAGAGTAATTAAGCAATGATCTTAATAACCCCCTTTTTATTACATATCTACACGGATATCAATACGCTGCTCAAGGCTTTCTTAATTTGACTAATTTGAATCAGATATATACATCAATAATTTATGTTCTTAAATTTGACGAAGGTGAAATCATTATGTACATCATTAACCTGCTATGCGTTTTCTATATATATTTTTATTGACAGAATTGAGATAAAGCAGCGCATAAGATCAATCTACTGAGGCACATTATACATCCGTTATCAATGCAAGGAGGATCTGATAAACCCTAAAGGGAGATTTAACACTGGTCAAACATCTGTTGACGGTTCCAACGAAACTCAAAGCCAGTCATAATGGTGATCCAAGATCATCTTGTAACCATTTCCCACGCAGTAACACAGAACTAAGGATTTACCCACGCGGATTACTGTGACACACCGCGTATCACTGTGATGCGTTGAAGGCGGCGTTTCCTGGCAATCAATGACGCCCCCAAACTCCGTTAGTGACCCCCAAAACAAGAAAACGCCCATAACCATACAGTTCCCAACCTATCGAGTCAGAAATTTCTGCCCACTGTACCCAATACGCAAACGAAAGGAAAACGCCAAGAAGGCTTGGATCCACGCCCGAACAATAANTTATCGCATTAACTAATTCCTATCAAGGCGGTTCTACTAGTATTAACGTTTCATTTAATAGTATTAACGCTGCCGCAACTCATGCTTAACATTACAAGGTCCTATCGACATTCCAAAAATGATTCAATTAAAAGATAATACAATTTCAATTTAATTTAAGGTAATCCTATCATTGCACATCTGCCAAAAGTAATCTTCTGAAATATCACTATTGCCGTTAATTATATCTCATCATGTCAAATCTGCCGATATGAACGGTCAGTAATATTATTATTACAATAATTTCACCATTATGTTTAAACTGTTGCTATCATTGCAAATCGTTAAGCATTAACGTTTTCATTGATAATCTCAACGCTGTTGTTAATAATGCCAGGTAGGTAAACCCTAAAGGAGAATAACGTTGTGCTTTTAATCAATATCAACGAGCGCATCAATACCTCGTTAACCACATCATGAAGAATGGAAACCCTAAAATATAACCAAGCTGCGCATACACTCAGATTTCTGGGGCGCATTTAATATATCAGCGATCAAGGCAGGGAGAATTGAAAAACCCCAAAATAGCAGATAATAAAAGTTGTTCCCCAACACTAAATTAATACTTTGGAATTTAATAAATTTTCTCACTACTATAAAACCGCACCCAAGCATTCCATAATAATTTTTGCCACGTAGATATAAACTCAGACCAAAATTAAAATAACATAATCGAAATATAAGCTCTACCATACAGGTCATCTCTTATGGTTCTTAACTTAACTTAATGGCATTAGAACTAATCACCTGTCACATGCCTGAGATATTATCACAAGAGTAATTAAGCAATGATCTTAATAACCCCCTTTTTATTACATATCTACACGGATATCAATACGCTGCTCAAGGGTTTCTTAATTTGACTAATTTGAATCAGATATATACATCAATAATTTCTGTTCTTAAATTTGACGAAGGTGAAATCGTTATGTACATCATTAACCTGCTATGCGTTTTCTATATATATTTTTATTGACAGAATTGAGATAAAGCAGTGCATATGATCAATCTACTGAGGCACATTACACATCTGTTATCAATGCAAGGAGGATCTGATAAACCCTAAAGGGAGATTTAACACTGGTCAACATCTGTTGAAGGTTCCAACGAAACTCAAAGCCAGTCATAATGGTGATCCAAGATCATCTTGTAACCATTTTCCACGCAGTAACACAGAACTAAGGATTTACCCACGCGGATTACTGTGACACACCGCGTATCACTATGATGCGTTGAAGGCGGCGTTGCCTGGCAATCAATGACGCCCCAATCTCCGTTANTGCCGTTAATTATATCTCATCATGTCAAATCTGCCGACATGAACGGTCAGTAATATTATTATTATAATAATTTCACCATTATGTTTAAACTGTTGCTATCATTGCGAATCTTTAATCATTAACGTTTTCATTGATAATCTCAACGCTGCAGTTAACAATGCCAGGTAGGTAAACCCTAAAGGACAATAACGTTGTGCTTTTAATCAATATCAATGAGCGCATCAATACCTCGTTAACAACATCATGAAGAATGAAAACCCTAAAAGACAACCAAGCTGCGCATACACTCAGATTTACTGGGGCGCATTTAATATATCAGCGATCAAGGCAGGGAGAATTGAAAAACCCCAAAATAGCAGACAATAAAAACTGTTCCCCAATACTAAATTAATACTTTGAATTTTAATAAATTTTCTCACTAATATTAAAAACCGCACAAAACAATTCCATAATAAATTTTTGCCGCGTAGATATAAACTCAGACCAAAAATAAAATAACAAGGATCGAACTATGAGTTCTACCATACAGGAACATCTCTTATGGATCTTAGCTTGATGATATTAAATAAATCATCAGTCACATACCTGAGATAATATCACAAAGTAATTAAACAATGATCTTAAGCTTCGCAACTCCGGATCAGAATGCGCCCACGTGCTCGTCAATAAACTATTCATGTATAGAACCTCTATTCGTACAAGAAAGAGAAGAACGGAGTTGGTGGGTGAATCAACGTCACCGGCTGCACGCACTATCGAGGGAGAGAATCATCGGATAGTTAGGGTAGAGAAGGGTAGAATCATGCAACTACTAAGAGTATACCCCGAGCAGCTCTGGGGAAGAATGGTAAGAAATATAGCAAAAACTATTGGCCTCACTCACCTCACCAGATTATTATATTTCGTTTGGTACCTAGGCGTTGGGGCCCCAGATTCTTATCTATTCCAGAGCAGGTTAAAGGGGCAAGCGATAGCGATCATAATCATAAACCGTCCAGGAACGAACCTCTCTCTATCGCTAAATAACTATATATGCCCTATACACACTTGCTTAATTAATCACTTAAAGGTGTGGCTACTGCTACAGACTTATCGGGACAGGTCCGGTGCCGGCCGGGAGAAAATGCCAACTGAGTTCGAGGTCCTTCGTTGATAGTGAGTTCGGGGTTTATCAGGGGGGTGGGGTTTAGCTAAAAGATAGAAGTATTTCATTATCTCGAAAGTAAAAAAGCATAAGAACCGACTACTGAACTAACTGCATAACCATTTAAAGGGGCCTCTCTAGCGGGTAGTGTTTCTCAGTGCCAGGCAATTGTTACTATATAGGAGGTGGTTCAAGCAGACCGGACACGTTCTCTTTTTATAAGCCAACTCATTGTTTAAATAAAGCTTACTACGCGTTTTCAGTGGCTCACTGTTTATGCAAAAATGGGTGGTGCTCCCTACACAATATCGATCGCCCAGCACACGGTATACACGCCCAGTAACAACGATTAAACTCTATACCAGTGCAAGATGCCCAACACATAATGTACACGCCCAAAAATAAAAAAAATCCCTACATCATTTAAAATGCCCCGAATACTGTACACACACCCAGAAAAGAAACGAGAATACCCTACACCATTACAAATTTCCCAACACATATTATACTCGCCCAGAATTAAAACGAGTAATCCCTACACCATTAAAATGCCCCAATACAAAAAAAACGAACACCCATAACCCCAACAATTTACCAGCAACCCAAACTGAACGGTTTGGAGGATAAACGAAAATCTTCTGAGTTTGAGAACGAGAAAAAGTCATTTACATCCGCACAATCAACCTTAGCAGCAAACATTATGCCTTATACCTTCAGAAATCATAAGCATCCTATTCTATCAAACAAGTCCATACCTTTGCCTTATTGTCCGAGTTGAAGCCTGTGCTGGGTACTTCCTGCCGCTCCTTTTCCAAGCTGCTCCTGCTCCTGCTTGTCGACGTCAATGAGCTCACCGGTACCTCCCAGCCAAGCGCTAGGCGTACTCTTCTTCCCCCTCAGCCCCCTGAGCCGCAAAGGGGCCACACACAACCAGAGAGCAACTAGCTCCTCAGCTAGCCTCAAAGGCTGAGCTACCACTCACGTATGCTGAGGATTCCCAACTCCTACCAGTAAACCAGTCAGTCTCTCCTCTCCCTCCAATAGCCCTCCATCTCAGCCCAAAAAAAAGCCCTTCTTTTCCTTTCTTCCCTCCCTTTATCCCCTCAAACCCTAATCCCCTTTTTGACTTTTTTCAAATTCTTTTAGTTTAATTCGTTTGTATAATCCAATTTGAATTTTATTTTTTATTTTTTTTAAATCAAAGCATGTGTGCACATTTCATTTCTTTATTCATTTACCCCTCCTTTTTATTAATTATTTATTTACTTATTTATTTATTTATTTATTTATTTTCCCCAATTTCATTTTATTAGTTTATATATTTAACGTTTTATTTCCCCTTTCCCATGCTTAACTTATTGGTTTATAGTTGTATATGAATAAATATACTTATTTGTATTTTCATCTCCCCCTTTCTTTCTTTTTTTATAAATAAACTTGCATATATCACTTTAATTGATCATTACTGTATTATATTTTCAGGATCAAAGGGAGATTTGAGCGAAGGCGAACCAGTAGGGGAAGGTAATTATTTTACCAAAAATAATAAGGAGGATTTACGAGGAGGGATGGTGATGCGGTAAAGTGGACTAGACGAGTGTATGGGAGATGGACACTGGGAGATCCGGGCGATGGAGGCCAGTTTTATTAAGTAGACACGTATTAAGGGAGGGAGATGGTCTGAGTTTTGTTTTCTGTTCCCCTTTTTTTTGTTGTTATTTTTGAAAATTTCAAAAGTTAAGGCCACACCGAAGTTTCCCCCCGGTTTCTAGAAGGTCTTGGGCTTAGGGTTTAGATTCTGAGCTAGGCGATGAGTGGTTTAGGGTAATGCTTAAGGTTTTTTTCAGGTGCTGAAGACTTAGGGATAAATAGGCTGACTCCATCAACCACCCTTATCGCGACGTGCCCTTCAGGTTGCACCACGTGCGCCAAGGGTGCCACTCGCCTCTAGAATTTCATTGTGCGACGTGCCCTTTAGGATGCACCACATGCTCCAAGGGTGC
>JZKD02S2293211.1:11549-29895 GCA_000966675.3 Picea glauca
GTCCTCCTGACTTGTGTCTCCCGTAGAGGTCGGGTCGTCCCTGATCTCGTAGTACTGGGTGTTGTATTGCGTAGTCGGTCTGTGTCAGGTGGGATATAGACTCCTCTTGCAGCTTAGTATGTATGTCTGTGCGTATTCCGGTGGAAGGAATCTGGTGCCGTATCAAGAGTCTCGGGCTGTTTAAAGGCACAGTTCCACTCTTGTGACACCTTCTGAGCCGTATCAGTAGTCTCGGGCTGTTTAAAGGCACAGTTCCACTACTGCGACTCCACTGACGGATTCTTTCGATTCGGTGACAGTACTGTGCCTAACCCCTGGTGTCTGTCTTTGCCTATCGCCAATAGTTGCCCGCCTCCTGTTCAGGGGCATTTTGCTTCTTGTTGTCGTCATGATAAGTTGGGTCATCTTGATTGTATTCGTCTGACATGCATCCTGTTGGTTCGAGTGTTGACATAGACTCGAGGGGGTTGTTTCTGCTACACACGCGCACACACTTAAAAAAAAAAAAACAAATTTTCACCGGTTGACTGAGTAGTTGTCCTTAGCTAGGAGGGGTGTTACAAAAACATCTTTTTATTCCTCAATCCAATGATTTACCAAAGACTTGATATTAGCACTACCAATTCATTAAGTTTTCAATCATATTTTTATAACTAATGTTTGTTGGTGGATTGATATCATCAAAAGATGGATGGGATTGAAGTCTTATAGTCTTGTTTTCTTAATTTGATTGAGTATGATTTCATGAACAAGACATTGTGTCCAGAGATCCAAATATCACAACAATCATGACACCGAAGTCATGGTAAAATAAATTTTGAAAGAAAGCACATTATACTCATATATCAGGAAGAAGGCTGTGATATTTGTTTGCTTGGAAAACTAACAAATACTTGATAATTGCACTGGCCTTCAGACAGAGTTTTATGACAACCAACTTAGTTGAATTTTATTTTAGCTTAGCCTGTTTTCCCTAGAATTAGTTTTAATTATGGTCCTTACTTTTCGATTTAGATTAATTTTATTTTAATAAGTCAATCATTTGAGAGGAGGATTTATTCCCAAATTTCCTGAGATTTGATCACAACATTCTCTTTTGTATGCAGGTCAAGAAAATGGTTTGTGAAACCGACAACTTAGAATATTTTTTCTCTTGAAATGAAGACAATTTAGGGAAGTGTTAATATGAACTTGGTTGATCAGATTCCCTTTGTGACACTTTTTATCAACCCATCTTGCCACCAAATCAACAAATGATCAGGATTATAGTCTCATTTATTTACTCACATATTTGTTTTCTGATCTAGTTGATATTTAGAGCCACTTTCATGACTATTTTGATGACCTCCATAAGTGTGGTTTTCCTCTTTGCTTTTTGAGATTGAATTATTGGGATCTATGTGGTTATTGATGATATTTTATAGAAAAGAGAAAATGGTGATTGAGTGAGAAATATGAAATGTAATTTTTGTTATTGCAAAATTCAATGTTTTTAAAATTGCAAAGGAATTGATTATGTCAAGAAATATTAAGAGTATTTAGGTTATGGAATATTACATGAAATTGGCTTTAGAAAGGTTTTTTTGACTAAGAAACTACACTAACTCATTTTGTTAGGTTCCCAAGAGATTGTTTTGTTTCCCTCAATGAAAGAAATTGGATTGGAGATTTGTGTCACAAATATTTTACACTAGATCATCAATTCTTGCAATCTGGTTTGTTTTTCATTTCAAATCATAAACTCTGAGAGTTTGTTCTGTTGAATGGTTACCATTTGTTGACTGGTTATTTCCCTTGGATTATTTTTTGAGTTTTCACTTAAAACACTCTCTTTGTTGCTGCAACAGATTTGTTGCTTGTTGTTGGGTTTTCTTCTTATTTTTCAACTAGTTTTTTTTTTTTTTTTTTTTTTTTTTTTTTTTTTTTTTTTTTATGCCTGACAATTTAGCTTTATATTCCTTATTTTAATTTTCTTTTTCATGAATTTGATTTATGATTTCTTTCCTGATTTTTTATTTTTCATATTAATTCCATCTTTTGATTTGAATGATGGTATTTTCCTTGAGTTGATTTCACTCTTATCCTTCCTTGAGGATTTCTCTTTAAATTTTGGTGAGGGGTTGGTCAATTCTGGTCACATGCTGAATATTTTTACTACAAGTCATAAGATACATGGTCTGCACTATCTGAATGAATATTTATAAATTTCTCAGTTGTGGGTATAGACTGACAGTTGTGGTGGAACACATGTTCTCATTGAGAATACAATGATAATCCAATAGTATAGGAAAGTGTCTATCCACTCTTTTCTTTGAGATCCATCCACTTCACATTGATAAAATGGCCAATACTATGATATTTTTTTTTGGATACCTATGGATTAAACTAAAATGCATAACATCTACTCAACAAATCAAAGAAACTCTTGTATCACCCCACTTCCTTCACACTCTATGTGCATATGCATATCTATATCTAAAATCTAAAAGGGTGAGTATTTTTTGAAACAAGAAAAGGAAGTTGAAATCACTATTAATAGTGTGGGAAGTACAAGTAAAATCTTCGGGGCTATGGATATCTTCTAGCAGTGGGGCTATGCTTGTATGGTACCGAGGCAACTTCATCGGGGCTATGGACACTCACTGGAAGTGAAACAATGCCAGGAAAAGAGAGATGAGGAACACCCTTAGGTAGATATTTGTTTGTTTTAAAAGTGAAAACCCATGGTTGAACCAAAAATAATTTGAATTGTACAACCACTATAATAAATTTTCTCATTATTTGGCTCTTTCAAAAGGGCGTGTTAAATTACAAATACTAGAAATATTGGGTTATATCTTTTAGAATATTGACATCGTTGTGGTACACATGATTATTGGAAATTTGTCTGCATTTTGTTGAACTTATCTTTAAACCTAAGATATGAAGTATAGGCCCTAGAATTCTATTGAAAAAGATAAATGGTTCTTCCAGTGTGTCGCCATTTTTTGTGGCTGCAACAAACCCCCTTTTTACTTTTTCTTTTACAAGCGAAAGGAAAATGGTCCCCTACTAAAATTTTGATCCTATTTCCCAATCCTCTACTACTGGATCCTATGTTATTTCTTTTCCTACCTCGATGGATTTTTGGGGTTTGATCTTGGTTGATGATTATATTTGATAATGGTTGATTGCCTCTTATGATCTTATAATTTTGGTTGTCTTCATGACTCTTATGTGACTATATGTTTTGATGTTATAGCATATTTCTTGGATGAGTTTGATGTGGGTTACTAATATGTTTTCCGAGTTACTTATTCAAAGTCCACATACTCGTGCTAGCATGTGGTTCCTAACATATTCATATTTATATTGTCATATATTGGACAAATATTAGACTTGAATCATCAGGTCATTAATACTTTGTATGTGTTGGAGATTAGGTGCATGAAGTTGTCATGATAGTAATTTAATCTAGATCATATATGATTACCCTAGAAAAAACTATCCTCCTCATTTTCTTCAATTTTAGTACTTGTTCATAAATTTTCATCAAGGCAAGGACATATTTTTTTCTCATGTGTTGGTAAATGTCATATTAATCACATAAATGATTTTNTGGAATATTACATGAAATTGGCTTTAGAAAGGTTTTTTTGACTAAGAAACTACAGTAAATCATTTTGTTAGGTTCCCAAGAGATTGTTTTGTTTCCCTCAATGAAAGAAATTGGATTGGAGAATTGTGTCACAAATATTTTACACTAGATCATCAATTCTTGCAATCTGGTTTGTTTTTCATTTCAAATCATAAACTCTGAGAGTTTGTTCTGTTGGGCGATATCGAATGGTTACCATTTATTGACTGGTTATTTCCCTTGGATTATTTTTTGAGTTTTCACTTAAAACACTCTCTTTGTTGCTGCAACAGATTTGTTGGTTGTTGTTGGGTTTTCTTCTTATTTTTCAACTAGTTTTCTTTTTTTTTTTAATGATTGACAATTTAGCTTTATATTCCTTATTTTAATTTTCTTTTTCATGAATTTGATTTATGATTTCATTCCTGATTTTTCATTTTTCATATTAATTCCATCTTTTGATTTGAATGCAGGTATTTTCCTTGAGTTGATTTCACTCTTATCCTTCCTTGAGGATTTCTCTTTAAATTTTGGTGAGGGGTTGGTCAATTCTAGTCACATGCTAAATATTTTTCCTACAAGTCATAAGATACATGGTCTGCACTATCTGAATGAATATTTATAAATTTCTCAGTTGTAGGTATACACTGACAGTTGTGGTGGAACACATGTTCTCGTTGAGAATACAATGATAATACAATAGTATAGGAAAGTGTCTATCCACTCTTTTCTTTGAGATCCATCCACTTCAGATTGATAAAATGGCCAATACTATGATATGTTTTTGGGATACCTATGGATTAAACTAAAATGCATAACATCTACTCAACAAATCAAAGAAACTCTTGTATCACCCCGCTTCCTTCACACTCTATGTGCATATGCATATCTATATCTAAAATCTAAAAGGGTGAGCATTTTTTGAAATAAAAAAAGGAATTTGAAATCACTATTAATAGTGTGGGAAGTACAAGTAAAATCTTCGGGGCTATGGGCATCTTCTAGCAGCAAGGCTATGCTTGTATGGTACCGAGGCAACTTCATCAGGGCTATGGACACTCATTGGAAGTGAAACAATGCCAGGAAAAGAGAGATGAGGAACACCCCTAGGTAGATATTTGTTTGTTTTAAAAGTGAAAACCCATGGTTGAACCAAAAATAATTTGAATTATACAACCAGTATAATAAATTTTCTCATTATTTGGCTCTTTCAAAAGGGCGTGTTAAATTACAAATACTGGAAATATTGGGTTATATCTTTTAGAATATTGGCATCATTGTGGTACCCATGATTATTGGAAATTTGTCTGCATTTTGTTGAACTTATCTTTAAACCTAAGATATGAAGTATAGGCCCTAGAATTCTATTGAAAAAGATAAATGGTTCTTCCAGTGTGTCGCCATTTTTTGTGGCTGCAACAAACCCCCTTTTTACTTTTTCTTTTACAAGCGAAAGGAAAATGGTCCCCTACTAAAATTTTGATCCTATTTCCCAATCCTCTACTACTGGATCCTATGTTATTTCTTTTCCTACCTCGATGGATTTTTGGGGTTTGATCTTGGTTGATGATTATATTTGATAATGGTTGATTGCCTCTTATGATCTTATAATTTTGGTTGTCTTCATGACTCTTATGTGACTATATGTTTTGATGTTATAGCATATTTCTTGGATGAGTTTGATGTGGGTTACTAATATGTTTTCCGAGTTACTTATTCAAAGTCCACATACTCGTGCTAGCATGTGGTTCCTAACATATTCATATTTATATTGTCATATATTGGACAAATATTAGACTTGAATCATCAGGTCATTAATACTTTGTATGTGTTGGAGATTAGGTGCATGAAGTTGTCATGATAGTAATTTAATCTAGATCATATATGATTACCCTAGAAAAAACTATCCTCCTCATTTTCTTCAATTTTAGTACTTGTTCATAAATTTTCATCAAGGCAAGGACATATTTTTTTCTCATGTGTTGGTAAATGTCATATTAATCACATAAATGATTTTTTCTCTTTATGTGGTTGCAAGAACATGTTAGCATGATATCCTTTCTTCACAATTGCTCCATCCTTGAGATGCATGTGGGGGAATCCTTTGATCTTCTTCCCCTTTTAACCTTCTCTTTATTTATTGATAATTCCCTCTATTTTCTTCTATTATTTTCTCTAACTAAACCTCATAGTTGGATTCTTCTAGTCGATATATTTCCAACGACTATAACCATACTTAAATCCGAATTCCAGATCAAAATTTATGGCCTCCCAAAACCTCTTAAGCCAAAACACAACATGTCCACCTCACACCCAAGTGGAATCAATGTGGATCCCTATCTCTTCTACCATCCAATGGGATGCTAACGTCACTGATGCAATACCTACCACCTTCCTCATTGTCTTCATACTTCCCAGTGATCCACTTCGCATTTGGCCTTCTCTGTCGTTGACGACGATATATTTCCACCTTCCTCATTTTATTCGTACTTCCCAGTGATCCACTTCTCATTTGGCCTTCTCTAAATAAACCTCATAGTTGGATTCTTCTAGTAGATATACTTCCAACAAATGTAACCATACTTAAATCCGAGTTCCAGATCAAAATTTATGGCCTCCCAAAGCCTCTTAAGACAAAATGCAACTTGTCCACCTCACACCCAAGTGGCATCAATGTGGCTCCCTATCTCTTCTACCATCCAATGGGATGTTAACGTCACTGATGCGGTACCTACCACCTTCCTCATTGTATTCATACTTCCAAGAGATCCACTTCTCATTTGGCCTTCCTTGTCATCGACGGCATCACCCTATACCTTTTCTTCATCAAAGTCCCTCCTCTATATCACTTAGATGCCACCAAACCTCCATCGGTGATGAATCCCTCGTGAACTTTTCTTCATCAGGACTCCATTGCTCCTATCTCTTGAGCGCTCACAATTCATCCCCGACGATGAAGAATCCATGTTTATTCAAAGGCTATCAGGAGTCTAAATTAACAACCGTGATCCTATCAGATATGCAAGGTTGATTGAAGGTTAACACCTCCCCCCTTTATCAGATGACACCATTGGCATGTGGCAACTGATTCAACATTCTACATGTATGGCCCTACCCATGATTTTCCATTTTGCATGACATATGTCACCTTGAACTCTATTTAACCATGACCGAAAATTCCACATCACCCATGTGACACATAGACCCATCCTCATCTTGACACACAGACTGACATGGTCATACACATCATCACCAAACACCATGGTTTATTCCATTAAGTGTTGACGCATGTACTCTTCATCATCGAAGATCCTTCTCTCCCCATCCCCACTCTCTAGCACTCTGATGACCTTCTCTTGATGAACGAATGAGTTATTATTCCCAAAAGATCAATGGATGTCGTTAACCCTAGCACTCCCTTTTCCTCGACGACATCTTCTTTCTCCTATGAATGGATAGGATTTAGCCTCGTGCAGATCCAATGGTCCAAGCCGTAAGTGAATACAAAAATGGCCTTGAACCCCTTATGGGACCACTCTCATTCATCAACCACTCAAATGGTGAAACATGTACCGTTGGGGACATGTTGGATACCATGTTGGCATACAACGTCACATTTATGCCATCTTCCCCTTTTCACTCGAACATAACATAAGGTAATCTACAGTTGAGATGATCCTTCCTGTAATAGATCAACAATTCTCATTCTTCTTCTGAATTCCCTATCATCGTCGGTAGTCTAAGACTCAAATCACTTCTTCACCAAACCTTCATCGCCAACGATGAACTTCTCGTCGTCATCATTCCTCTTCCCAAGCATTTGGATGTTTTAGCTCTCTCCTCTGACAATGACACCCTCCTCCATCGACGACCTATATATGTTTACCTTCCAGATCAATGGATTTTATTTTTCCCCTCCATGCACATAAACAACTCGCCCCAAACTTTAGATCGATGGTCGAGTTTTTCCCCACAGGTATAATCAACGGTTGTTGAGCACTAGTTTTAAAATGACCATATTTAGAGTTATCGATGTCGGAATAAGGCTTGTGATACCTCGTTCAAAAGGTATCAGATAGAGGAACACAATGGTATGGGTATATAGGATAGAAATGTGACAAAGATATCATAAAATGTAGAAAATGGACACCCACGAATTTGGGAGGAAAATGGATTGTGCAGTGTTCAAACAGTCATATCTGGAGCTACGAGCAACGAAATTAGGAGCAGGAGGGCTCAATGGAAATCTAGAAGAGTGAAGAACTGGATGGGATAGGAATTGTTGGTGGATTGAAATCATAAATGGACCAAAAATGAAAAATATGGGTGGAACCCGAATTCAGATGTAAACCAGGTATGCTGACTTCAAATTGTCATATATTTAGCTACAAGCAACGAAATCGAGACAAAAATATCTCAATAGAAATATATAATAGATCAGAATAAGCCACAATGATTTCATTCAGCATACCAAATCCATAAATGCCAAGAAAAGTCTGATGAACTGAAGATAACGTCAATGAGCAGAGTCAGTAATTGTTTTTTAACAAATACTATTTGTAAACTACCATAGGGATAATGTAACCTCCCAGGAGTCTGATCATATTATATTTTTAACTTCCACATCCATATTTTTGAAATGTAAAAAATAAATTGGGGGGAAAATGAAGCAAATAGGGAGGAGAACTCAAGAGTCTCTCTTGTCTTATAAAAAGAGAACTCATAGGATAAAATGAGACTTTTTCCCTTTGTAACAAAAGATGGTACTATTATCTTTGAGTAATAAAGAGGAGAAGGCATTTTGAAGTCATCATTGTTTGAAAATGTTTGTGGGACTATTCTGCACTTGTATTTGTGGTTTAAGTTTTATGGGTATTGATCATATGAACTATTTCTGTGTTTAGTATATAGAATCTTTTGATGTTGTGATTTATTATGAATGCAGGGATGATGTTACAAATTTTCTCTTCAACTATTTGAGATGATTTATGAAATATTATTGTGCTAACATCTATGGTTTGTCATGAACTATTTTTGTTGTCTATATATTACCTTTCACTATACTCATCCATTATCTTTTCTCCATGGCTAGGTTAGAAGTAGTTAGATTAGATTAGTTTCCTTTAGTTATATTAGACTTAGAATTAGTTAGAACTCTTTTGGGGAAAGTTCATTGTCTTTCCCCTTTTTATTCTTTTAATTCTGAGAGGCAGCAAGGCCCATAAAATTGCTAGAAACGCTACTCTAAACGAGAGTAGGTATGATTGGGACCTGTCACCGAGTGTTTTCCCTCATCTTATTGAACGGGTCATTCTGGCCCGTCAACACTTTGTTTATTCTCTATACCAAAGACTTTATGATAATCAAAATAATGAGGAAAAGTAGAATACAAATTAATATCTTCCTCTTCAAAAATATTAACATATTCTATATCTATATAAGATTCAAGAATCATTAGGAACTCTTGATCAATGTCAGGGAAAGAAGAAAAAATATGTTGATCATAGTTTTGATTTTGATCTTTAGGAATGAAAAAAAAAATGTATCTTCTTGAGAATATTCACAACTACTTTCTTGCTCAAATTCATTATCAGCAAATTTTTTATCGTATTCACTATGATAGTAGTTATGTTCTATTTCAAATACTTCATTACAAAAATGTTATAAAAAGAATCTCAACTCGATAGGCTAACCTACAATGATAGTGAAAGCATGCATGAAAATATTTAAAATAAGACATACTAGTAGGAGGAAGAATTCTAAACCATTCCCGAGAATCTCTCTCCAAAGACATCATGAAAATATTCATTAATACATCTTCATGAACAATACCTAGAATATTCATGCAATCATGAAAATATTTTAAATGTTGCGCAAGGATCTCATCATCACCTTCTCAAAACCGAGGAAGTCATTTACCGCATATTTCAATATCATGCATATCGTTAGGAAAACCAAGAATTACAAAAAAAACAAAAGGGGAAAACCTTGCAGCTACTTGGGAAGCAATTGAGCTTGTCATGGAAACTTTGTAGTGTTTCCAAAAAGTGGGTGAAAATTTTAACCGATAGATATTCTTGAAAAAAAAAACTTATGTTGTTCTATTCATGTTCACCACCAAGAGTTAGAACTTTTCTTTGTCCTACCTTAAGGAAAGAAACCTTTTGACCTTTGATGCCAAAATGGATGTTGTTCCTAAGGTTGTTTCTCTGGAGGGAACAATTCCAAGGAAATCTATGAGGCTTATATAAAGCCTCCCTATTTTAGTCTTTCTTGGAATATTCTTGAAGCGAGAGATATATTCAATGAAATTCATATGTGCATAAAGAAGTAAAATAAAATATAATAAGGGAAAGTCTTGTAAGATATGATTACACATATGAATATCAAAACCACACAAATTATCTAATCAAAGAGGGCATCATAATCTGTATTTCCCAATTTATCAGAATAAATGATGGTAGAAATAAGAATTTACTTCAAATATTATCATGCAATATTTAAAATAAAACGAATATAAGTATGAATGCTCATGGAGGGTGGCAGTACATTAATTATTGTTGATATTATGGTAGCTGTGGGAGGTATTTACCTCCACGTGTAAACCTGATGAGAATAGAATACTCCAGGAAGCAAGAAGGAACCCTAATGAGTTGGCTAATAACCCTAGAAGACATGTCATCTCAAGAAGATAACTTGTATTAGGTTATTAGCCTCCAAGAGAAGAAGTCAGCCAGAAGAAATAATCTATACTAAACAGACAGATACCCAGAATGAGAAGTCAGCCTAGGCAGTTAGCCAGAATTACTATAAATGCAGGAGGCCGGTCTTCATTCTGGCAAGAAGACTCAGAATTGCAGAGCAACACTTGTGCACACTGCAGTGCCCAGTTTTGTGCATAGGTTTGGAGGAGAGCTACCATTGCAGCTACTGTAGCTAGAAGATCACGTTTGGCTTGGACTATATCTTAGTTAGGGTTTGGACTATCTGATTAGCTCTTGTTGGTGCGTTATCCTTGGGGAAAGGAACTCTATCCTTTGTTTGGATATCTAGCCTAGGGTTTGCTTTCGGAGTGATTCTCTGTCAAGGTTAAGGTGCTCGGAGGGTGGCTTGCCTATGGTTCGGTGACAATAGCGATATTGTCAATGGTAAAACGAGCACATCCATTATATTCTAACAGGTTATGGGCCCACACCTCCTTCATTCAGTCTAACCACTGGAAGGAAACATAGTTGTAAGGATACTAAGCTCGTTGAAGAACTTCTGCTAGGGTTTCTACCAGGAGCAGTCACCATAGCTCTATCGCTAGGGTTACTAGCAGGTGCAGATGCAGAAACCCTAATCCTCTCGTTAAGGCACCTTAATTGAAGGGATTGACCTAATTTTCGGATAGATCAATCTGGTCTAGCCTAGCACATCTCCTAGTACTCTCAGCAATCCAAGACATCAAGTTTGAGTTTTTGGTCAAATCTAGGGTTGATCAAGTTAAAGTAGCCATGACTTACTCTATGAAGTTAGAAAACAATTTAGATGGAGATTCTAAATTCAGAGCGTGGAAGAGAAGGATTGACCTCATCCTTGCCAAGAATAAAGTGTTGGATATCATGAAAGGAAAGATCGTGAAACCAAAGTTTGAAGAAGGAAAAGAGAAAGAACCGCAGAACGTTGCAGTTATGGAAAAGTTCAAAGATGGTGACATCAATTCCATGAGTATCATAGTGGACTCTATAAAATATCACTTGATACCCTACATCTCCCATCTTGAGTCATCGAAGAAGATGTACGATGCCCTAACAAACCTCTTCTCAGTCAGAAATAGTGGACAAATAATGAGTCTAAAGAATGAGCTCCGTGACATGAAGATGAATGATGATGATAGCATAACATCATACATTGTGAGGATCTCTCAGTTAAGATATCAATTACAAGCCATTGAAGAGATCATTTCAGAGAAGGAATTGGTAAACATAGTACTCAATGGTCTTCCCAAGACGTGGGATGCATTTTCCACAAGCATGAACACAGAAAAGGAATATCCTACATTTGAAGAAATTTGGACTTGTTGTGCTCAAGAAGAATCCAAGATCAGTGCAAAAGAGAAACCCCAAAATAAGTATGATGATCAAGCCTTCACAACAAGATTCAATAATTTCAGGAACAAAAGGAAGTTTGGTTCAAGGAGGAAGACTAATCAAGAGAAAGATATTTCAGAAGTACAATGCTTCAACTATCGAAAGTATGGTCACTACAAGAATCATTGTCCCGAGATAAAGAAAAGGAAGGAAAAACATGAAGCATCAGTTGCCGAAGAAAAGGAACCTACAAAGAATACTAAGCAGGATAAAAGAGACTTCTTCTTCTAAACATAATACACATGAAAGGATGAAATACATCAAACAAATCATGTGGAATCTATTACAAGATAAGTCGAAATCAGAATCAATCCCGAAGAGACTTAGAATAAAAAGAAGTCAGCAATCAAGAGGAAATTGGAGAAAGACTGATAACACTTTGCAGAAGGGAATAAGGATGTAGATGGAAGCGTGGATTCTCCTAGATGGAGGGAGTTGATTATATATTTCCAAAAGAAAAACATACACTCATACATGAAGCAAGGGTTAGGAGGGAGCTAATCCTATGATCCATTGAAGATGATGAAGTATATATCCATGGTAGCAGCCATGAAAGAGTCAACAATCAAGAGGAAATTGGAGAAAGACTGATAACACTTTGCAGAAGGGAATAAGGATGAAGATGGAAGCGTGGACTCTCCTAGATGGAGGGATTCGATTATATATTTCCAAAAGAAAAATATACACTCATACATGAAGCAAGGGTTGGGAGGGAGCTAATCCTATGATCCATTGAAGATGATGAAGTATATATCCATGGTAGCAGCCATGAAAGGCGGTACATGTTGAGTTCGAACTTATAAGAAGTCTTCTTCGAAAAGAATCCTTAAAGTATCCTTGGTTGTCCATCCACGTCCGTGATCCTATGATGAAAGGAAGAAGTGGAATCTTTAGGGCATGGAATCTATAATAAACTCTATGGACCCAAGAGCTAAAGAAAAACATGAGGAAGAACATGAAGATTCCAAGAAATAAAGAGAAGCCAGAACAACTAGTCATTGTATTAAGAATCACCAGATTACCAACCTGATATGAACTCAATAAAAGTAATCAAGTAGAGGAACTGAAAGTTTTGATGAAGAACATTGTATATATATGCAAGTATTGCAAGATCCAGAACTAGAGGTTCTCCCAGATGGAGGGAAAAGACTATGATGATTACTTGTTCCAATAAATCATACATACCTCTACATGAGTCTTTATATCATCCACAATATCCATGGGTTGGAGTTCTACATCAGATAAATGCAAAGACTATTCTCTAGAGCAATTGAACAAAGAGTGTATGAAGAGCAACCTCAAGACTTTGAAGAATACAAGAAAGAGACCCTTGTATGCAGATAGAAGAAGATAACTTGGTGGAGAACCTCTAGCGCACAACAGAAGTGTGGTGAAGATTTTCTATAACAGAGATATTGTATCAAGATGATTACTCAAAAGATCAGATCTCATGATGACAGAAGAAGTGCCACATGGATATGTTCCAGTTTTTTTTCCAACAATGATATACTTTATTGATCAGAACTACATGAATATTTTAGAGAAAACCAATGTTCTAGACCGAAGTACATCTGAAATAAAGCATTACATTATCTGTGATGAAGTCCAGAAAGGAGAAAGTGGTTCTCCAATACATATATCCATAGATGAGCAGATAAGCATACATTTTTGGTAAAGCTTTTGTCCAAGATGAAAGAGTTTGCATACTCAAGCTGGACCTCGTGGAGATGACTTTCTTATTGAAAAAAAAAAAAGGAAGAAATGAATCCCAGGTTGGGAGGGAGCATTGGTGTATTATCGATTGATGGACAGTCATCTTTTAGTTCGAAAATGATCCAGGATGAGCAGATTCTTTCTAGTTCAGAAAGTGGATTGAGATTTCTGATGGACAGACATTTTCCAGTTCAAAAAATGGTCCAGATTGTTGATGTACCATAGACAGTGACTTCCCATTGTGGTTAACATGGGGAGTGGTCTAGGGCAGTCTCTCTTCTTGAGGGTTACTCAAGAAGATTGGCTCACCTCGCCAGACAACAATTTCTCATTATGGTTAACATGAGGAATGGTTTGTTTTGGAGGTTGGTGTAGGATAGTCATTTCCTCTTGTGGTTAACATGGGAAATGTTCTGGACAGTCACTCCTTAGGGTGGATTCATTCTCTCTAGGTTTCACTTTGTTTAGTGCCGAAGGAATGGCCCAGGGTGGGGAATGGTCCATGTTCAACAATCAAGGACAAGCATTCCTTAGGGAAGACTCATTCTCTCCAGGTTACACTTTGTTTAGTGTCAGAGGAATGACCCAAGGTGGGGAATGGTCCAGGCTCAGAAATCAGGATAATTGTTCTTCCTTACTTGAGAAGAATAGTCCAAATAGCTCATCATTGATGTCTTACCTTTTGAGGGAAGATACTCTTCCGAGATCTCATAGATGTGAGCGAAAGAATGGCCCAGATGATTCAGTTTATATCATAACATTTTTTCTGTGCAAGTTGATATCAGATGATTGTTATGAAGACCGTATGTTTCTAAATAGTAGATGTATACTATTGTGGTGGATGTGTTCCACTGTTTGATCAAGTATCTGTGTGATACTTGGTGTGGTAGTATACCACTAGATTGTAGTTGTGTACTACTATGTATAGACACAGTTGTGTTCTATTGATTGATATTGTTCCAATTGACTTGAAGACTATCAACAGGGTTGAAAATGATTATCAGCTAGATGGATGATCAATGAACAGAGTTTTCCCAGATTGAAAATGGTTCAGAACATTTATTCTTCTAGATTAGAAGAATGGTTCTTGTGTCACTCTGAGGAGTGACCATCATGTTTGATTACTCAGATAGAGTATGGTTCCGAGAGATGATGCAACTAATGACACTGATGGTGATGATGGTGCTCATGATCTAGTCATGAGATAGTCTATACAACTATGTTGATGCTACCGGGTGAATGGTATGTTTGTGCTCAAGACCATTACCTGTAATACCTCCCTAGCTAGGAGGGAGTGTTGATATTATGGTAGTTGCGGGAGGTATTTACCTCCACGTGTAAACCTGACAAGAATAAAATACTCTGGGAAGAAAGAAGAAACCCCAATGAGTTGGCTAATAACTCTAGAAGACATGTCGACTCAAGAAGATAACTTGTATTAGGTTATTAGCCTCCAAGAGAAGAAGTCGACCAAAAGAAATAATGTATATTGAACATACAGATACCCAGAATGAGAAGTCGGCCCAGGCAGTTAGCCAGAATTACTATAAATACAGGAGGCGAGTCTTCATTCTAGCTGGCAGTCTCAGAATTGCAGAGCAACACTTGTGCACACTGTAGTGACCAGTTTTATGCACAGGTTTGGAGGAGAGCTTCCATTGCAGTTGTTGTAGCTAGAAGATCACGTTTGGCTTGGACTATCTCTTGGTTAGGGTTTGGACTATCTGATCAACTCTTGTTGGTGCGCTATCCTTGGGGAAAGGAGCACTACCCTTTGTTTGGCTATCTAGCCTAGGGTTTTCTTCTGGAGTGATTCTCTGTCAAGGTTAAGGTGCTTAGAGGGTGGCTTCGGCCTATGGTTGGGTGACAATAGCGATATTGTCAATGGTAAAACGAGCACATCCATTATATTCTAACAATTATAACTTCGAATAATATGTGCTATCAACTGACATGCAATGTGCAACTATGTAAATGTACTTCAAGAAAATCTAAACAATCAATACCCAAAGTCTTGTCCAATGAGGTACCAAGACACTCTGTAAACCTTAACTACTAGAATAAAGATTATTTTTCATTAAAGTAGTGATTAATGCAACATCATGAGATAGTGAATATCGTTCATAAAATAAGAAGACACATTCAAAACTTTAATGAAGTTAAGAAAACAAAACAAATAAAAATGTTGAGCATGTCAAACATTCAACAAGTCATTATTTTCTAACCAGATTCTTGAAAGGTATCTTAAACAACTCAGATGCAAATTTTAGATTAACATAAAATGTTACAAACTCAAGAAACATAGGGATGAATAGTCTCTTCATATTAAAACTGTGCAGAAAAAGCGATTACAAATCTTCTCATAATGTTCACACACTATCGGTCAATGAAAGGCTCCACCTTAGTTCTTCCTTGACCCATGCCCTCTAAATTTCCAACACACCTTTTTATCATTTTCCAATGTCAAGTTAGAGTTTCTTTAAGTAACTTCTTTCCATTAACCGAATTAAGGGTTTGGATAACTCGCATTTCTTTCTGATTATCTACCATGCCTGTCACTCAGAGGCTTTTCTTTAGGTAACTGATTAATTTTGATAACCCAGTATAACCCAGTATTGTTTGCTCTGGATCTAGCTATAAACATATAAAATCGACCCATGATGATGATGATGATGATTAACGTCCACCAAGACCTAATTGATCTATCCAATCTTAAGAGGATAAATGATTACTTATAATTCTTTAGAATTTTATTGTTCTATAAACATACTATGAACTCACTGTTCCACTAAAAAATGTTATTGATAAATTTTCATGAGAAATTGGATACCCTAATGAACTTGCATATATAGCTTGGCATCCTCAACAAAGTATTCTGATTGAATTCATGAAAATGAACTTGCATATATAGCTTGGCATCCTCAACAAAGTATTCTGATTAAATGCATGAGAAGGAGAAAACCTTAGATTACATGGAACTTTTTACGTGGATTAACCATTTAGTAGCTGACAATTTTTATATCATTTTAAATCAGCATGCTTCGATCTGGTTCCTTCAATAATATCTACTAGAGATAAACTTAACACTCAACTGCTAGGCATATCCTTAAGATTCTCCTTGGAGTTCTCTATACAAATTTTGTCTATTGACACACCCACGGTGAATCCAATATGAGAAAGGGAACAAGCCTTCGATTCAAAGTTTTCATCCACAAGCCATCAATAGTCCATCCTTTGGTCAATATATATATATTTTTAATCGTTGATTTGAAATATGTGTTAAGGATATTAAGTTTTACAAACCCTAATCCACTCTTTTTTCCTTCATGCTGGTAACTCCTCTGGAAAACTCATTATTGGTCCTCTTGTCCAAACTCTTGGCGTACTTTCCACGACACATGACAATCAACTCAAAATACCAGAATCTGCTTTCTTCTATTCATAGTGTCCGGAGACATGATTTGCAATAGAGAAGTGGTAAACATGAGACAAAACATGTTTCGGCATAGATGCAGGACGTCCCAGCGGCCGCAGAAACATAGGTTCGATTCCTCCACTCGTACTTTGTTCAAGAAATCTATGTAGGGTACCTTTACCCTATAAATCAAGTCAATATCGAGATAATACGCCCCCTGACCTTGTCGCGTCGTCGAACGAGATAGAAAATAAGTCTGCGTGCTTCCAATAAGGATCCCAAGGTGGAGAACCCTGATCCAATCACACTCATGGTAATTATAACGTTCCGTACGAATATACTACAAATAAATTCAAAGAAATGATCTCGCTCTTACAAAATTTGCATAACGTTGACTTTGACCCAAAAGTTCATAACGTTGACTTTGACCGAGAACTTTGAAGTCGTGTGGAAAACATGTTGGTTGCTTGAAGAGCCACGTGTTACTATAAGCAACGAATTCTCAATAGCTCGTCACATACTGCGTTAAACTCATTAGGATTGGAGAGAATATGTAGTTGTCCAATGAAATTCTTTGTTTGATCATATAGGAAGTAGAATGGAACCAAATCATAATTCCAATAGTGGTTTATAAAACTTGACTATATTGAAAGATAGTTGTTGTGCTTTGTGTGCAATTGTAGCATTGATCGTACGATTATGTCTCCCTTGCATGGGTTCACATCCTAGTGCATCCAATTGCACTGTTACTATATTCACAATTAAAGTGTTTACACCCTCAATCAGAACCCAAAATTGAGCAAGTGCAAGGGCGAATCCATTATTTGTTGTTTGTAATAATCCTCGGCGTCTAGGTGAGTCATGAACAGAATAATCGACGGTTGTCATGGATTTTCAGGATTAAAAATATTAGGGCTTTAATGATGTTCTTTGTATCTGAAAGCTCCAATGGCCCATATCATCCTTGATCAATGATCAACAACCTCTTACTATGTAAACTTGTGCATGATTTAACCTTTATGAGTATGCCCGAAAGATCCAAGGGTTTCAAATGTTTTTGATGGAGATTTCAAACTCAAATGTGCAAGGGTTTTAATGTTTCCTTATATATCCCAAAAGTCCCAGCAAAATAACAACTCATTAAATGCAAGTGTAAATGAAAATATACATCAACTAATGATATAATGTTTTGCATGGATAAATCATTTTTCTCTTAGTATCACGTTTTAAATCAGGACATCACCACATCCACATTTTAATCTTAACATATTAATACAATAATATGCCTTTTATATAGTGATGATATATGTAAGTATTTACAAAAATAATATCCATGCCCCTAATCATATACTAATGTAGTGATAATGTCATTATAAATATAGGTTGAATTCGACCATAATTTAAATAAACCCTAGTGTAGAAAAACATATTTTTATAATGTTCAAGGTTTTAAACATTTTAAGTAAACTA
>JZKD02S2293211.1:30494-47693 GCA_000966675.3 Picea glauca
GGGAGAGAGCGGTTGGAGAGAGAGAGGAAGATAGAGGGAGGGATGGAGGGAGAAGGGGGCAGAGGGAGAGAAAGGACCAGCGAGGGGAAAGGGGGAGGAGAGATAGAGAGGGAGAGAGGGATATTTTTTTATTAATGGGAACACACACAATTCAATAATAATGTGTGTGTGATTTAGCAATGCGTGCACGTTACTAAAGCGCCAATGTGCTATTTTCATTTCAATTTTTTTTAGGAACTTGTTCACATTCTTGAACACATTTTTCTTAAGAATGCATGCACATTCCTAAATAATTCGATTTGGAAAGTCTATGTGGAAGTTCGGTGAGTACTGAGGATGTAGTATTAAGAACACATGTGTGTTTCTAGGAATGTGCACATGCTCCTTCACACCCCATTGCCACTCTTTCATCCATCAAATCCGTACACTCCTACTATAGATCTCTTCAACTTAGTGTCCATCTTCTCCACAATGTAGTCCAAAATGCACTGAGAAATCTTGTATCCTTATCTGATATGATGTTCCCTAGTATCCCAAAGTGAACCTAGACATGTTCAAAGAACATGTATGTTGTTTCCTATCCTTTCATTGTCTTTTTACAAGGCATGTGAATGTACATCTTGTTGAATTTGTCAACTACCTCAAACATATAGTCATTTCCCTTCTTGGTTGTTGGTAAACCTCCCACAAAATCCATGGAACTGCTTTCCCAAGGTTGAGTGGGTATAGGTAAGCGATGGTATATACCTTGCTTCCTAATAATGGGCTTGTTGGTGAAACAAAGTATACATCCTCTAATATATTGTGCTACATCTTATTGAATTATGGGCCAGTACACATAAATCTATAAATTGGAAACAATCTTCTCAACATCAAAATGTCCTTTAACCTTAGAGGTGTGAGCCTCTCTTATAAGATAGAGTCATTAACCTTTAGGGACATTGAGCTTGTTCATCCTATAGAGTAAACCATTATGGAAATGATAGTCATCATTTTCATCACCTTCTTTTATATGATTTTTTCCCTATAGTTGTTGAAAAACCTCCTTGAAGTCCTCATCTTTTGTGTATCCATCTCTATATGCATCATGGGTAAAAGCCTCCATCTGCCTCAAAGTTCCTAAAGTTGTAATCTTGGATGTCGGTGGCCTGGAAAGCATGTATGCCAACCTATTTGTGTTTCCCTTCTTATATTTGATGAGTAGATGAAGTTGTTGTACAAACCCCATCCACTTGTAATGTATGGTTTGTTGTCGCTTACTCTAGGAATGCAAATATTGTAGAAGCTAGTGATATGTGTGGATGATGGTCTCCTTTCCCATCAGATAGTGCTTCCACTTCTTGACAGCTTGAACTAGGGCATAGAATTTCTTGTCATAGGTAGGGTAGTTGAGAAATGTCCCATGAAATAATTGATTCTAATAGCATACATGCCTTCCTCCTTGCATCAAATTTTCTCCCAGAATACCCACTTGCATATGTCTCCACTTCGAAAGGATTTTTCAAGATTTGTAATGTGAGAACTGGTTCTTGATTGATCTTTATTTTCATCTCATCAAAATGCTTCTATTGATTCTTCCCCCACTGGAAAATCTTACCACTTGCTATTATGGCATGGAGTGGTGCAACTATTGTTCAAAATGGAGCTATGAAATTTCATAAGTACTATGTAGCCCCAACAAAACTCCTAAGTTCAGTGAAATTTGTAGCAACCAACCATTTCATGATGGCCTCCACCTTTCCAGGATCTATCTTGAGCTCCCCTCCACTAATCACATACACCAAATATTGTTGAGAAAACTCACATTTCTTTAGGTTAGCTAGAAGTTGGTTCTTTTTCTGAGTCTCTAACACCTACATGAGATGTCAGTTTTTCTCCTTCCAGGTAGGACTATAAACCAATATATCATCCAAATAGACTATAACAAATGAATCTAGATATGGGCATAATGCATCATTTATCAATATCATAAATGTCTTTGGTGAATTACATAAACCAAACGCCATGAAAAACCATTCATACAAACCTTGCATTGTCTTGAAGGAAGTATTACATGAGTCTTCTTCCTTGATGCATACTTGGTGGTATCCTAATTTGAGATCCAATTTGGTGAAATATTTTGCATGTTGCAACTGATATACAAATCATCAATCATGGGAAAAGGGTACCGATTTTTTAGTGTAGTATTGTTCAATGATATGTAATTGATACACATTCACCAAGTTCCATACTTATTTTTGTAAAATTATGATAGTTGAACCACAAGGTGAGGTTCTTGGTTGAATCACACCCTATTCCAACAATCGTTGCAATTGCTTCTTCACTTCATTTTCTTCCAGAATAGGATGTCTATACATCCCAACATTCAACAATGGGGAGTTTATAAATAATTGTATTTCATGCTCCACTTCCATCTTGGGTGGTATCATTTTCGGATCCTATAACACTCCATTGTATTCCTCTAGAAACCCCTCCAACTGATGTTTATTCTCTTTAGTACACCCCTTCAGGGATTCCTTTACTCTTATCAACTCATCATCAGACTGATTTTCTCTTAAGAAAAGAAAAACACATTTCTTACTAGAACGAATCAACTTCTTGTCTTGGCTGGCACTAACCAATGAAATATTTGACATTCCTTTATATGTGTTGTTGATGTATGACTTCCCATCCTTGATTAGTTAGTATTAGTTGGCTCTTTGCATGAATATTTCATCCATCATATACATGTAGGGGCTTCTAAACACTACTCCACATATGTTAAGTGGTACTATGTCCAACTCCGCTTCATCCATAAAATCAACACTTGAAACAAATTTAATATTACACTATTATATTACCTTGATCTCTACATACTTGTTTACTATCCCAATGGATATGGGCTAGGATGATCTTGAAACTTCAATCTAAGCTTGTTGTCTAGAGCTGTTGCTATGGTATTATCATGTGAACTAGAGCCAAACATGGCATCTATATTTGTCTTCTTGCATTGTATCTTGAAGTGGAAGAGTTTGCTCATCTCCTTCTATTCCCAATGATGAAGTCTACTCAAATTCACCTCCTCCTAAAATGATGTGTAGACAATATTCTCATCCACATCAGAGATATTTTCAACTTGATTGCTTCAATTTATGTCTAGAATATTCTATTTCTTTGCATCCTTCTTAGGGTTCTTCAAGTTCATATCTAGATGTAGTTTCCAACACTTTTCCTCATTGTGACTATACATATTGAAATGGTTGTAGGGATCCTTGCACTAATGTGCAGTCATTTTTGTCTTCTTATCCTTTCCCCCTTTCCATTTCTTATTCCCCTCCTTGGAAGATTCTTGGTTCTCTTTATGCTTGGAATCACTTGACTGCCCTTTCTTGTGGCCTATGTTTTCCAGATACTATGTGTGTACACTTGCCTCATCCATTGTCCTTGACCTGAAAAGAATCACTTAATTTCATAGATTAATATGAAAACCTCCCAGATAATTGAGGAGTACATCTAGGTTCTTAGGAGAGATACACAACATGATTTCTAAACTTAGTGGTCTACTCCTATACACTCTACTCTTGCCTTTTCCTTGAGTAATTCTAATGGATCCATTGGTCCTCTACATACCTAGTATGATAGAACTGGGGCTTAATGAGGTTTTTGAAATCCTCTCACTTAGTTACTTGGGAATCACCCTCCATCCTAAGTGTCTATGTGTGACTTTCCCACTAGTTTAAAGCATGGCCTTCTAAATTCAGTCTAGAAAATGATATATTTTGTTCTTCATCTACATGGTGAATGATAAAAGAAACTTCTAATTGTTGCAACCAATGATTCAGTTTTAATGCATCGATCTCAACTCGGCATGACTTTATGTGCACTTTTGCTTCTATCTTGAATAAATACTATGAAGGGTTTATGGTATTGGAACTTGAATTCTATTTCTTGGGTTCTTTCTATGACTCATTTTTTGGGTCTTTGTTATCCCTCATCTTCCCATATGATTTGATCTCTGAGTTCGAAGCTTCAACTTCTCTTAACAGTCCTAGATTTCTTGATAAAGCCACCATGAAGAGGGACATATTGCAGGATATTTTAGCGAATTTCTCTTCCAACCTCGCAAATATCTCCTCTACTAGATCTCAAAGGTTGTTATGAACAAACTCATTGGCTATGGCTAGGGTTTTGTAGCTTTCTTCTTAAAATGATTCCTGGATCCTTGCAACTTTCCACAAATACCTAAAGAAAACCTACTTTGATAGAAATATGATCTATAAACCATCACAGATATTCCATTCAACAATTCTTCACAATAGATCTAATAAAATAATGAAATCTTTACTATGAAGGTTAATTTATTTTAGATATCATATTCTTTAATTATTGTTTTTCTACTTAAATTGTATGAAATATGTAAAATGAAAAATATAGAGAACATAATTCAGTAGACACACCATCCACAAATAAACATAATATGTAACATGGGAAACCTAATATGAGAGAAAAATGTCACACACCTGACCCCCTAACTAGCATTTTAATGGATGGGGGTATAAATTTTCTGCTTTCCTACAACTCCTTGAATTCCTCGAATGAGGACACCATCTCTGTGTGCTCACCGAGATCTTTCCAACTATTAAAAAATTTCCCATAATCGAGCTCCGATTTGAAAGTTATATCCTTCCAAAGTGTTTTGGGCATCATTGGCCAACAACCATCCCCTTCGCCATGTGGCATCCACGTAGCTTCACCTCTCTCGTACCATATGACATGGCACGGTTGTGATATGGATCGTCATACCCTGGAGATGACATGGTTGTTGGTTGTTGGGTATGTGTTATATTCTTTGCACGAGTAGTAGTAGTTATATTCTTGGCACGCAGGGATTCGTGGGCAACACCCTCGAGAAAATTGTTTTTCCTCGAGAAACGTGTCACATTTTTAGGCGATTTTTCTGCACATGTTTTTTTGTCGATGGTTTTCTATTTTTGGTTAAGGAATTAGGGTTGTTGACTAATCCAATTCATTGGGTTAGGGTTTTGGATGTTGTTGGATCCTATATGTATATTGTATTGTAAACAATGTATCCTTATGAATGAATATAAAATATTATGGTTTTCTTAGTTTGGGTTTCTAGGGGAAAAATCTCTATGTAATGTTTGTATTTTCCATTGTATATTTTTTGTTCTTTTACTGAAAATTTGTTTACAGTAAATATTGTACAAGGTTAAAATCTACATTTGGTATCAGAGCTTTGTTGGCTTCAGGGGGACACCTTTGTGCTAAAGGGTTTGGCTCGGGACTGTGATAAGCCTTGTTACAGTGGGAGATCCATGGTATTGATTTTTTAGGTGAAAATAAATGTAAAGAAATTCGAAAATGGAGATTGAGAAGTTTAATGGGCTAAGTTTTGAGTTGTGGAAGATCAATATGGAAGATCTGTTGGTGGACAAATATCAGTGGATCGCGGTAGATACAGGTACTGCACTTCCATGAAATTTAACATATGAATGGAAAAAGTTGGATCGAAAGGCAAAGAGCACAATCCGAATGTGTCTCTTAGATTCAGTATTAGCGAATGGGTCAGAGGAAGCTATAGCAAAGGATTTATGGGATAAGTTGGGGAATTTGTATCAGTCTAAGTACCTAGTAAATAAATTATCCCTAAAGAAGAAGTTGTGTAATCTGAGGATGAGAGATGGAGACTCAGTGGTAGAGAATTTGAACGCTTTCAATACTGTGGTAAGTTAGTTAGTATCCATTGATATTAAATTTTTAGATGAAGATAAGTGTATCAGTTTACTGTGTTCTTTACCAGACTTGTGGGATAGTCTGGTTGTGGCCATAGGTAGTAATACAATTGCCTTAAAGTTTGATGAAGTGGTCTCATCCTTGTTGTAAGAGGAGATGAGATGAAATAATATGGAAAGACAGAGAACAGATGCATTATTTGCAAGAGGATGCTCCTAGGAAAGAAATAGATTTAATTTCTCAAGTGGGAGATCTAAGTCTAAGGGTAGATCTAAATCTCCCAGAAAGTTTGTAAAGGTATGTTGGAGATGTGAAAAATAAGGGCACTACAAGAAGCAGTATAGATCCAAAGTTGAGAAAAAGAAGGGATGTGAAGAATATCCTTCTACAAAAGAAAAGAACTCGAAGGAAGAAGGAGGGGATGTGTACTTGGATTCGTCAAGAACACATATAGATCATGAGACATGGTTGGTTGGCTCAGATGCATCCTTTCATATGACTCCCCTCAGGGAGTGGTTCTGTGAATATGAAAGGTATGATGGAGGTGATTTTTTCTTAGGTGATGATTTCACAACCAAAATCATAGGAAGAGGAAAAGTCAAATTGAGGCTCATAGATGGAAGGATTAGAACACTTCCTGGTGTTCTGTACATCCCATGTTTGGCCATAAATTTGATTTATGTAAGAAAAATGGACGATCCAACGGTAAAACCAATATTTGAAAAGGAAACATGCAGGATGGTTCGAGCAGTAATGGTGTTGTTGAAGGGAGTTCAGTTTGGAACTCTATATAAGCTTAAAGGAAGCACTATTAGTGATGGGTGTAATATTTCCATTGTTCCTGATATTGGAGTTGAAGAAGAAAGAACTCCTACAGTGTCTGGATAAAGGGTTATGTTGTGGCATCAAAGACTAGGGCATATCGGAGAGAAGGGTCTTCGAATACTACAGGTGGTAAAGGTATGGTTGAAGGTATGTCTAAATACTCTTTGGATTTTGATTTATGTGAACATTGTGTATATGGGAAGAAGAATCATGTAAGATTCCCTTCTGGTGCAACAAGGGTAGAAGAAATTTTACTATTAGTTCGCAGTGATGTTTTTGGACTTGTGTCAGTCCCATCATTGGGAAAATATGTGTCCTATGTCTCATTTATAGATGAATTCTCTAGGAATACTTGGATATATTTCCTTAGGAATAAATATGGACTCTTTGATAGGTTTAAATAGTTTAAGGCTCTTGTTGAGAATCAAACAGAGAAAGTAATTAAGGTGTTGAGGACAGATAATGGTGGAGATTTTGGCAGGAATGAATTTGAAGAATTATGTAATAAGTGTGGTATATAAAGGAATAAGAATACTTCATATACACCTCAGTAGAGTGGATTTGTAGAAAGGATGAAGAGTATGTTGATGGAAAAATAAAGGTGCATGCTAATGGTGTCGGGTTAGGGAAATAATTATGGGCAGAGACAGTGGGTACTTCATGTTACCTGATCAACAAATCACCCTCATCAGCATTGGATGAAAAGACTCTACAAGAGGTATGGACTGGTAAGAAGCCTTCTCTCACACATCTCAAGGTATTTGATTTTGATGCATATGTTCATGTTCCAAAGGAAAATAGGAGTAAGCCAGATAAGAAGACTGAAAAGTGTATCATTATTGGATATAAAGTTGGTCTCAAAGGTTTTAAGCTTTGGAACCTAGAAAATAAGAAGGTAGTGTATAGCCAAGATGTGGTATTTAGAGAAATGAAGGATGTTGTTAAAAAGGAATTCCTACCAAGTAAGGAAGAACCAAAGAAAATAGAGTTTGATTTAAAGGATGATGAGTCAAACTCTACAGAAGAAAAGGAATCAGAAGAAGAAGATCGTCATACTCAAGTATTGAGGAGATCGGTTTGAGAAAGAAGGCTACCAAAATGCTATACTCCATTTGATTTTCATTCAATTTTTTATTTTTATTTTACTGATGTTGATCCTAGAACTGTTAGGGACGCAGTGGATTCAGACGATGGAAATATCTCGAAAAGGGCCATGGACGAAGAAATGGTAGCTTTGGATAAGAATGAGGCTTGGGATCTAGTGGAGTTGCCGACTGGAATAAATCCCATTGGAAACAAATGGGTATTCAAAAAGAAGTTGAATGCAAAAGGAAAAGTGGAGAAATAGAAAGTGGGGTTAGTAGAAAAGGTTTATTCCCAGGTTGAGGGAATTGATTTTGGTCATACTTTTCTCTTGTTGCTAAGTTAAATTCTATAAGATTTATGTTATTTGTCATTGCTGCATTTGATTTTGAAGTAGAACAGATGGATGTAAATACAACATTACTACATGGGGATATATAAGAAGAAATATATATGAAGCAACCAAAAGGATTTGCTGTGAAGGGAAAGGAGTTGGTATGCAAGATAAAAAAAGTCCCTGTATGGTTTAAAACAATCACCAAGGATGTTGCATCAACAATTTGATACTTATATGATGGGACTTGGCTTCATGAGAAGCAACAAGGATCATTGTGTGTAATTTAAATTAATTGGTGATCATTTGATTTATATGGTCTTGTATGTGGATGCCATGTTGCTGATAGGAAACAACAAGGAGATTATCCAGGATGTGAAAACTCATTTGTACTCCAAATTTGATATGGAGGATCTCGGTGCTTCAAATTTCATTTTGGGCATGGAAATTAAAAGAGATCAGAAAAACATGAAACTCTGGTTAAAAATCAGAGAAAATATGTCGAGACAATATTGTAGAGGTTTAATATCGAGGAATGTAAACCGATCAAGGTTCACATTCTTGTTGGTGTAAAGTTATCTGTGTATAAATGTCCCAAGACATAGGAAGAGGAGGAGGACATGTCTCGTGTCCCATATGCGAGTGCAGTTGGTAGTTTGATGTATGAAATGGTTTGTACTAGACCGAGCATTGCACATGCAGTGGGATTTTTGAGCAAGTATATGTCAAAACCAGGGAAGGAGCACTGGACAACAGTAAAAAGGGTTTTCAAGTATTTGCGTGGCACTGCTAGCTATGGATTGTTCTACCAAGGAAGACTGCGATTGAATAGAGTGTTTCATATACATGGATTTGTAGATGCAGACTAGACTGGAGATCTGGATCATAGGAGATCTACAAGTGGGTATGTGTTTAACCTATTTTTAGGAGCAATAAGTTGGATGAGAAAAAGATAGGTTGTAGTGGAACTTTCAACTACAAAATATGAATACATGGCAGCCACTCATGCAAGTAAGGAAGTAGTATGGTTACAAATAATGTGTTCAGGTATTGGGTTGGTACAACAAGCTGTAAGGATAGATTATGGCAGTCAGAGTGTAATTTTTCTGGCAAAGAACCCGGCTTATCATTCAAAGACAAAGCATATTGATATTCAATATCCCTTTGTGAGAGACATGGTTGAATAAAAGAAAGTGTTGCTGATGAAGGTGGACACTTTGAAGAATGTTGCAGATTCATTAACAAAATCTATGAGCATTGAAAAGTTCTCTTGGTGTAAAGGATCCATGGGAATTGTTGACTATGTAACACTGTAACGCCTTGTATTGAAAGAAAACAACAAGTGGGAGAATGTTGGGTATGTGTTATATTCTTTGCATGAGTAGTAAATTTTGTGTTGCGCTGGGTGTGCAGGGGGGAGAAATCCCTTCACGAGGGGGTTTGGGGGTAGCACCCCCGAGAAATTTCTTTTGCCTCAAGAAATGTGTCACATTTTTGGGTGGGTTTTCGACACATGGTTTTTTGCCAATGGTTTTCTATTTCCGGTTAAGGAATTAGGGTTGTTGACTAATCCAAGTCATTGGGTTAGGGTGTTGGATGTCGTTGGATCCTATATGTATATTGTAATGTAAGCAATGTATCACTATGAATGAATATAGAATATGTTGGTTTTCTTGGTTTGGGTTTCCAGGGGAAAAATCTCTGTGTAATGTTTGTATTTTCCATTGTATATTTTTTGTTCTTTTACTAAAAATTTGTTTGCAGTAAATATTGTACAAGGTTAAAATCTACACCAGTCTTCATGAATATTGGGCCTTAGACCCTCTGTCATTCTTTTACAGGTCTACAACATACTCAAAGATCTGAAGTCTCCTTCTGCTCCAAAATCTATGGTGGAACTCTATCCACCCTTGGATCAGAAAATTAATATTTTTCCGCACTTAGCACATGGTTTAGACTTGAAAAGGGGGGTTTCTCACACCTAATTCATGACTAATTCCATGATGCCATGTAAAACTATCTAGGAACACCACATCACAATGGCATATATAGGCCCGTCCAATCATATCTAGACACTACAAAAGTGAAATTTCAGCGCTTCAACACTTCGATGCTTCAACTTGAAATTGTCTTCCTACATCCTCGACTTTTCTCGGAGCCTCGAAGTCTCGAAGTTTTGGACTCTCGAATAGGGTCCCATGCACGTACCTACAATGATACTTAAGGCTAATAAAGAGTTTTTTTAATCACAATAGTTAAATAATCTCCATTATTCATATATAGCACAGTTTACACTCCACTTCAATCTCCCGAAGTCCCAAATTCATGTGGATCATCGATCTAAGATCCTCCAGGATCCTTCTTTTTCGTTCGATTGGGAATAGTGGAAGAATATAATAAGCAGGAGTGTTTACCAGAAACATCTGGTCTTCACTACATCGTGACCTCATTGGTCGGTAACACTCTAGAGAGGTTGAAGGATTCAGGGTTATATGAGCCACGTGTTGATTAATTGGGTTGGTTTTCATTGATGTTAACCCTTGAAGAAAGTACGGTGGCAAATTATGGTAGCACAATGGTTTGGGTAATGGACCCAAGTTTGTTTGATGGATAATTTCATGAGTTTTGATATATTTTCATGTAATACTATTCTATATGGATAGAACATGTCATGCCATTTCTAGTGGTATGTGGAACGTCACATAACTCCTCACAGTTAGAGAGTTATGGCCATGTGAAGTTGGAGAACCCTGATGAGTCATCTAGAAGCCCCAAAAGGTCAAAGTAGTCAAAGTGGTTGCAAATAAGAAATTATTTGAATAATAAAGTGAAGTGATGAGTGTACTATAAGTCAAAGTGGATACAAAATAAATTATTTAAATAATAAAGTTAATGGATAAATTACTAAGTGGACAAGTGGTTAGAAGTGGGTTATCTCTAAAATAAGAAAACTGGGTTAAGATGGTTAGAAGGTAATTTAAATAATAAAGTGAAGTGATGAGTGTACAATAAGTCAAAGTGGATACAAAATAAATTATTTAAATAATAAATTTAATGGACAAATTACTAAGTGGACAAGTGGTTAGAAGTGGGTTAGCCCTAAAATAAGGAAAGTGGGTTAAGATGGTTAGAAGGTAACCCCTTGAGGAAGCTAAATGAAAGTATAAATACGAGTAAAGGGTCTCTCATTTTTAATCACACTTGAGCATATTGAATATATTCAAGTGAATGAGGTAACCAAAGGATATCTAAGCTGAATTTCAGAGGGAAGGTGAAGTAAACAAGGTCGGAATTCAAGGGAGGATAAATTCTTTTGATGATGCTTTCTAAGGTATGTTATTTATAGGTCATCTCACCATTTTAACAATAAATTTTTTTTCTAGAATGATTCAGACCGTGAAATTGGGAGGTCGTTGAGGAAACATATCCAAGTAGTTGTGATAAAAATTTTAGCTTGTGGGTCATTGTATTTTTGGAGTTACACTCCGTGGAAAATAGGGTTTGTGGCTAGTCTGGAATGTAAATTCTAACCTTGTACAATGTCTACTATAAACAGATATTCATAAAAGAAAAAAAAATATAAAATGGAAAATACAAACATTACATAGAGATTTTTCCCCTGGAAACCCAAACCGGAAAAACCAACATATATTATATTCATTCATTGTGTTACATTGTTTACAATACAATATACATATAGGAGCCAACAACATCCAAAACCCTAACCCAATGAACTAGATTAGTCCAAAAATCCTAATTCCTTAACCGGAAATAGAAAACCATCAGCAAAAACCATGTGCTAGAAAAACCACCTAAATACATGACACGTTTCCCGAGGTAGGTGTCACATTTCCCGAGGCAGAATTTTTTTTCCTAAATACATGATACTACTACTCATGCAAAGAATATAACACATACCCAACATTCTCCCACTTGTTGTTTTCTTTGCATACAGGGGGTTACAGGGTTACATAGTAAAAAATCTAAGGCAACAATGCCCATGGATCCTCTACACCAAGAGAACTTCTCACTGCTCACAGATTTTGTTAATGAGTCCGCAACATTCTTCAAAGTGTCCACCTTCATCCGTGATACCTTCTTTTCTTCAATCATGTCTCTCACAAAGTGATATTGAACATCAATGTGCTTTGTCTTTGAATGATAAGCAGGGTTCTTCGCCAGAAAAATTGCACTCTGACTATCACGCTCTATCCTTAGAGCTTGTTGTACCAACCCAATACATTAACACAATCATTGTAACCATACTTCTTCCTTACTTTCATGAGTGGTTTCCATGTATTGAGATTCTGTAGTTGAAAGTGCCACTACAACCTGTTGTTAGGACCACAAAATGTACCTTTTTGCCTATACTTTTTTCCACTATTATACTCTTGATCACCCATATTTAGACTCATACTATCACTTTATCTGATCATCCCAAAGGTATATAACGTCCCTTCTCATTACTATACGTTTAATCTATTTTGCATAATATTTTACATCACTCTCGTACTTGACCATTGATTAGAAATGCATAAGTGTTCAAAACTGCAGATTAGCATTTGAGGCCTATTGCTGAAACACAGAACTGTCCAAGGTCGATGTTGCTGAAACACAAAACTGATGCTGGAACAAAGAACAGTTACACAGCCCGGAGTTGCAGATGCTGAAACACAGAGCTGTTACACAGTCCGGAGTCCCAGATGTTGAAACATAGAGCTGCTACATAGTTCGAAGCTGCAGATGCTGAAACACATAGATGATACATAGTCCTAAACTACAGATGCTGAAACACAGAGGAAACCGCCAAGCACCAACCATCGCTCCTACGTAAGAATGCCGACACAGTCAAGAGCACAATTCACGTGGCTGAAATAGCCCGTGAATTGCGATGCTGAAACAACATCGGCAGCTACGAGAAGAAGTTGTTACTCCAGTCGTAACAACAATACCTCATCCAGATCCTGTTATAGAATTTCTGTTGCGTGAGATTAGGACATCATGTTCTGGTTTAGAAAGAAGATCCGACTAAAGATAGGACTCAGATAAACATTGTAATTTTTGATCAATTGTATCGAAGGGATTCCCTCTTTAAATAAGAGGAAATCATCATTCGAGGGGGGAAAGTTTTTATGTATTGAAAAGCTTCAGACAAGGGACGTGCTTCATTTTTCAGACTGTAATATGATATTTTGATAGATGAATAAAAAGACTATTTTGAGTATCCGTCTCTAGCTTTCTCATTTCAGGGGAGTCTTGTGAGAAGGGAGGGCCCACCTTCATCACAAGATTCACCCATTAGTTTAGAAGTGTGTTAGTACAATCTCTGTTTATGCTTTGGTTAACTTTTGTTTGCTGAAACACTACTGACTCTGTCTTAGTTTATTGAATGAAATTCGTAATTCTTTTTATTAGCAATCTTGTGTGATGATTTTATGAGGCTATCCAGAGACTGGGTTAAAGGTTCCTGCTCAGACATGAAGGAATCATAACATCCTGTTCTCTGTAGAATTCATTTACTCCTGCAAGTGTGCTAGCCAGAGATTGGGTTAAGGGTTCCTGCTCAGACAGGAAGGAATCATAACATCATGTTCTCTGTAGAATTCACTTACTTCTGCAAGTGTGCTAGCCAGAGACTGGGCTAATGGTTCCTGCTCAGACAGGAAGGAATCAGAACATCCTGTTCTCTGTAGAATTCATTTACTTCTGCAAATGTGCTAGCCAGAGACTGGGTTAAGGGTTCCTGCTCAGACAGGAAGGAATCAGAACATCTTGTTCTCTGTAGAATTCATTTACTTCTTCAAGTGTGCTAGCCAGAGACTGGGTTAAGGGGTTCCTGCTCAGACAGGAAGGGATCAGGACATCCTATTCTGTGTAGATTCCATTTACTTTTGCAAGCGTGCTAGCCAAAAATTGGGTTAAGGGTTCCTGCTTAGAAAGGAAGGAATCAGAATATCCTGTTCTCTATAGATTTCCATTATTCCATAAGTGTGATAAACATAAATAGGGCTTAAGGTTCCTGCTTAGAAAGGAAGGAACTAGATGGCCTTGTTCTCTACTAGATAGAGTTATCTTTTTTCTGCATTACTGTTTTCATGAAAGAGTGTCAGTACTGAAGTCTCTGTTTGAGAGTAAGGGTCATGTTCTCTGGTTGCATAATAGTTGTTCTTTCCTATTGCAAGTGTTATTTTAATGTAATCCAGGATTCTTAGATTAATCTTTAAGATCTGCAATAGGAAGGTTTCTTTCCTGTGATTTAATTTAGAACTTTAGTTCATTCAAAGCAAGTGTGATTAACATAAGTTTCTTTACTACAACTCCAAGTTGCTTTTGGAATTGAGCATATATAGTGCGTGGTTATCTTTGAAATAAAAAGACTTCCTTGGGTTGATAATTTATGTATCACTTGATTGTTTGAATCAATTAAGCAATTATAGTGACCAACATTTTGGCGTCGTTGCCGGGGAAGATAGCTATAGGTTTCAAAATCACTTATGATTTCTTTTCTTTAGATAAAAAGATTGCATGAAAGACCCCAAAGACACTAACCCTACAGGTGGCAAGGGAAAAGGAAAAGGAGGAAGAAAGACTTACATCGACGAGATTCTATCAAAGTCTGAATCTACTGCTCAACGACCAAACCTTCGAAAAAAAAATTCCCAGCCTTCATTCCAAGCAGTTTTTGGAACAGGGAAAGACGTTTGGAGTCTTGAGACAGTCCAGAAGCCAGTAGGAGACATTGAGGACAAAGAAAGCGCAGCAGGGGAACAGACAGAGGAGAACATGGATGCGTACAATGAAGAATTGCATCACGAAGAATAGGTAGATCCTGAAGGAGAGGTAAAAGATGAAAATTCTTTCTTTACATTAGGATTTCCTATTGGCGATCTCCCTAGAGGAGCAACCCCCATGAAAAATATTCCACTCTCAGCATTACCCAATTTTCATGGTTTATCTTCAGAGGATCTTGATGAATTTCTGTTTGAATTTGATATATTATGTAGAAGTTATGATTACGTTTCTAATGCTCAAAAACTGAAGTTATTTCCATCAACACTAAAAGGGAATGCACTAAGATGGTTTATGAGTCTTGGAGGCCATGTAATCACAACATGGGACCAAATGAAACATAAATTTCTGAACAAATACCAGGACTACTGCCGAACGAGAGAAAAGAGGGAGGAGATATTTAAAATGATGCAAAAAGAGGACGAGAATCTAGAAGACTTTGTAGAAAGGTTACAATACAATCTACAAAGATCCAGTCATCCCAATGTAAGTAAGGATATTCTCAAAACTATCTTATTAAAAGGGGTAAGGGATGACTCTCTGGATATGCTGAATATGCTTGGGAAAGGGGACATATATAAGGAATCATACGATGAAATTGTCAATTTATGCAAAAGATGTTCAAGGGGAGCTTCAAGAAATAGATTAAACAGCAGGGACACCACATTTTCAAGAGTCCAAAAATCAGCTAGTGGGGGAACAATAAGAGTTGAGATAGGTAATTTACTTGAAGATTTTAAAACTGAAATGTTAAGCTCTTTCGCCTCACAAATGGATACTCTGCAGATTAAGAAAAAGCAAGCAGAAGCAGAAGCAGCCTTGTCCATCTTTTGTTCTCAATGCAGAGATAAGCACCCACGAAGAGAATGTCCACTGGACAGAAAGACAATCTGCACTATCTGTGACAAAGATCATGATACCCAAAATTGTCCATCTTTACCAGGGATCAAGGCAGCATTACAACCAACGGATGAGGAAGCTGAAGCTGTCTATCTAATGACACAAAGGAGACAATGGAAACCGCGAGGACAAGGTATGAACTCTAACGTGCCATTTGCATCTTCTAATCGTTGGAATAATTATTCGGCTTTCAATCAAATGAGTTACCTCCCCTACAATCAAATGTAATACACTAATCAAATTAATTACCCATCCATGCAACAAACTTACCCACCCATGCAACAAACTTGCCCACCCATGCAGCAAAATAACCCACCCTTTGTTGATCCCTCAATGTGGACCTCTTGGCCTCCACAAAAACAACAACCATGTCAGAATCAATGGAATCAAAATTGGAGAGGACAACCCCCCTTTCAAAATCAATTACCTCAATTCTCACAACCACTCTCCTTACCAGCAAGTACTCCTCCAAACAACCAAACGATGAGACCCTAGCTACCTGTACAACCTAACCCCAACCCGAATAATAAAGTTGTGCAGTGCATTGATATTTATAACCAGCCTACACTTTCCCTTCTCCCTGCACAATGAAACGATATTCATCTTCGATCTGGGAGAATCCTGGAACCTACCATAGCTGATGTTACCTCTTCTGATAAAGAGGAAATAAAAGAGCATGATGTACTTGAAAAGGTACAATCATCCTCTAACAATGCTGCTGAAACAACAACACCACCATTTTCAGAGCGTTTAGCCTTAACTAAAATGCCTGAACCACCAGCCTTTAATCTTCTAGGGGAATTGCAAAATTTATATGTTAAAATTCCTCTACTACAAGCACTCCGCAACGTACCTATCTATGCTAGGAAAATGCGAGATATCTGTGTTAAAAAGCTTGGTAGGAAAACTAAGGATCCTCTTACAGTCCATGTTATGGGAGACCTGTCTGCATTAATGTCAGGCAAGACTCCCCCAATCAAATATGGTGATCCTGGCCACCCTACTGTTACAGTACAAGTTGGAAAAACAATAATTCCTCGAGTCCTGGTAGACCTAGGTGCAACCTTCAATATCATGACTTTAGAAACCTTAGAAGTACTACAATTACAAAATGAAGTCAGAGAGACCCCAACTATCCTAGAATTGGTTGATCGATCCACAATTAAACCAGAAGGAGTCATTGAAGACCTCAGTATCTTTGTGGAATCCAGGAATTATCCAGTTGACTTTATAGTGTTTCAACCCAAAACAAAGTTGGGGGGCAACCCTCTAATTTTGGGTAGACCTTGGCTGGCCACAGCAGATGCTTTTATCAGCTGTAGATCAGGGTCAATGACAATTTCAAATAGTTATGAAACAAAGTAGCTTACCCTCTATCCTCATGCTACACCCCTAGCTAATAATGATAATTCTGTATGGATAGATTTTGAGGATCAACCTACTCAACCTCTTTTGACTATCAAACAAGCTTTGAGCCTGAAAGACTCTACAGAGGATGAAATTATCAATAATTTTATTTGCGAGCCCTCCTCTGT
>JZKD02S2293211.1:55798-74957 GCA_000966675.3 Picea glauca
TTCTTGCTCAGACAGGAAGGAATCAGAACATCCTGTTCTTTGTAGAATTCACTTACTTCTGCAAGTGTGCTAGCCAGAGACTGGGTTAAGGGTTCCTGCTCAGACAGGAAGGAATCAGAACATCCTGTTCTCTATAGAATTCATTTACTTCTGCAAGTGTGCTAGCCAGAGACTGGGTTAAGGGTTCCTGATCAGACAGGAAGGGATCAGAACATCCTGTTCTCTGTAGATTCCATTTACTTCTGCAAGCGTGATAGCTAGAGATTGGGTTAAGGGTTCCTGCTCAGAAAGGAAGGAATCAGAATATCTTGTTCTCTGTAGATTTCCATTATTCCATAAGTGTGCTAAACAAAAATAGGGCTTAAGGTTCCTGCTTAGAAAGGAAGGAACTAGATGGCCTTGTTCTCTGCTAGATAGAGTTATCTTTTTTCTGCATTACTGTTTTCATGAAAGAGTGTCAGTACTGAAGTCTCTGTTTGAGAGTAAGGGTCTTGTTCTTTGGTTGTAGAATAGTTGTTCTTTCCTATTGCAAGTTTTATTTTAATGTAATCCAGGATTCTTAGATTAATCTTTAAGATCTGCAATAGGGAGGTTTCTTTCCTGTGATTTAATTCAGAACTTCAGTTCATTCAAAGCAAGTGTGATTAGCATAAGTTTCTTTACTAAAACTCCAAGTTGCTTTTGGAATTGAGCATATATAGTGCGTGGTTATCTTTGAAATAAAAAGACTTCCCTGGGTTGATAATTTATGTATCACTTGATTGTTTGAATCAATTAAGCAATTATAGTGACCAACACCTATCTTTTTCTCATCCAACTTATTGCTCCTCCAAACAGGTTAAACACATACCCGCTTGTAGATATCCTACGATCCAAATCTCCAGCCCAGTCTGCATCCACAAAGCCATGTATATAGACCACTCTATCCAATTCCAATCTTCCTTCGTAGCACAATCCATAGCTAGCAGTGCCACAGAAATACCTGAAAACTCTTTTTACTATTGTCCAATGCTCCTTCCCTAGTTTTGACATATACCTGCTCAAAACTCCCACTGCATGTGAAATGTTCAGTCTAGTACAAACCATTGCATACATCAAACTACCAACTGCACTTGCATATGGAACATGAGACATGTCCTCCTCTTCTTCATGTGTCTTGGGACACTGATTCGCAAATAACTTTACACCAACAGGAATAGGAACATTGACCAGTTTACATTCTTGCATATTAAACCTCTGCAATATTGTCTCGACATATTTTCTCTGATTTAACCAGAGTTTCCTCTTTTTTTGATCTCTTTTAATTTCCATGCCCAAAATGAAATTTGAAGCACTAAGATACTTCATGTCGAATTTAGAGGACAATTGAGTTTTCACATCCTAGATAATCTCCTTGTTGTTTCCTATCAGCAACATGTGATCCACATACAAGATCAAATAAATCAAATGATCACCAATTAATTTAGAATACACACAGTGATCCTCTTTCCTTCTTGTGAAGCCAAGTCCCAGCATATAAGTATCAAATTCTTTATACCACATCCTTGGTGATTGTTTTAAACCATACAGGGACTTTTTCAGCTTACATACCATCTCCTTCTTTCCTTTCATAGCATAAACTTTTGGTTGCTTCATAAATATTTCTTCTTCCAGATCCCCATGCAAGAATGTTGTCTTCACATCCATCTGTTCTACTTCAAAATCAAATGCAGCAACAAAAGATAACATAAATCTTATAGAGGTTAACTTGGCAACATGAGAAAAAATCTCACCAAAATCAATTCCCTCAACGTGGGAATAACCCTTTGCTACTAACCAAGCTTTGTATTTCTCCACTTTTCCTTCTGCATTCAAATTCTTTTTAAATACCGATTTGTTTCCAATGGGATTTCTTCCAATTGCCAACTCCACTAGATCCTAAGCCTCATTCTTATCCAAAGATGCCATTTCTTTTTCCATGTCTCTTTTCCAAAGATTTCCATCCTCTGAATCCACTACCTCCCAGACAGTTCTAGGATCATCATCAGTAATAGACAAAGCAAAATTTGAATGAAATTCAAATGGACTATACCTTTCCGGTAGCCTTCTTTCTCGATCTAATCTCCTCAATACTAGAGTATGAGGATCTTCTTCTTCTGATTCATGTTCTTCTGTAGAGTCTGCTTCATCACCCTTTAAATCAAACTCTATCTTCGTTGGTTCTTCCCTACTTGGTAGGACTTCTTGTTTAACAACATCCTTCATCTCTCTAAATACCACATCTCAACTATACACCACCTTCTTAGTTTCTGGGTTCCAAAGCTTATAACCTTTGAGACCATCTTTATATCCAATAAAGATACATTTTTCAGCCTTCTTATCCATCTTACTCTTGTTTTCCTTTTGAACATGAACATATGCATTGTAGCCAAATACCTTAAGATGTGTGAGAGAAGGTTCCTTACCAGTCCATATCTCTTGTGGAGTCTTGTCACCCAATGCTGATGAGGGTGATTTGTTGACCAGATAACATGCAATACCCACTGCCTCTACCCAAAATTCTTTCCCTAACCTGACACCACTGAGCATGCACCTTGCTTTTTCCATCAACGTCATGTTCATCCTTTCTACAACTCCATTCTGCTGAGGTGTATATGGAGTAGTCTTCATCCTTTCTATACCACACTTCTTACAAAATTCTTCAAATTCATTCCTCCAGAACTCTCTGCCATTATCTATTCTCAGCACCTTAATTCTTTTCTCTGTTTGATTCTTAGCAAGAGCCTTAAACTCTTTAAACTTGTCAAAGACTTCAGATTTATTCCTGAGGAAACATATCCAAGTTTTCCTCGATAAGTCATCTATAAATGAGACATAGTACACATATTTTCCCAATGATGGGACCAACACAGGTCCAAAAACATCACTATGAACTAGTTGTAAAATTCCTTCTTCCCTCGTTGCACCAGAGGGGAATCTTACCCAATTCTGCTTCCCATATAGACAATGTTCACAGAAATCAAAATCCAGAAAGAAGTTAGACATACCTTCAACCATACCTTTACCGTGTATAGTCAAAGACCCTTCTCTCCAATATGCCCTAGTCTTTGATGCCACAACATAACCTTTTCTCTAGAGACTATAGGATTTCTTTCTTCTTCAACTCCAATATCAAGAACAATGGAGCTATTACACCCATCACTAATAGTGCTTCCTAGAAGCTTATATAGAGTTCCAAACCGAACTCCCTTCATCAACACCATTGATCCTCAAACCATCCTGCAAGTTCCCTTTTCAAAAATTGTTTTTATCCCTGCATCTTCCATTTTTCTTACCTGGGATGTGTAGAACACTAGCCAGTGTTCTAATCCTTCCATCTATGAGTCTCAAATTGACCCTTCCTCTTCCTATGATTCTAGTTGTCGAATCATTACCTAAGAAAACATTGCCTCCATCATACATTTCATATTCATAGAACCACTCCCTATGGGGAGTTATATGAAAGGATGCACCAGAGTCAATCAACCATGCCTCATGATCTGCATGTGTGCTTGAAGAGGCCAAGTACACATCACCTCCTTCTTCCTTGGAGGTCTTTTCTTTTGTAGAAGAAGATTCTTCATATCCCTTCTTTTTCTCAACTTTGGATCTACATTGCTTCTTGTAGTGCCCTTCTTTTCCAAACCTCCAACATACCCTTACAAACTTTCCAGGAGATTTAGATCTACCCTTAGACTTAGATCTCCCACTTGAGAAATTAGATCTATTTCTTTCCTGGGAACGTCCTCTTGCAAAAAATGCATCTGTGCTATGTCCTTCCATATTCTTTTGTCTCATATCCTCCGGCAACAAGGATGAGACCACTTCTTCAAACTTCAAAGAAGCTGTATTACTACATATGGCCACAACCAGACTATCCCATGAGTCTGGTAAAGAACAAAACAAACTGATACATTTATCTTCTTCTGAAATTTTAATCTCAACAGATACTAACTAACTTACCATAGTATTGAAGGCATTCAAATGCTCTGCCACCGAGTCTCCATCTCTCATCCTCAAGTTATACAACTTCTTTCTCAAGAATAGTTTATTTACAAGGGACTTAGACTAATACAAATTCCCCAACTTTTTCCATAAATCCTTGGCTGTAGCTGCCTCTGACACATTCAGTAATACTAAATCGGAGAGACACATTCGGATTGTGCTCTTTGCCTTCTGATCCATCTTTTTCTAGTCATCTGCAGAAGTTCTTGTAGGTGCAGTACCTAGATCTACCGCGATCCATTGATATCTGTCCACCAAAATATCTTCCATCTTGAGCTTCCCCATCTCAAAGATTTTTCCATTAAACTTTTCGATATCTATCTTCGAATTGCTTGCCATTTCTTTTCACCTGAAAAACAATACCGCAGATCTCCCACTGTAACAAGGCTTATCACAGTCCCGAGCCAAACCCTTGACCACAAAGTCCTCCCCTGAAGCCAATAAAGATCTGATACCAAATGTAAATTCTAACATTGTACAATGTCTACTGTAAATAGATATTCAGAAAAGAACAAAAAATATACAATGGAAAATACAAACATTACACAAAGATTTTTCCCCTGGAAACCCAAACCGGGAAAACCAACATATATTATATTCATTCATTGTGTTACATTGTTTGCAATAAAATATACATATAGGAGCTAGTGGCATCCAAAACCCTAACCCAATGACCTGGATTAGTCCAAAAACCCTAATTACTTAGCCAGAAATAGAAAACCATTGGCAAAAACAATGTGTTGAAAAAACCACCTAAATACATGACACGTTTCCTGAGGTAGGTGTCACATTTCTCAGATGGCGTTTCTAGGATCAGATTAAGAGGATGTTCGATTTTGGTGATTGTGAAATCTATTAGGTATTCTACTCCGTGCACGAAAACCTCAACATGAGTATTGACCACTAGTCTACTTATTTTTTGTCTTCGAGGAAGTATCATAGCTAAAGACAACGCACTGATCATTTGGGCGTATGCTCTTGTGACTCTTTTGAATTGATTTAATTCCTCATGAAGGAGAGCATAAGGTATGTCAGGGAACAAGCGTTCTTCCTTGGGCTGGGGTGAGTTACTCATTTCAGGAGTACTCAACGTGTGTGGGTTGTCTTGTGAATGAAAAGCATGTATGTGGGTTGTTTTGAATCTACAGGTTGTCTAAAGTATTATATGAAATAGGTATTCAACCATTCATTCTTCAGGCCCTCCTTCTAGTGCCAATTCTGTTGATGGATCCTAAATCCATTTATTTCAACAACAGGAAACAAACCCACCACCGAGGCCCATTTAGACTCTACATTGTTTAATAGTGGAATGGTTCTCCAGATCTTGTAATCCAACCAATTTAATCGACGAGATTTACGTTTTCTCGCGAAGGCGTCTCCTTCAGTTTAGAATTTCTCTTTTTGTATTTTTTCTTAGGTGGGACCGATATAATATGTAAGCCAGTATAAACCAACTTGGAAAAAAAAATGATTAAGTTTAACTATTGGAGAAGAGGTTGAGCTTGGGATAACCTGCTACTCAAGCATGCAGATGAAAATTTTATACCACATGCCTAGTACTAATACATTAATCATGTGAGCATCAAATTACTATCTGAGATACTAATTATCAGAAATAAAACACATATGCGATAAGATAATGGCATGCAAAATAATTCACCTACTCTAATCATCCATCAAATACTAACACAATGAGTCATCTTCATCATTAAAGAAAATAACTATAAAACATTGCATCAGATAACTTAACAATAGATTCAATAGCTCTTACTCATTACAACATCCATTCATGAGACAGGATAGGAAATATTTCTTCTCCACGTCCATTCACACATGCATTTGATGAAAATATAACTTGTCTCTAGTCTAGAAGGACTTCTCTATTAAAGGTAGCTTGGAAATAGTTCTTAACAAAACAAAACAAAAAAGAGTTTCTTGCAACAACCATCGACCCTTAACTAATCAGTCGATGCTCTTAATTATAACATAAAATTAACTAAAAATAATTGCTAAATTGCAGTTAAACAAAATAGAATTCGCCAGATGGCGTTCTCTTCTAACAATTTTCCAACAGTCATCTCAAGATATTACTTTGAAAGGGTGACTTTTCTCATACTCTGACCAACTAATGAACAGTTGCTCGCAGGTGTGGGCGTATGGAAATCTATTTTTTTCCATCAAAGCTACACAAATCTCTCTGATATTTATTGCATGTGCCCGATATTTCACCAGACTGACGCTTAACTACTGCATCACAACCTGAGCTCTTATCGGATGTTCCATAAATGGTTGCACCTATCCTGGCATTGTGTCAGTCACCTTCTCTAGCTCTTTGGCCCATAACAAATCTTTTTTAGTGTGCAATTTGACTATGTCACGCAAGTCTACAAAGTCGTTGGGTGTTCCAAACTCGGGAAGTTCGATATCCTTCATCACCCTGTTGATTTTCTGACCCAGTTTCTCTTAGATTTCTTGGTGAGGTTGTTGAGCCATTCTTGCTTAATACTCGGAGGCATATTTCCTGTAAAACTTGCTAACCATGGTTTTTTGATACTTATATGATCTTTGTAACCCTTCGAATTACTTGCACTTCTTCTGTTAGTGTCGTCATATTTTTTCTTGTTAGGATTCTTATAACCCTAAATTTCACCAGACATGCATACCTATTATCAAGCCATCTTACTTGCTATATTTTCCAAGCCATCATTGAACAACTCTTCTAAAAAAACATTTTTTTGAAGGTGTACATGCCCTACACCACTATTACCTGCATACACACACTTGTTGCACCACTATATCCCGTGTACACTCACAAAAAGCGTGAAAAATGAAAATTGCAAAGGGATACAGGTTTTCAGGCCATTACCTAACCATTTGACCGCCCATAACCAGTCACCCCAACTGTTACTATCTCTTTTGGCCTATAAAAGAAGGTGTTGGGGCCCCATTCCAAATAGAAGCACGAGAGCATAGAAACTCTGCCCATTTTAGTATTCCCCCTTTGCCCCAATATTTTGCAACCACATTGTGAGTTTGAGCCATAATTCCTTCTTCCTCCATTGGAAACCCTTGCCATTTCCCTAGAGAGAATTGAAGAGGAGAAGAAGACGTGGAAGCAGTTGGTGCATGGTGAAGAGGATACCAGGACCAAATTCAAGGACCAGTTGCTGGTCTCATATTGTAAACAACTTTTGTGAGATTAATATAAAGAAATACTTTTTCTGTCCCGCCAAATGATGTCTTAAATCTTTATGATTTGTTTACATTTTTGTTATGATGTCTAACCCACTAATCCTTATATAGAATGCCTGTAGTTTCTTGTTTGTATTTTTGTGAATGCAGGTTGGCCTTGGGATGAGATATGTAGTCGAGAAACAACTGAGCACAAAGGGATCGACACCAGACATGGAGTTTAAGGTATGCCTATCAAATCCCTATACTTTGTCTTTTATGTATGATTGTGGGGTAATGACGGGATAGTGGTTAAAAGTAGGCAACTTTAGACGGTTATTGTTGCCTACACTTTAGAACCCTACTGTAGTCTATAGAGGGGTAATCCTGCTATAGCAGAATTGGTGACCATACTGGGGAGACCTCTAGGGTTTTTGGGGGATATTCTTTTGGGTGATTTGAATCAGTTTATTTACTATTTTTTGAGTTTCTGTAAGATCTTGTGTCTTTAAGGGATTCTGGTCTTCCATACCAGTACTCCTTGCCTGTGATTGACTGTTGTTTTTCATTTTTTTTGAGAAGTTACAGGGGTGTACGTGGCCTGTACTAGGCATGCACGCATGCATACACACCCTGCCTTTGGACAACCCATGTACATATGCAGGCTGTTGAAGTGTCAGTAATGTGCTTGTGTTGAGAGTTTTTTTTAAGGAAGAGGCAGTCATCCTCTTCCCTATCAGAAGTCACACTTCTCAAGGGTTTTCTTGATCTAACCCTGGTCTCTATTATAACATTCTATAGCCTAGGTCTGACCTCAGCATAGATTTCTTTTTATCAAAGATTTCTTGTGTTTTCTTTATTAGGGTTTTTAGACAAGTTTGTGAGTATGTTCTGATCTGCCTGCTTAGTATTGTCAGTGACTCCCTGCGATCTTCGATGGGCCTGAAGTCATTTATTGGTCTTGAATTGTCATCATTTCCCCCTTTTTTTCTTTAGAATAAGAGAAAATAATTCATTTTCAAATTTCTGGTTTTGAATCATAAAACAATAAAAAAAAATATTCATTTCTTTGTTTGGTAAAAGTAGTTTAGGTTAGTTTCTTTATTTACCAAGGAAAAAGAAAGTTTTCTTAAGTTCTATATTTGAATGCTTAGGAAATTAAGTAGCCCATAGATGAGTGAAATCGTGTTTTAATTTTTTCTTTTCAAATATCCGAGAAAAGTAGTTATGAAAAAGTTTTGTTAAAGAGTTTAAATTGGAAAATCTTTATTTGTGAAGAAGTAGTTTGTTTTCAGTTTTATCTTATGCTCTTCTCTTTCATCACTTAAAGAACATCACTGGTTTCACTTTCATTCCCTTTGACTTAAGACAACCACTAAAATTAACTGTTAATTAAAATTTATTATACGTTGTGTTTGTAGGGTCCATCAATTTAGTCTAGGATAGAGCCTTGATTCAGGATTGGAGAGGAAACTCTTCAAGGCTACAAAAACAAACATAAGAGTCTGTGCTAGGGAGTGCTTGAAATCCTAGTAACTGTGAAAGTTATTCAGGACCCCCCTCTAACATAGGGGATAAACATGAGGTCACATGTGGAAAGGTAGCAGAGATAACCCCTCCAAAGCTAGACCAAGCGTAGTGGGGAATGCATATAGAGGGCTTATCTTGGGATTCCATTGATCGAATTTCCCACGAAGCTTCATGGGTCTCAAATCCATTCGAGGTCCTCAGTCATCTTCCGAAAAAATTTATTTCGATACCCTTGATAGGTTTTTGGCTTGATACCCTTCTCATTGTGGTCCACCCGACTGTCGACAGTACCCATCTGGTGACTATTCGCGCACTAGAAACTTAGTTTCCTTTATCTTAGTGACACACACAGGTGACTGCAGGGGTATACTAAGGTACCTAAGGAAGACATCGGGCCATGCTTTGCAGAGTATACCTAAAGGTTTCTTCTATATTTGAGCTGAACTTGCATCGGTATGTTTCTCTAGTGTTGGCTAGTGTAACTGTTCTTCCAACTATCTAGTGATCTGCTTGTCTTGTCTCATAGAAGATTTTTCTAGTGTGTGTTAGTATTTAACATTAAATAGAAATCCCTAGTGTGTCTTTTATATTCTCACACCATGGAGGATGAGAAGCTCCGCCAGTCGTGAAGGCTTCGTGGCCTTCTGTTGATTAATTTGGATCCACCCCTGCCACCACTAAGGTGAAGACTAGACCAACAAGGGTCTTTTGAGGCGACCGAGACACAGGAAACTGAGCCCAACTCATCTCCAAGAGGAGAACATTTGATTCTGGAGGAACCAACCATTTCCAACCTCGGAGAAAAATCTCTTGGTCTGTCTAAATCTCTGATCACTGATCTATCGATGCCCATCGTCATATAGGTTAAACCTTACTCACGTCAGGTAGTGTCACAAGTAGCGATGGAGACAAATACTGCTACTTCTTTAGGGAATCCTCATATTGCCTCCACAGCCATAACTACAGGGGGTTTTCCACCTCCTAACCAACTGTCACCGTTCTGGACCACTATGGTCTCGAAAACCTCTACCTCAGGAAATGGTCTGATTCCATCTATGGTGGCGATCACTACTCTCACCCAGAGTGCGACAGACCCTCTGTTCTCATACGAGATGCCTGGCTTCGATACGAACTCTGTCCTTTCCTACTCCACTCTATAGACTTTAGATATAGGTGCAGGGAGCTCGATCACTGCTCTGCAAGGATCTATAAGGGGCATTTCATCTCCCTATAACACTTTCCCTTATGGAGGGGTTCATATACCTCCTTCATCCCCTTCGCTTGGCGGTGCTCACTAGCATTCCGTCGGGACGAATGTAAACTATAGTTTGTTTCGAGCAGGTAGTCAAGGACTTCCTTCTTATATCATGCCAGTAGGTTTGAAACTGTTCTCTTTGTTTGACATGTTTGGTAACAACCCATTCTCATGATCTATCATCTCAGCCGGGGGCAACCCCGATTATGGACAACAAAATCCTATGCAGGTTACTATTCCTGTACAGGGGGAAAACTAAGGAATTCCTTCCTCACAAGGACTTTGGAATCCATGCCAGGGATCAGTTCCCTCGTTAGGGATGTTGACTGGGAGAAGCCCTTTCCATAGCCAATGGAACCTTGGGCAAGGCTCAAGACCTATGCCCATTGGATCGGCAGGGGGAAACCCTTCCCAAAATCCTTGGAATGCGACGTAAGCCCATCCTTTTACATCCTATTATGGGAGTCAGCCGATGATGTCTCAACAAGAACAGAATTCATGCATTGGTCATGTCCATGGTTATTACCAGAACCTTGGCCAGCAACCTAACTTTTCCTAGTAACCTGGTGCCAACCAAACTCCAGGACCCTTTTCCCTAGTTATAATCAACATCCCAAATTACAGTTTTTGGAAACTCTGCACTTGCCAGACTTGACAAGGTTATTAAATGACCCAATCTATCATGATCCGCGTTGGCCTCCTATGCCAGCCAAGTTTCCTTTGGACATTCCAAATTTCAAAGCTAAGCCTAATGAAGATCCAGGCGATCATGTGACTACCTTCCATTTATGGTGCTTGTCCAACTCTTTGAGAGACCAGTCTGTTCAGTTGTGTTTGTTTCAACACACTCTAATAGGGAGTGTTGCGAAATGGTACATCGAGCTCAACCGTTGAAGATACTCTACCTCTGGAGAATTGGCAATGGATTTCTTAAACCATTTTCAATTACCTATGAGATACGACGTCGGCACTGAGTTGCTAGCCAACTTTGAGCAGAAAAAGGTGGACCATATCTCATATCACATCCGAGAATGGAGATGCCGAAAGAGTTTGATAAAAGTACTAGTCCCACCACCATTCCTGCTTGAGTGGTTCCTTAAGTCTTTGGTACCACATTTATCTAAAGACGTCACAATGTCGGGGGTCTTTTCATAAGAAGAAGTGATAATGAGAGCTCAATAGCTAGAGCTGATTTAATCTCAGTCTTGTTTACTTTACGAAGTTCTATTATATGCACTGTGGTTGATACTTGACAAGACCAGACAGATCTCTAGACCACATGTCGATGGTATTTTTGGTTCAGCAAAAACAAAGCCCACTGATTAGCTGTCGAATCAATTGCATCAATTGTTAATACAATAAACAGTGACCAGCCAGACCACTGGTTCGACCGCCCCCCCTACTCAAACATTGGATGTACACAGTGTGCAATCAACAAACCCAAAGGCCACCCAATAGCTTGATGAAAAGAAGAAACAATGAAATAAGGTTAAGGGGGATAAGAAACATACCAATAATGCTGGCAGGGGAAACACAGAAAAGAAGAAGTTGAAGTATCTGTGTAATCTTTGCATGGAATACCATTTGAATCACCAGTTCCCTCGGCTTGCAGAGGCCGAGAAGTTATTGGCACAATAACAGCCTATCGTTTTAACAAACCCATTTCCACATGGGAAAAATTTAACTCAAGCCTCTTCGAGCGTGAAAGGGGGCGGTCAAGGACCCCCTCCGTCTTAGAGTAATCCTTCGTCCACAAATGTGTACATGATGAAAGGTAGCATTGACATAGAAACTAGGACAACTACGAAATGCCAAACACTTCTAAGAAGGGTAAAGAAGCTGAAAACCCATCTCTTCCTCTCCAGATTGAGAAGACATTGGCAAAAACAATGACACACATCCCAAAAGGTGCGTTCAAGAAAGATTCCCACAACCCAAATGCAAGGGCTGCCCAGAACTACTCTGTGGTGTAGGATTTGTCTCAAACCCCTTGTGCAATGTCGGCTTTGGAAGTCCTCCAAAGATGCCCTTCCCAGAGAAAGGATCTGTTAGCTACCTTAGGATCTGCTGAGACTTGTAATCTAGGAATGATCATGCTTGATACGACCGACTTAAAATCTCATCTCCCTTACCACGTGGCGTTTCAGATATTAGTGTCTTACACCACGAAAAATTTTACTCAGAAAATTTTCTGCATGGTGGTTGATGATGGTGCCTCAACATGCGTGATGTCTTTGGGATGTTGGAATGCCATTGGCCAACCCATTTTGTCTCCGTCACCTACTCTTCTTACCTCTTTCAATGGTCGTTCATTTTGACCATATGGAATCATCCCCTCTTTCCCCGTACAGTTAGGGGGGAAGACTGTGTGCATTGAGGTTGAAGTGGTTGATGTGTCTCTCAACTACAATCTCTTGTTAGGAAGGATTTGGACCTATTCTATGCAAGTAGTGTTCGCAACATTTTTCTGGGTCTTGTTTTTTCCACACGAGGGTCGGATCATGTCCATTGATCAGTTTTCCTTCTCCCATCCTGACCCTTCATCGGGGGTACCCACGGTCCCGATGATTGATAACCCTCATCCTAGCATCGTCAACATAGGGGTTGGTTTGTGCCCACCTTTGATGGGTACTTTCGATTACCTGCCTACGACTGACAATTTCCAGTACATATCGGTTGTCCCTAACTAGCCCAAGGTTGAAATCTTTCAAATCTCATCATTTCGCACGACTTACTTTAATGATTTGTGGAATATTCCTTCCCCATCAGTCATGATGGAAGGGACAGGGCACCATGTCATGGCCATGCCTTTGTCCACGGAAGAATTTGCGTACTCTATAGTCCAACAAGCTTCTGTCAACCCTGATCTGACTCCCGCACAGGAGTTAGATCCGGTTCTAGAGCCTATTTGGGCTCAAGGTTCCCTTGCCGATACTGATTCATTAGACTTAGTATTTCTCTCAGATGAGGCAATTATTGAGGTAATGACTAGTATGGATAGACCCTGGGATGATCTCCATCACATATCTTATTTTCTCCCAGAATTAAGAAGAATTGAAGCAAGTGAATTCACTTTGACTATGACTGGAGATAGGGCTTGTCCTATTAATCCTTTGTCTACGCATGTTGTTTACACTGAAGGATATATGGAAACCATTGCTAAAACAATACCTATTTATATATCCATAACCCATGGCATCATGAAGAATATCTTCGTTGGAGCGGACTGCTCCCCCGAGGAGATTCGAATCTACATGGATTTATTTAAAGAATTTTGCAATGCGTTTGCCTTGTCTTACGAGGAAATGCTAGGCATAGATCCAAGAATCATCGAACATGAAATCATGACATATCCTAATGCCAAGCCGGTCCGATAGAAGCTTCGTCCGGTTAATCCTAAGAAAGCAACAACTATTAAGGCTGAAATAGAGAAACTACTCAAAGTTGGTTTCATCTACCCCATCCAATTGACTCAATGGCTGTCAAATCCCATGCTAGTCAACAAAAAATAGGGTACGATTCGCGTATGTATGGACTTCCATGATTTGAGAAAGGCTTGTCCAAAGGATAATTTTCCCACACCATTTATTGACCAGATAGTCGATGAATGCGCATGTTGCAAGGCCTTTTCTTTCATGGATGGTTTTTCAGGATACAATCAGATACAGATCAAACTCAAAGACCAACAGAAAATCGCTTTCATTTGTCCATGGGGTACATTCGCCTATTGGAAGATGCCTTTTGGTTTGAAAAATGTTGGAGCTACTTTTCAGCGGCCCATGTCTTTTGCTTTCCACGACCTCAAACACATAGTTGAGGCTTATCTTGATTATTTTGTGTCATGATATCGTAAGAGAGATGATCATCCCACGCACCTCCAACTTATCTTTGAGTGATGTCGCTACTACCGGATTCACTTGAATCCAAACAAATGCAGTTTTGCATAACGTTGGGTCATCTTCTAGGTTTCATAGTTTCGACAACAGGGATCATGGTCGATCCTCTAAAGGTTGAGGTGATAGTTCAGTTGCCTCCCCTGTACACAATCCCTCAACTTCAGAGTTTATAGGGAAAAGCAAACTTTTTACGGCATTTCATCGCAAACTATGCTGAGATCACAAAGGGTTTCATGCGTTTGTTGAAGAAGGACATTCCTTTTCATTGGGATGAAGCTTCTTAGCGCTCTTTCGAAGCATTGAAACATGCGCTCATGTCTGACCCTCTGCTTCGGCCACCCAATTATAATAAAGATTTCTTATTGTACTTGGTCATTGCGGAGTTGACCATTAGTATGGTCTTGGTTCAGGAGGATGATTTTCTCTTAGAATACATGATTTATTACCTGATCCGAGGCCTGGTTGGACCAAAACTCAATTATTCCCCATTGAAAAATGTGTGTTTGCAGTAGTTCATGATGTCTAGCGGTTCCGTCATTACATCTTGTTTCACAAGACCACCGTCATTGTTGTTGTGAATATGTTTCAATACGTGTCGACACTACGTGTAATCAACGGAAAGACCAGTAGATGGATAGTTATCCTCCAGGAATTCTACTTGGATTTAGTTTTTGCGAAATCCAAAAAGTCATTTTTCTTCATGTAACTCATCTTGAAACTTCCGGTCGAATCAGGTGATGTTATACTTGAGGAGTCTCCTATCAAAGGAGACATGTTTTTTATCATGTCTTCAAACCCCTAGTACGTAGATATACTAGTCTATATCTAGACTTTGAAGTTCCCCACCTCTGCTTCTCGTGATGAGCATCACCATATATTCCATCAGGCCAAGAACTATATCATACTCGAGGACACTCGGTATCGTCGAGGTGTAGATTGCATCCTTTGTCGGTGTCTCACTCATGAAGAAGTGAAAATCATGCTTAATGATTGCCACACCAGAGAATGTGGTGGTCATATGTCTGGGTTGGAAATAGCCCAAAAGATTATATGAGCCAGTTACTTTTGTCCAACATTAATCAAATATTGTGTTGAATCGGTCAAGAGGTGCCACCCGTGTCAGATATTCTCTTGGAAGATGAGGGAACACCCTGCTCCCATGTTTCTCATCAATGTAGTTTGTCCCTTCACCAAGTGGGGGATTGATTACACCACATGAAACCCCCCTTTAGGAAGGGGGCACCATTATATCATCATAGCAGTAGACTACTTCATGAAGTGGATCGAGGCTATGCCAAAATTTAAAGATGATGGTGAGACAACAACTCTCTTTTTGTTTAACCAGATAATAGCAAGGTTCGACGTCCCAAGAGAGATTGTCACTGACCATGGCAGTCACTTTTAGAATAAAATGTTGTCTAAGTTAATGTCAAATCTTGGGTTAAGGTAAGAAAATTCATCACCCTACTACCCACAAGCGAATGGTCAGGTGGAAGTTGTGAATAAGTCCCTTAAGACTATTCTACAATGAACGATAAATTCAGCCAAGTCAAATTGGCATTAGATGTTGTACTTGACATTATGGTCCCATCGAATGTCTGTTAAGACTACAACCGATTTCTCACCTTTTCAACTTGTTTACGGGATGGAAGCAGTCTTGCCTATAGAGTGCCAGATCTCATCTCTAAATTTGGCAGTACAGTTATTGCCAGACACTTCACTGCTTGAAGAGCATTTATTATATCTCGAGCATATCGATGAGAAGCGTCGTGATGTAGCCTTGGCTAATGAGGCTCACAAACAAAAATTCAATTGTCAGTATGATCGGTCTGTTCATCCTCAGATTTTCTCTAAAGGTGACCTTGTCCTAGTCTATGACCAAGACAAGGATCCCCTCGGGGCAGGCAAGTTTAAACCCATGTGGTTCGGACCTTTCATCGTGAAGGAGGTTCTAAATAAGGGCGCTTATCATCTGGTGGAATTTGAGGGAAATTCTTTGGCGGAGCCTAGAAATGGGATCTACCTCAAGAATTATTACTCGTAGGTGGGTTGCCTTAGGTGAATTCTTGTACATATGTATATTTCTTATACATTTTGTCTTTTAGTTTTTGTCTTTTTGGTTTTATGGATGTGTCATTTTTTGATGTCATATTTTTCACTGTGGCATATATCAAGTGAATTAGAGGTGTTCATTGGGTTTGCAGACGACGCTAGCCAGCACACTCAGAGGCTTGCTTCCGTAGCTTGGGTGATTTTCACACCTCAGGACCAGTTTTTATCTTCAGGAGGTATCTATTTAGGTGACGCCATAAACAATGTCGTTGAATACAATGCAGTCTTAGAGTTTCTTTGTGACAATTTGTGGCATGGTATCTCTGACCTCCATATCTACTTAGACGCTTAGTTGTTTTTGTCCCAGTTAAATGGGGTTTACCATGTTTATGATCCTACTCTACACTGACGATTCCTTAGGGTACGTCTCTTGGAATGAATCTTTGATTACATTACGTATATCCATGTTCCTAGGAGATTGAATCAAATAAAAAATACTCTAGCTAATCATGTATTATATTGGCATATTGCACACATGTAAGAAAAAAAACACACACGCACATGTAAATACATTTGTAAAATAAATGTAATCCATAAGACATAAGAAGATGTAAATACACACACACACACATATATATATATATATATAAAATATCAAAGTACATAGGTGGGTGCAAGCACCTAAAAAAAATGTCCAGTAAGAGTCACAGGGCTTATGGCCTCAAAAATATACAAAAAGTTCCCTCAGCACGTGAGTAGTCTAGCCTATCTAACGACTGGGCCTGTTGGCCCTACCATAATGAACAACAACATTTGTAAAACATCAGAAGAGATGGGCCCAGGTCCGTGGCACCCCAGCTACATGAGGCTACATCGACGGTGGGATATCCTTGATCTCCACCATAGGGACTGTACGAGTGATCACGGTGAGGTTCTGCTCCACCTGTCTCAATACTCTCTTAGCCTCTTCGGCTGGAGGCCCCCCCGTTGATGTTGTTGGTCCGGAGACTATTGCTGGTCCTGCCTCCAGTCGAGGACATCACCTAGTACTCGAGAAGTCTACTGGACGCATTGGTCCCACAATTGCACATAACAAATACATAATTGTCAGATACTCTGGTACACATAAAAATGATATATATAAAAAGAAAAAAAAAATTAAATAACTTTGAAAAACAAACATACTTATCTCTCCTCATTCTACTCCAGGAGGTACCAACATATCAGGATCCTTGGAGAAGTCGATCCTAGCATAGGGGTAATCCTCTATAGCCAGAATCTTCCGAGACCACTAGTCAAAAACTTTATCATTGAAGGCCTCAATGGTCCTCCCTCCCCCCTTTCATGGAAACAACATCGTACATATGCATAACGTTGGGAGAGAGGCCATGTTCCCTTGTATCATCTCTCAAGGACTGAGACTAGGTACCCTCTCGAAGAAAAAGGAACATAAAACAGTCCCGAACCCGAAGTTTCAGGGTTCCCGTGTTCCTCGAGAGACCAATCAGGAAGTAAATGTCTTGAGTCTTTGGATTCAATAGCTACCCCTCGAGCATAAATTCCTCAGCGTCAGGATGCCAATTATGCCCTCATGAATGGACACTGGAATAATTTTAACAACCCACATTGTGATAAAACATCAACAACAACAGGGTCTTCTGAGACCAAAAAATCAATTTCCTCATGCCCCCTCTCTCTCCAATGAACATACATCCTACAAAATGACAAATTCATGTGGATTTAACTCTTGATTTTTATTTTTTTCACTTATTGGAGGGTGTACATGGGCTTTATTGGCGACTGTTTCATGTGTATGCAGGAAAATTATCTTCTACCCATGTGCACACGCAGGATTTTCTTAGACATCCCATGTACACATAGGGCCGACCTCTTTAAAGGTTAGCTCTCCCCCCCCAAAAACAAAAACAAATGCAAAAAAGAAGAATGTAAATGCAGGAGAGGCTAGTATGTACTTATTTGGTCCAAGCGTAAGTTTGTTTCGTCCACTGAAGCTCCCAGAATCAACTCTTTTGGCAAAGGGGTGCTTTTGACATTTTTGTCGATTCTCAATTTACAATGGTGATAATGAGCTACCAGCTTCTATTTATAGACTTTTTGGCCCCTTTTTGTCATTGTTTGGACCCTTTTGTCATGTTTTCTAGATTGAAAATCGTTTAGTATGGTTATTGAGTTTCTTGTGGGATGTTACGATACGTGTCACTTTGGGTATTGGGAAATTTTTTGAGAGTTGGGTCATTTTTAAAGGTCTTTTGGTAAAAAGTCATTTTTTCAACTTTTTGCATCTAAGTCAGCCTTCCACCTCCACTTTCTGTATCTCGTTGTATTTTTCTCTTTGCCATAGGATCGATCCCATTGAATTGCGACATGGAACCCTCACTCCTGCTCTAGAAGTGTCGTAATTTAGTGGTAGATGCTACCTTACAAAGGATGCCCTAAGTAGCTCCTGGTTGCATTTTTGGTGTCCATGTTGTCGCTAATGATTATAGGCTCAGGAGTCCTTTTTAGTTTTTTTTGATTATGAGTTTGAGCCTCACTTGCATGATTCATTATCGCTTTTTACCTCACCCTCAGGACTCACAAAACAACGGGTCTTATTTTAAGCCCTTTTCAAACCCTCTAAACATGAAAAGTTTCTCGAGCGATCTTGTTGCCCTTCACACTCACCAAGCTAAAATTCGAAGGCATGTCTATTTGACGGTTGTTTACCCCTTTTTTGGTCCAGATGGTTAAATGTACGAACAAAGGTATACTCTAGGAGCCTCGTTTCTCTAGAAGAGTATTCTCAGGTATAAATTTAACCTTTTTTCAGGCCTGAGGGACTAAATTTATGAAAAAGGAACCCCCGCGGTGTAATGTACCTCAAAAATGTCATAATGTTATTTTTTTATATGAGGCATTAATCTCCAATTTCATTTATATGTTTGTTGATAGATGGAAGAAATCTTCATTCATGTTATAATTTTCCATGATGTAATATAAATTCGTCCTACCACATGATGCCCTTTACATACCTGTCTATCTTGCTTGATATGGAAACTCATACTGTAATGACCTTATTTAATTTAAACTACCATTGATTTAGAACAGAACAATAAATTTAAAATTCACTTAATCTAGCACATTCAATCTAATATTTCAATAAATAAAATTTACAAACAATTTAATTCAAAAGATTCATAACTCTAACATGAATCTGATGCTGTTTCCTTAG
>JZKD02S2293211.1:87825-105616 GCA_000966675.3 Picea glauca
TGAGAATGGAAGTCTCGAATAAGTATTATGACTCTGAAGTTTACTTACAGAAATGTACATACACATGTATATGACCTTGATTTCAATCCCATTTATACATAGATAGATCTGCATAAGGAGTTTCAATACATTGAGAAATTATCCTACAGTTTTACCACTGTATAGTAGTAATTTAGCCTATAGAATAAATATTTCTAGAATTTAGTCATGCGTACCCTTTCAACGAATATATCAAATAAAAGGAAAATTATAGAATTAGTTCAGTATTTAAACCAACAGAAAAGAGTAACTCAAAACTAAATTCTTTTGAGGTGTTCTGTCAATTTTTAAGCTTCACATAATCGAACAAATTTCACCCATGGTATTATTTCAATTCAGAATTAACATATGCATTACATTAGTTATTTAATCATTCAAACAGAGAAGGAATAGGATAACATATATGAACCGGTTTTCTGGAAGACAAAGGGAACAACCACGTTCCTCCTAACCTTAGAATAGGGCATCCAAATCACTTGTCCTGTTCACCCCCTAGCCTGACCATGAATCCATGAGGGCTAACTTGAAACTCCTCCTCGAAAAATGCCTTTATGTTTTTTAGCATTCTTTTCCTTGCCTCACATTCAACCAGTAGTGTTCATAGTAGAAAGAGTCAGTAAATTTTACCCAACATACGAGGCAACGTCCTCCCTCCTCACATATGCTATATATCCAAAATCCCTTTTTGCCTAGGTCTTTTTCCCTCCCTTGGGAATTTTCATAGCTTTCCAAATCCATGATTTTCAGGGGCTTCCAATGGACAAAGTCTGGATTTTTCACTTGTAACAATCATCCCCGAGGTAGTTCCAACATGTTCCCCACTCATGGAGTCATGGTTAGCTGATTTCAACATGGTTGTTCCATTTGTCCTCCTAAAATAACTATAAATATTTTGTTTCATACAAGCATCATAGTCAAGTAGCAAGTTGGGTCAAATCAGGTCTCTTCCCAACAGTCATAATCATTAATTACAATTAACCAAATTCAAAATTCAAAATTGCCATAAATGGAAAACATTTTCCAATTTCAAATTTACCAAAAACAGAATAATTTTCCTAAGAAATTTCAAATTCAAAAATAATTTATTTTTGGGGATGTTACATCCTTTCCCCCTTCAATAAAACATTATCCTCAGTGTTCATTCCTTTCCTGGAACAAGATTGGATGATATTTATGCAAATCTCCCTCCAACTCCCAAGTGTCCTCCTCAGGGCTAAAGTGCTTCCATTGCAACTTTACCTGAGTGAAAACTCGGTTCCAAAGTGTTATTTCTCTCCGGTCAAGAATGCACAGAGGTTTTGCCTGGAACTAACCTTCTAGTTCCACCTCACCAAGTTCCAATCGATCATATGAGTAAGGTCATGAACATAATTCTTTAACAAAGAAACATGAAATACATTATGAATTTTTATATTGATGGAAGTGCAAGTTGGTATGCTACGAGTCGAATTCGAGCTAGTATTTCAAAGAGCCCACAAAACATGGGTGCCAACTTGGCATAGTTCCCTAGCTTTAGAGAACTCTTTCGAGCTTTGATTTTTAAGTAAACATGATCTCCCACTTGAAACTCTAAGTGTCTTCTTTTCTGGCCCGCATAGATTTTCTATATGTCATGTGCCTCTTTTACGTTCTGTTGTACCTTTCTTACCATATTATCCATTTCTTGGAGCATCTTTGGTCCAACCATGAGTCAGTCAACCGGGTTATCCCAGCTAATTGGAGTCATACACTTTTTGTTGTACAATACCTCGAAGGGGCTCAATTTAGCCGAAGTTTGGTACCCATTGTTATATGCAAATTTTACCAAGTGCAGGTAGTCTTCCCACTTGCTTGGTTTTGTTCTTACATACACGAAGAACTTGTCTTCCATGATTTGGTTTGTTCATTCAGTCTATCCATCCATTTGTGGATAATAAATTGTATTGAAATTCAAATTAGTATTTATCCCTGCAAACAATTCTTTCCAAAAAGAAGATGTAAATTTCACGTCTCTATCTGAAATCACCATTTTAGGAATACCTTGCAGTCTAAATATTTTTTTCATGAATATTTCAGCGATGTTGATAGCTTTAAATGTAGACTTTACAGGAATAAAGTGTGCGGACTTACTAATTTTATCGATTACCACCATAATAGAATCATTATGTTTCTGATTTTTAGGCAAACCTGTAATAAAGTCCAGCAATATAGTCTCCCATTTCCATTCCAGCACCGGTAAGGGCTGTAACAGGCTAGTTGGATGCTGGTGTTCAACCTTTACCTGCTGACAATATTGACACTTAGCTAAGTATTTTGTTGTTTCTCCCTTCATATTCGGACAATAAAAAAAAATTTCTAAGTGTTGTTATCATTTTCTGGTATCCTGGATGACCAAAATATGGTTTCTTATGCACCTCATCCAAAACTGTTAACTTTAATTCTGCCGAATTTGGTATGTATAGACTATTTTTAAATCGTAGTAGACCATTTTTATCAATACTCAGATATGATTTGTCTAAATTTCTTGTAGTGTCATGTAATTCTGCCACTTTTGAGTGTACTTATCGTCGTGATTACCTACATACTTTATCCTTGGTTCAAGATCACTTTCTGCCCTACTAACATTTCTTTCAAATAACCCATGAATTCTTCTTCTTAAAGCATCAACTAATTTATTTTCCTTACCCTTGATATGTCTTACTTCAAAGTCGAATTTTCTCAAGAAGGCTAGACACCTTGCTTGCCTTGCATTAAGGTCTAGCTGACTAAACAGGAATTTCACACCATTGTTGTCATTCAATAACAGAAACTTTTTTCCCATTATGTAGTGTCACCACATTTTTTAGGCGTGTATTACCGCTGCCAATTCTAAGTCATGAGTGACGTAGTTTCTCTTGTGTTCCTTTAGTTTTCGGGAATCATAGAAAAAAACATGCCCTTCTTGGGTTAGGACACCACCCATTCCTTCTTTACTCACATCTACATAGATGGTGAAGTCTTTGTCTGGTTCTGCTACCTTTAAAATGGGTGCGGTTGTTAACAATTCCTTCAACTTATTAAAAATGTCTTGACAGTTTTGTGACGAGTTGAAATTGCTCTCCTTCTTTTCTAACGATGATATAGGGTAAGCAATTTTGGAAAATCCCTCTATAAATCTGTGGTAATATCCATTGATTCCCATGAATGACCGGATATTCGCTACATCCTTAGGTATCATCCATTCCATGATGGCTCTTATTTTCTCAGGGTCAGCTGCAATGCCTTTTGTAGATATTACATGTTCTAGGTACTGTATTTTATTTTGATAAAAATCACACTCATCAAATTTAGCATACAGTTTGTGCTTCCTCAAAGTTTGCAGAACTATTCTTAAGTGATCTTTGTGTTCTTATTTTGTTTTAGAATAAACCAGAATATCCTCAATAAATACTAATACGAACTTGTCCAAGTACTGACTAAAAATATTGTTCATTAAACACATAAACGTAGTTGTCTCCTTAGTGAGTCTGAAAGGTATAACTATAAATTCGTAATGTCCATATCTTGTTGGAAAATCTGTTTTTCTTATGTCCTCATATTTTATCCTAACTTGGTGATAACTAGATCGTAAATCCAACTTCGAAAAGATCTTTGCCCCACCTACTTGATCGAACAGATCATTTATCCTAAGTAAGGGGTACTTGTTCTTAATAGTCATTTTGTTGAATTGTCTATAATTGATACATAGTCTTAGAGTATCGTCTTTCTTTTTCACAAAGAGGATTGGTCCTCCCCATGGTGAAACACTCGGTCTGATATACTCTTTGTGAAATAATTCATGTAGCTAAATTTTTAATTCTGTCAATTCCGGTAAACTCATTCAGTAAGGTGCTTTAGAGATAGGGATTGAACCAGGTAGCAGGTCGATAGAAAAGTCTATCTCCCTTCTACGGGGTAATTTAGGTATTTCATCAACAAACAGGTCTCTGAAATCACATAGAACAACAAAGTCCTCCAAGTTGGGTTTATCTTCTTTTTCTAATAGGTTTGTTACTTGGATGGTGTAAACTTGACAACCCTTTCTCATGCATTTCTTGAATTGCATTGCTGAAACTTGTCTAATTGATACTAGTTTTTGTATACCTAGAACTGTCCTAGCGGTGTCACTTTTGTCTTTATACTTAAGTGTATTTTCATAACAATCTATCACTGCTTTGTGCTTTTCTAACCAATCCATCCCAATAATTACATCATAATATCCTAATGGTAGAATGTTCATATTTGTCTTTATGTTTTGACTGCCTAAACTGAACTCAAAATCAGGAATAAAATAAATAACTTTTCTTTTTGCCCTTGTTGCTAGTTGTATCAGCCAAGACTTTGCATGTCTTGTTTTCTTAAGTTTATTTGACTCTACTGTAGCGGGAGTAATATAACTTAATGTAGCTTGCGGGTATATTAAAACATAAATTTGAGTGTTATTGATTTTACCTTCAATTTCTACCACAGAGGACTGGTGGTCAGCTTGTCAGCCATCCACGACTGCATTTATTCGATGAAGGCTTCTGGCCACATCTCCCACTGTAGAGGCTTCCTGAAAATTGTGAACAGTAGTTCTGGTTGTTGAATTTAAATGTGGACAGTTCCTCCTTAGATGATATTCTCCACATTCTCATCACTTTAATGGTTCGTGGGGACTGTCTCCAAACTTCTTTGTTCCCAGATTTACCAATTTACCGTTGCCTTGTGTATTTGGATTGTTGGAGTGAAAGTGTTTTCTTGGAAATCATTTTGTTGCATTCCAATAAGGAGCTGGCTAGTATCCCTTCTTCCACTGGTTCATTCAATCTCATTTCTTATCCTTCCAAACTTTGGGAAATTTTTCCCACTGTTTGTATTGGTCATAACACATTTGATCTTTCCTGAATACTTCACTCAAGGACTTGGGGTTATCAAACTCGATTCCATCCTTCTAAGACTATGGTAAACAACTTATGAACCGTTGTATTTTTACTTTGTCCTCCGGAATATAAGGTACGAACCATAGTAATTCCAGGAATTTGTTTATCAAATCCTCCATGGTCATCTGACCAAGTCGTAACTCATAAAATTATTTGGTTTTCCTTTCATAGTGGCTTTCAGACAGGTATTGCTTCTTGAAATATTTCTTAAAGTCTGCCCATTCTATTTGTTTCTCTTTTAGGCCCTTCGCCAATTTCAAATCTTCCCACCAAACGTTGGATTTTCCTTTCAGGTTATAGATAACCATTCTAACCTTCATGTTGTTGGAATAGTTGTAGATCTGGAAATACTTCTTGATGTCTAATAACCATGCCTCAACTTCCTCCCTTGTTCTAGATTCCCCATCAAAGATAGCATGTTTGATTTTATTAAATTCTCCCTCAAGGTGATCTACTTGTTTCCTTTTTCTATCTGGTTTTGTTTTATCTTCAGCTGAAGGTGTACCTTTAGATGAACTGTCCCCTTTTTTTGCTTCATTACCAGAATTCTTGGAGGCTCTTTTACTGACCTCTTCTTCATAGTTCTCATCCTTTGGGATTTTCTTTGTCACTATACTATGCAACAGGACTTCATTTATTTATTGTTGTTCATGTTGTGCCTTCTTTAGTTTCTCATTGTCTTCTTTGAAAACTTGCAACTCAACAATGAGGTTTCTCATAGTTTCCAGAACTTCGTTAGGTGATCTTTCCTCATTGTTTTGTCTCTGATCTTCAAGAGTTCTTTGCTAAATATTCCCATCAAGTATGATTTTTGCGTCATCCTGGGCTGCCATGATTAACACAAAACGTAAAGAGTTTTTTTCTTGTAACAACAATTTTTTTTGTTAGTTTTTGCATAATCAAAAAAATGTACTAAGTAAATACTTAGGCCCGATTCAAGGTCCAAGTGTTGTAACCTTTTCTATGATACCATATGTAATGTACCTCAAAAATGTCATAATATATTTCTTTTCTATGAGGCATTAATCTCCAATTTCATTTATATGTTTTTCGATAGATGGAAGAAATATTCATTCCTGTTATAATTTTTCGTGACGTAATATAAATTCGTCCTACCACATGATGCCATTTACATACTTGTCTATATTTCTTGATATAGAAACTCATCCGGTTAAATATCCAAGGGTTTTAGTAATTCCCCTTTAGTCTCCAACCTACTCATCTATACACATAAATATCTATACCATAGACTAAAATTAGGACTTATAGTCCTAGTCTCTCTTTACACAAGAGATTCCTATGGGTTGCGTGCAATACTATTTAATCTTTCCATTTGAAAACAAATATTTTCTTACCATATATATATATATATATATATATATATATGTCCACAGGGATGGATCTATACCCACAGTTGAAAGGATGTGGCTTAGTGGTATGCATTTACATTAATATACATAGTTCCAATTATCGATGGATTCCCTTTACGAATTATCCAAGATTAGTAATATTCCGATCCCTTTACCAACAGAGTTTGAGTAATGAGAACTTATGTTACTTTGAATTAACCAAACGAAGTTCCAATGAACCTTCTCTCAAACAATAAGCTAATTGTAACAAACCAGTTAACGTATACGTGTGCCAACTTGTCAAGTCTCAGAAGAATTCATTTACTTCATGAATTTCTTGATGTGAAAAAGTGGATTAGTGTCAGAAGGGAGTTAAGGCTCTGCCTTTATCATTTAATGGAAAACCTGTGTGTGCAAGTTATGATGTTCTTACCTAGCCCTTCATCCATTCCAGTCACGCCAACTCTGCCCTCATCACATGGCTAGACCGCCCTTTGTACCTTCAACATTTGAACTGAGTAGTTAAGGTTCCTATTAGGGTTTTAATGTGTTTGTTGTTTCATTGTGGAGTATTTTGAAAGGATCTGCATAATATTTTCTTACTGGAGCATGTCGTCGATTTGGGGAAAATGCTACCCAGTGGAATGATGCCTCCATTTTCCCTCCCTGGTAAGTTTTTTTGTGACCCTATGTTTTGGTTATGAAATGAAGTTTGGGTTCTTTATTACAGTGGAAGGATCCTCATGTCAATATTACTTGTTTTAGTTAAATCTCCCATTATTGTTATTCACTGCAACTCTTCTAGATTGCTTCCCGTTTCTATATGTAATGCTTACTGTAGATTAAATATCTAATTCCTTGAGAGGTCTCGGCATCCTAAACCGTTGTTCTGACTTAGGGAATTTACACCTGCAACATTTCTTTTAGGTAAAAGCAAATCCTAGATTTGTATGTCCCAATTGTCATTAGTTTCGTATGGTCTCTCTGCCAAAAATCTTATAGCAATTATTGTCATTATCATGGTCTACCCATTTGGATTCAGTAGAAGGAATATCTTTGTATTGATTGTTGATTTATAAATATTCTCTATGATTTGGTTCTGAAAGGGTTAAACTCAACAGTTAGGTATAGTCCTTCTTCTGCGTGAAAAGCTTATACTATGTCTTCACACAACATGACTTATATTGTTTATATGTTAAAAGAGAACTAGTATTGTCGATTATTTCATTTCATTAAATCTGTTGGCTGTTGCGTAACTATTTCCTTCTTGTTAGTTTTATTCATTTAAATATTTGGTATGTATCACTAATGATGGGCCATGTTGATGCGAGGGTATCCATCAGGGAGTGATTGGACCATCCTCCCTTGGCCCAGATGGCTACCCAGACAGAAAGCGACAAGGAAAGGATACGAGTATGTAATTCATAAGTTGATTTCCACTCTGGAATAATCAGTTATTGCATCTATCATTCTGTTGGTATTTTTTGTCTATCTTTCTTTCATACAAATGTGAATATTTTAAATGGTAAATCTTTCCAGAGCATTTGTTTGTGCAAAATTTTGGATGTTTCGTTCCTGTCCTCAGTGCAAAAGGTATTCGAGTTCCTTTGTAAACCCTTCAAGAGTTCAAGAAGTGAAGGACACGGTTTCAATTTAGATTTACATATGTTCGATATAGTTTCGTTCGATTTCCTGTAGTGGCTGGAAAGAGGAGAATTCCCAAATTGTACTCTTTATTTTCTGGTCTGATTTTTGTATGTAATAACTCCTTTGAAGATTAATGTACAAGACTTTCCCCTATCTATTTGAAATAATGTAATGACTGTTGGATGATATTATTCGAATATTCTCGTCATTCTGGTCTCATCCTATACTTGCAATTTATTAAATGTGGTTGTCGTCTTAAATTGCATATTCACTATCAAATGTTTGTATAGTCCGAACTTGCAGTTACGCATTGTATGGAAAAGGAACTTATATATTTATGAAGGTCTACACTTTATAAATCAAATATGTTTTACAAAAATATTCGTATCATATCTATTACGTGATATGAGTCTTCCATATTATTTTTATTTACTTCGATATTTTCGTGAATAATGTGACTCTGTATCTTCCTCACTGTAGGATACAAAAGTGTATTTTCTTCCTTATTCCATACATATATAGAGTTCCTCCTTGTTTTCAATTTAGCATGGATATGATTGAAATTTCAATTTACTTAATATGTTTTCTGTATATTCATTCACCTACAGGATTGTAAGCATATGACTGTATGTACATGGCTACATTATTCAATTTCATTTACACTATGTAGATAGTTAAATCTTGAGCTGCAAATACAATTTATTGAGAGGTTTCAAATTCTCTATTTCGAAAAATTTTAATGGTCTCTCGTATTAAACATTTCATTTATACAGTTGTAGTTACATGTCTGTTGGAGAAATATATTACTTATATAGTATAGGAACATCTCTCTCTCTCTCTCTCTCTCTCTCTCTCTCTGTGCATATATATATATATATATATATATATATATTGTTGTAGACATTTAATTTTAGTTTTCTTCTATAATGTCAGTGTAGATTGCCAACTGTAAATACACACACACACACACACACACACACACATATATATATCGTGGAGTAAATAGTGTTTCCTACTAGTTTTGATTTAATTCTATGTGAGAATGGAAGTCTAGAATAAGTATTATGACTTTGAAGTTTACTTACAGGAATGTACATACACATGTATATGAACTTGATTTCAATCCCATTTATACATAGATAGTTCTTCATAAGGAGTTTGAATACACTAGGAAATTATCCTATAGTTTTACCATCATATAACAATAATTTAGCCTATAGAATAAATATTTCCAGAATTTAGTCATGCGTTCCCTTTCAGTGAACATATCAAATAAAAGGAAAATTATAGCATTCGTTTAGTATTTAAACCAACAAAAAAAAGTCACTCAGAACTAAATTATTTTGAGGCCTGTCAGTTTTTAAGCTTCACACAATCGAACAGATTTCATCCATGGTATTATTTCAATTCAGAATTAAAAGATGCATTACATCAGTTATTTAATCATTCAAACAGAGAAGGAATAGGATAACATATATAAACCAGTTCGTTGGAAGACAAAGGGAACAACCATGCTCCTCCCAACCTTAGAACATGGCAACCAAATCACTTGTCTTGTTCACCCCCTAGCCTGACCATGAATCCATTAGGGCTAACTCGAAACTCCTCCTCAGCAAATGCCTTTCAGTTTTTTAGCAGTCTTTTCCTTGCTTCACACTCAGCCAATAGTGTTCATAGCAGCAAGAGAGTAAGTTTTCCTCAGCATACTAGGAAACGTCCTGCCTCCACACATATGCTATATATCCAAAATCCTTTTTTGCGTAGGAATTTTTCCCTCCCTTGGGAATTTTCGTAGCTTTCCAAATCCCTGATTTTTAGGGGCTGCCAATGGCCAAATTTTGGATTTTCCACTTGTAACAATCATCCCTGAGGTAGTTCCAATATGTTCCCCACTCATGGAGTCATGGTCAGCTGATTTCAACATGGTTGTTCCATTTGTCCTCCTACAATAACTATAAATATTGTGTTTCATACAAGTGTCATAGTCAAGTAGCTAGTTGGGTCAAATCAGGTCTCTGCCCAATAGTCATAATCATTAATTATAATTAACCAAATTTGAAATTGCCATAAATGACAAAAAATTTCTAATTTCGAATTTATCAAAAACAAAATAATTTTCCTAAGAAATTTCAAATTCAAAAATAATTTATTTTTGGGGATGTTACATCCTTTCCCCCTTCAATAAAACATTGTCCTCAGTGTTCGTTCCTTTCGTGGAACAGGATTGGATGAGATTTCTACAAATCTCCCTCCAACTCCCAAGTGGCCTCCTCAGGGATAAAGTTCTTCCATTGCACCTTTACCTGAGCGATGACTCTGTTCCGAAGTGTTATTTCTCTCTGGTCAAGAATGCGAAGAGGTTCTGCCTAGAACTCGCCTTCTAGTTCCACCTGCACCAAGTTCCAATCGATCATATGAGTAGGGTCATGAACATAATTCTTTAACAAAGAAACATGAAATACATTATGAATTTTTAGATTGGTTGGAAGTGCAAGTTGGTATGCTCTGGGTCCAATTTGAACTAGTATCTTGAAGGGCCCACAAAACCTAGGTGCCAACTTGGCACAGTTTCCTAGATTTAGTGAACTCTTCTAGGCTTTGACTTTTAAATAAACATGATCTCCCACTTGAAACTCCAAGTGTCTTGTTTTCTGGTCCGCATAGATATTTTGTCTGTCCCGTGCCTCTTTTAAGTTATGTTGTACCTTTCTTACTGTATTATCCATTTCTTGGAGCATCTCTGGTCCAACCATGAGTCGGTCAACTGGGTTGTCCTAGCTAATTGGAGTCGTACACTTTATGCCATACAATACCTCGAAGGGGATAAATTTATCCAAAGTTTGGTACCCATTGTTATATGCAAATTATATGAAGTGCAAGTAGTCTCCCCACTTGCTTGGTTTTGTTCTTACGTACATGTGGAGCATATATTCTACAATTTGGTTTGTTCGTTCAGTTTGTCCATCCATTTGTGGATGATAACTTGTTCTGAAATTCAAATTAGTATTTAGCCTTGCAAACAATTCTTTCCAAAAAGAAGATGTAAATTTCACGTCTCTATCTGAAATCACCATTTTAGGAATACCATGCAGTCTAAAAATTACTTTCATGAATATTTCAACAATGTTAATATCTTTAAATGTAGACTTTACAGGAACAAAGTGTGAAAACTTACTAAGTTTATCGATTACCACCATAATAGAATCATTCTGTTTCTGAGTTTTAGGCAAACCTGTAATAAATTCTTGCGATATAGTCTCCCATTTCCATTCCGGCACCAGTAAGGGTTGTAATAGGCTAGCTGGATGCTGGTGTTCGGCCTTTACCTGTTGACAATATTGACACTTAGCTAAGTACTTTTCTATGTCACCCTTCATATTAGGCCAATAAAATAATTTTATAAGCGTTGTTATCATTTTCTGGTATCCTGGATGACCAGAATATGGTTTCTTATGCACCTCATCCAAAACTGTTAACCTTAATTTTGCTGAATCTGGTATGCATAGTCTGTTTTTAAATTGTAGTAGACCATTTTTATTAATACTCATATCTGATTTGTCTGAATTTCATGCAGTGTCCTGTAATTCTGCCATTGTTTGAGCTTACTTCTCGTCGTTATTACCTGCAGTCTTTATCCTCTATTCAAGATCATTTTTTTCCCTGCTAACATTTATTTCAAATAAGCCATGAATTCTTCTTCTTAAATCATCAACTACTTTATTTTCCTTACCCTTGATATGTCTTACTTCAAAGTCGAATTCGCTCAAGCAGGCTAGCCACCTTGCTTGCCTTGCATTAAGGTCTGGCTGACTAAATAGGAATTTCACACCATTGTTGTCAGTCAATAACAAAAACTTTCTACCCATTATGTAGTGTCACCACATTTTCAAGGCGTGTATTACCGCTGCCAATTCTAAGTCATGAGTGACGTAGTTTCACTGTTGTTCCTTTAGTTTTCGGGACTCATAGAAAATAACATGCCCTTCCTTGGTTAGGACACCACCTAATCCTTCTTTACTCGCATCCACAAAGACAGTGAAGTCTTTTTCTGGATCTTCTACCTTTAAAATGGGTGCAGTTGTTAACAATCCCTTCAACTTATTAAGACTTTCTTTACACTTCTGTGACGAGTTGAACTTGGTCCCCTTCTTTTGTAATGATGATATAGGGTAAGCAATTTTGGAAAATCCCTCTATAAATATGTGGTAATATCCATTGATTCCCATGAATGACCAGATATCCGCTACATCCTTAGGTATCGTCCATTCCATGATGGATCTTATTTTCTCAGGTTTGGCTGCAATGCCTTTTGTAGATATTACATGTCCTAGGTACTGTATTTTCTTTTGATAAAAATCACACTTATCAAATTTAGCATACAGTTTGTGCTTCCTCAAAGTTTGCATAACTATTCTTAAGTGATCTTCGTGTTCTTCTTTTGTTTAAGAATAAACCAGAATATCCTCAATAAATACTAATACGAACTTGTCCAAGTACTGACTGAAAATACTGTTGATTAAACACATAAATGTAGTTGTCTCGTTAGTGAGTCTGAAAGGTATAACTATAAATTCGTAATGTCCATATCTTGTTGGAAAATTTGTTTTTCTTATGTCCTCATCTTTTATCCTAACTTGGTGATAATCGGATCGTAAATCCAACTTTGAAAAGATCTTTGCCCCACCTACTTGATCGAACAGATCATTTATCCTAAGTAAGGGGTACTTGTTCTTAATAGTCATTTTTTTTAATTGTCTATAATTGATACATAGTCTTAGAGTGTCGTCTTTCTTTTTCACAAAGAGGATTGGTTTCCCCATGGTGAAACACTCAGTCCGATATACTCTTTGTTCAATAATTCCTGTAGATGAATTTTTAATTATGTCAATTCCAGTAAACTCATTTAGTAATGTGCTTTAGAGATAGGGGCTGAAATAGGTAGCAGGTCGATAGAAAAGTCTTTCTCCCTTCTAGGGGGTAATTCAGGTATTTCATCAAAAAACACATCTCTGAAATCATGTAGAACAAAAAAGTCCTCCAAGTTGGGTTTATCTTATTTTCTAACAGGTTTGTTACTTGGATGGCGTAAACTTGACAACCCTTTCTCATGCATTTCTTGAATTGCATTGCTGAAACTTGTCTAATTGATACTAATTTTTGTATACCTAGAACTTTCCTAGTGATGTCACTTTCGTCTTTATACTTAAGTGTATTTTCATAACAATATATCATTGCTTTGTGATTTTCTAACCAATCCATCCTGATAATTACATCATAAGATCCTAATGGTAGAATGTTCAGATTTTTCTTTATGTTTTGACTGCCTAAATTGAACTCAAAATCAAGAATAAAATCAACAAATTTTCTCTTCATCCCTGTTGTGAGTTGTACTAGCCAAGACTTTGCATGTATTGTTTTCTTAAGTTTATTTGACTCTAATGTAGCGGGAGTAATACAACTTAATGTAGCTCGTAGGTCTATTAAAACAGAAATTCGAGTGTTATTGATTTTACCTTCAATTTCTACCACAGAGGACTGGTGGTCAGCTTGTTGGCCATCCATGGTTGCATTTATTCGATGCAGGCTTCTGCCCACATCTCCCATCATAGAGGCTTCCTGCAAATTGTGAACAATAGTTCTCGTTGTTGATTTTAAATGTGGACAGTTCCTCCTTATATGAGGTTCTCCACATTCCCATCACTTTAATGGTTCGCGGGGACCGTCTCCAAACGTCTTTTCTCCCAAATTTACAAGTTTACCACTACCTTGCATATTTGGAAATTTAGAGTGAAAGTATTTTCTTGGAAATCTTTTTGTTGTGTTCTGATAAGGAGATGGCTAGTATCCCTTCTTATATTGGTTCATTCGATCTTCTTTCTTATCCTTCCAAACTTTGGGAAATTTGGACCGATGTTTGTATTGGTCGTAACACATTCGAGATTTCCTGAATAATTCACTCAAGGACTTGGGGTTATCAAACTTGATTTTGTCCTTGTAAGACTGTGGTAAATAGCTTAGGAACCATTGGATTTTTACTTTTTTCTCTTGGATATTAGGTATGAACCTTAGTAATTCCAAGAATTTGTTTATCAGATCCTCCATGGTTATCTGACCAAGTCATAAATCATAAAATTATTAGGTTTTCCTTTCATAGTAGCTTTCAGATAGGTATTGTTTCTTCAAATATTTCATAAAGTATGCCCATTCCATCTGTTTCTCTTTTAGTTCCTTGGCCAATTTCAGATCTTGCCAGCAAATGCTGGCTTTTCCTTTCAGTTTATAGATATCCATTCTAACCTTCATGTTACTAGAATAGATGTAGATATGGAAATACTTCTTGATGTCTAATAACCATGCCTCGGCTTCCTCCCCTGTTTTGTATTCCCCATCAAATCTAGCAGGTTTGATTTTCTTAAATTCTCCCTCAAGGCGATCTACTTGTTTCCCTTTTTCTATCTGGTTTTGTTTTATCTTCAGCTGAAGGTGTTCCTTCAGATGAACTATCCCCTTTGTCTGATTCAGGACCAGAATTCTTGGAGGGTCTTTTACTAGCCTCTTCTTCATGGTTCTCATCCTTTGGGATTTTCTTTGTCACTATACTACGCAGCAGGACTTCATTTATTTCTTGTTGTTCCTACTATGCCTTCTTCAGTTTCTCATTGTCTTCTTTGAAAACCTGTAACTCAACAACGAGGTTTCTCATATTTTCCAGAACTTCGGTAGGTGATATTTCATCATTGTTCTGTCTCTGATCTTCAGGAGGTATTTTTTCAGGATTCCCATCAAGTCTGATTTGCACGTCATCCTGGGCTGCCATGATTAACACAAAACATAAATAGTTTTTTGTTTGTAACAACAATTTTTTTTGTTAGTTTTTGCATAATCAAAAAAATGTACTAAGTAAATACTTTGGCCCTGTTCAAGGTCCAAGTGTTGTAACCTTTGCTCTGATACCATATGTAATGTACCTCAAAAATGTCATAATTGTTTTTTTGTTTGAGGCATTAATCTCCAATTTCATTTATATGTTTGTCGATAGATGGAAGAAATCTTCATTCTTGTTATAATTTTCCATGACATAATATAAATTCGTCCTACCACATGATGCCATTTACATACCTGTCTATCTTGCTTGATATAGAAACTCATACGGTTAAATATCCAAGGGTTTTAGTAAATCCCCTTTAGTCTCCAACCTACTCATCTATACACATAAATATCTATACCATAGACTAAACTTAGGACTTATAGTCCTAGTCTCTCTTTACACAAGAGATTCATATGGGTTGCGCACAATACTATTTAATTTGTCCATTTGAAAATGAATATTTGCTTACCATATATATATATATATATGGCCATGGGGATGGATCTATACCCACAGTTGAAAGGAAGTGGCTTAGTAATATACATAGTTCTAATATACATAGTTCTAGTAATATGTGTTTAGCATTAATATACATAGTTCTAATTATCGATGGGTTACTTTTACGAATTATCCAAGATTAGTAATATTTTGATCCCTTTACCTAGCAGAGTTTGAGTAACGAGAACCTATGTTACTTTGAATTAACCAAATGAAGTTCCAATGAACCTTCTCTCGAACGATAAGCTAACTGTAACAAAACAGTTAATGTATATGTGTGCCAACTTGTCAAGTCTCAGAAGAATTCATTTACTTCACGAATTTCTTGATGTGAAAGAGGGGATTACTGTCAAAAGGGAGTTAATACTCTGCCTCTATCATTTAATGGAAAACCTATCCGTGCGAGTTACGATGCTCTTACCTGGACCTTCATCCATTCCAGTCACGTCAACTCTACCCTCGTCACATGGCTAGACCGCCTTTCGTACCTTCAACATTTAAACTCAGTAGTTAGGGTTCCTATTAGTGTTTTAATGTCTTTGTTGTTTCATTGTGGAGTCTTTCGAAAGGCTCTACATAATATTTTCTTACTGGAGAATGTCGTCGATTTGAGGAAAATGCTACCTGGTGGAACGACGTCGCCATTTTCCCTCCCTGGTAATATTTTCGGTGACCCTGTGTTCAGGTTATGAAACAAATTTTAGGTTCTTTATTACAATGGAAGGACCCTCACGTCAATATTACTTATTTTACTTAAATCTCACATTATAGTTATTCACTGTAACGTTTCTGGACTGCTTCCCATTTCTATATGTAATTCTTACTATAGATTAAATCTCTAATTCATTGAGAGGTCTCGGCATCCTAAACCCTCGTTCTAACTTAGGGAATTTACACTTGCAGCGTTTCTTTTAGATAAAAGAAAATCCTAGGTTTTTATGTCCCGATTGTCATTAGTTTCTTATGGTCTCTCTGCTGAAAATATTATAGAAGTTATTGTCATTATCATGGTCTACCCATTTGGATTCAATAGAAGGAATATATCTATATTGATTGTTTCTTTATAAATATTCTCTATGATTTGGTTCTAAAAGGGTTAAATGCAACAGTAAGGTATAGTCTCGGTTCTGCGTGAAAATCTTATACTATGTCTTCACATAGCATGAATTATATTGTTTATATGTTAAAAGAAAACTAGTACTGTCGATTATTTCATTTCATTAAATCCATTGGTTGTTGTGTAAATATTTCCTTCTTGTTAGTCTTATTCATTTAAATATTTGGTATGTATCACTAATGATGGGCCCTGTTGATGCGAGGGTACCCATGAGGGAGTCATTGGACCATCCTCCCTCGACCCAGATACCTATCCAGCCAGAAAGCAACAAGGAAAGGACACGATTTTGTAAGTCATAAGTTGAGTGCCACTTTGGAATACTCAGTTACTGCATTTATCATTATGTTGGTATTTTTCGTCTATCTTTCTTTCATATAAATCCTAATATTTTAAATGATAAATCTTTCCAGAGCTTTCGTCTACGCAAAATTTCGGATGTTTCGTTCTTGTCCTCGGTGCAAAAGGTATTCGAGTTACCTTTATAAACCCTTCAGGAGTTCAAGTAGTGAAGGACACAGTTTCAATTTAGATTTATATATGTTTTATATTGTTTCGTTCGATTTCCTATAGTGGATGGAAAGAGGAGAATTCCCAAATTGTACTCTTGATTTTCTAGTCTGATTGCTATATGTAATAACTCCTTTGAAGATTAATCTACCGGAATTTCCCCTGTCTATTTGAAATAATGTAATGATTGTTGGATGATTTTATTCAAATCTTCCCGCCATTCTGGTCTCATCGTATACTTACAATCTGTTTACCATGGCTATCGTCTTAAATTGAATATTCATTATCAAATGTTTGTATAGTCTGAACTTGCAGTTGCGCATTGTATGGAAAAGAAACTTATATAGTTCTGAAGGTTTACACTTTGTAAATCGAATCTGTTGTACATACATATTCATATCATATCTATTACGCGATATGAGTCTTCCATATTGTTTTGCTTTACTTCGATATTTTCGTGATTACTGTGACTCTATATATTCCTCACTGTAGGATATGAAAGCATATTTTCTTCCTTATTCCATACATATATAGATTTCCTCCTTGTTTTCGATTTTCGATTTAGCATGGATATGATTGAAATTTCAATTTACTTAATATGTTTTTTGTATATTCATTCACCTATAGGACTGTAAGCATATGAATGTATGTACATGGCTACATTATTCAATTTTATTTACACTATGTAGATAGATAAATCTTGAGCTGCAAATATAATTTATTGAGAGGTTTCAGATTGTCTATTTTGGAAAATTTTAATGGTCTCCCATATTCAGCATTTCATTTATACATTTGTCATTACATGCCTGTTGGAGAAATTTATTACTTATATAGTATAGGAACATAT
>JZKD02S2293211.1:120354-155235 GCA_000966675.3 Picea glauca
TTCCATTTTTAGTATTCTAGATCCATTTTTATAGGATCTCATCCTACACTTGTTGTATCTATTTTGATTTGACTATTTTTAGTAAATATGATCCATCTTTCAAGGATCTAGATTTTATCTTGTAAGGCTATAAATCCAAAGACATTTGGAGCACTATAGTTTCAAACTAGGAATACATTTTGTGCTACTGTATAGACTCTTATTGCATAATAAAATTACAGTCTCCTTTTGCTTTCAATATCAAAAATATTCATGCATCCTTTTATATACTTTATTTCAGTTTATCTTATCTTATAAAGACTATCATCTCTTTATTGAGCTCATAGATTTGAAGTGAAGGATTTCTTACTATCTTGCATTAATCCCTACACCCAGTTGTATTTGGAAATCAAAATTAGTGTTCTTCATCCTCTCCTTTTAAAATACTTGATCTGATTATTGCTTTCTAAAAACACTGTTTCATTTGAATGTATGATGAGTTGTCTATTACATTAATCATTGAGTGATCCCATTGTTCCAATTATACCTACACATTATATTCTTAAGTTACCAAGCACCTTTGGTCTACAACCACAAAGGGTTTCTTGGAGTGATAACAACTGTTATTTTGTATATGTTTTCTAGTTCGTATGCGCGGTCTTCTTCTCTGATGGGCTCAGTGTATCACAGAACTTCATCAGGATCTAATGGTGCGATGACCATAAGGCCATCTCATTCAAATGTCATTCACCTTTTCTTTAAATCAACCACAGTGGAATTATTGAAGGCCCAATCAATTCCTAACAACGCAAGGTAAGGACAACTATCATCAACTATCTCAATCACCTCGAAGTATACAAACGTCCTCACTCTGTCGATGTCCACAGGGACATGTTCCAATATTCTGAAGGGGCTTATTACCTGATGATTAGCCATCCTAAGCCTGATAGGGGAATAGATCAACTTAGGTTTTCCCATCAGTGCCCAGGTTTTCTTCGTCATGACATTGACCTATGACCCCAAGTCGAGGACCACATAGTTGATATCATATTCTCCAATCTGAGCATTCAAGTGTAGTTCCTTATTCATCCTTTTCATATTGGATAGTTTATGTACTAATTTATTCAGTAAAGGATATACCCTTCCTATCTCATACTATCTAACCAAATTTTGCAGTTCTTGTATAGCTTTATCGTCTTTAATCACTCTATAAACGTATACAAGAAGTTGACAAGTTTACTTGCCTCCTTTCCATCTCTTGGTGAAGCAGACTAATCGAATGTCAGAGGCATTCCACATTCTATTACTTCTGGTTGTGTCTTTGATGAAGAGCCTTGGTCTCCCCTGAATTCTCTTCTTGCCTCCTCGAAATTTTTTTGTATTTGTTTGCATCATAAGTTTGTGTCTTCTCTACAACTTTCCTAACTCTTGATTCTTCTGTAGTTTTTCCTTGGATCATTCTATATTCTCCTGTAACAACGCCTCCTCTAGTGATAAAAAAGACTCTAGGGTCTTCTCCGCGAGGTTTGGCTTTGATCAATTGTATCTACGGGTTCTACTGAGGTCCCCATTTCTCTTGAATTTTAGCTAGCAATGCTGGAAATTCCTCGATGACATGCTCGAAAGAGTTGCAATACATGCAAGTGGTACAAGGGTTCTGACAGTCCCTTGCCAAGTGTCTAGGCTATGAACAGTTATAACATATTATTTTCCCTTGACCTCGACCCATACCTCCTCCTCTTCCTCTTCCTCGAAATGCACCATGAGGGTTAAAGTTTACTCTCCCAGGGGATTGATACTGTGTAGTGTTTCCTTCTTGCTGTACTTCACCTTGAATATTTTATATATACCTTGACCTTTCATGCATGAGATCATAATCCCTAAAATCTCTATCATCATGTCCTATGGACTTACAGAACATGCAATACAAATTTGTGGCTTTCTGAACATAATTTTGCATGTAGTAGCAATCACCTAGGCGATGTCTGTTTCTACATATGTCACACCAGGGTAGGGTAACTTGTTTCATGGGGCTCGGAGCTCCAAAGGCCAAGTATTCATGAAATAGGGGACAATGTTCCTTTTCATGGCCTTCTAATCTGCAACTGACACACTAGATGTCTTCTCTCTCATCTTTTCCCTTGTCTTTCTTCATATCTTCGACCTGCAGATATAAACTAGTTAGCTGACTCAAGATTTTACTCACACCTAAGCTGGATTCTCCCATAGGGGTTGATTATAGATTCATGGAGATCTACAGTGCCTCAGCCTACGAAGCAATATTCTATTGCATCAGAGGGAATCTGATGTGTGGTAAGAGGGCAATAATGAACCATTCCTTGTTCTTCTCATTTGGGATTTGAAAACTCAGATGGCCTGACAAGGTCTTGAATCTTTGATCGAACTCCCTTACCAGTTCAAATATTCTTTTCTTTATTTATTTGAGTTCTATAATGCACTATGATTCTGGCTTAGGTTTCTTGAATTCAACAATTAGAGAAGTCTTAATGGAATTCATTGGTTTAGGTGTAGCCCCTTGGAAAAATTTCATATACGAGCTCAATGCGTGATCTCTTAAGGTAGTACTGAGCTCAGCATGTTTGATAGCTTCATCAGTGATATTCTTAATACTCCAAACAACTTCGCAAAGAAACCAGTGATGTTCAGGGTCTTCAAATCCATCTCCTCTAAAGGTGGGTAACCTCATCTCATCTGCCATATATCTCCCTAGGTTTTTGGACTGAGTATGTGGTGAACTACTAGTGACAGTTCTTTGAGTGCTCTGGTGACTTTGATTACTCTCATTGCTTAATGTTTTTGAAACAACAATAGGATTAATAGTACTTACTTCGATAGTCAGCTCGGTTCCTGAAGCTTATGGTTCTTCTTGGTGAGGTTCTTCAAATTTCCCTTCCTCTGGATGCTCCTCATCTGTCATATCTACCTCTTCTCCATTATAGAAAGCCTCATTCCCATAGTTCTTATTAAACATGTTCGCAAGATGGAATTCTCTGAAAACTCTCCCACTGCGCGTATGTCCAACCTTTGTGTCGCTATCATTGTATGAATTATTGAACATTAGCCTTTTCGGATCCGTTTAGCTACTGTATCTTCAAGATGTTCTTCTCATGCAATAGCATCTTGATCCTCAACTTCATAAAATGTAAAATTTATCCTCTGGGTCCCTTAAAGAAATATCTCTCGGATTGGCTATATGACTCTACTCTGTTAATAACAAACTCGGTGATATACCCTCCACTGGTACTATCAAACCAATTATCTACTGCTCTTGACATGACATTATCAACTCTCTTGACCTTCTTGATCAGCACCGACGTCCAAACCACAAGTGGCCTAGATCTGATCTCAAATTGGGTATGTTCTAACATAGCTAGCCACTGATATAGCTCCTGGTGGATTCCTTCAAAGACAATTCCATGTATATCAGTAAAGATATATGTATCCAACCAATCCTCTATACTAATATTAGGGTTCTTATTCTAGGCTTTAGCGAAGTCATTTTCTTGGTCTTCTATCCACTTCTGAATCTATGTCTTCGATGGAAACCACCTTGAAATTCCCTCAAGAAGATTCCTTTCCTAGCAACAGAACCATTTGTTGGCATAGGGGCAGACCCAGGGTTCAGCTCCAAGAGTGCACCAACAAGCCCTAACTATTGGCCCTTTTGCCAACACCTGCAAAGCAGATGCAGTCTCACTCAAAGTAGATATGGGGGGGTTGTAGGATAGGGATGTCTACAACCAAGGGGATATCAAGTGAATCCAATACAAAATCAATATAGGAATTATATATTATTTACCAATTCAGATCTACTCCATAGAACTATCTATCAGATCTAACACAGTGATGCAATAATGGTCTACCAATAGACAAAGAACAGAGCATCAATCACACACAACAAAAATATACATGTCTCACCCTCTCTTTAGGGATACGTCCACATAATTGTTCTTTATAATATATTAAGATGAAGCATATTTTTCTTGTCTGTGCTCTCAGCTAGTAGATCTTCCTTCTCCTTCTCTATATATTTCCCCTTCTTGTGCACCCAGCTGTAGGACTAATCTTCGCACCCAGTTGAAGATATTACAATCACAGAAGTCTCTTACACTTAGCACTTCTCTCTCACACACAACAATCGCTCATGCCAATAACAAAAACTAGAACAAACCCTCTTCCCTCATCTAGGTTCTTATTTATACATTACAATCACTCACCGACATCCTTAGGACAAAACCTAGGTGTCAAAACCCTAGATACCAAAACCCTAGGTGTCCAAAACCCTAGGTCAACCTGTCCCATGTTTTCAGGGCTTTGCCAACCTATCTTTCCTTCCTTCTCACGCAGTGCTCTAAAGGATCCAATGGTGGATTTTTCTATATGCTGATTTGTCCAAGATCTGTCTTTCTTTTTTATCTTTCATCCTCGATATCTTTGTCCAATGTCTTTCTTTCTCTTACTTCACTCCATATTTTCTTCTCTTTTTCTCACTTCGACCTAGTAGCAGTCACTGTGTCTTCCGTGCAGTTTGTGTTTTGCCTTTTCTTTCTTGATCTTCACTTTCTTCCATAACCAAGGGCCAACACATTTGCATCCCTACGTCTTTTACTAATGTCAGCTCCATGTTTCTCCCAATTGAACCATCTAAAGCATGCCCTATATGCAAACCTTGTAGCACTTTGCCTCTGTGTCTTGACACCTTGACCCATGGAGGATTTTTACCGAGTGTCCTTTTCTTGCATATGTCCCCTTGCTCTGAGCATCAATGTGTTCCTTGTTCTTGGAGCTAGTATGTCTACAACACGCATTCCTCTTTTGTAACGTAGCATTCTCTTATTCTTTTTCAAGGTTCCCAAAATTATTGAAAAAGACAAAAAAATCAAATATACCCCTAAAGGAGGAAGGGAAAAGTATTTTCTTTTGTTGACAACACAATGAGTCACCCTTGGACAAAGCACATCCTTTTGCTTGTTCATCAATATTTAGGATTCAATATGACCTTAGGAATTTGTTCTCGCTACATAGAGTTGTGTCCTCCTCCATTTGGTTATCCTTCCAAACATATGGAGAGTTCGCGTTGCCTCCTGCATCGTGAATGTATGTCAATGCCATGCAGCATGAGTCTCATATTTTGTCATGTTTTTGTCCAAGGGAAGTTTTACTAAACTTGAGTCGGCCCTTCTTCAATTTGTCTCTTGTCCTCATGCTCGGCCACCCCAAAAGTCCAGTCAAGTCCTTGCTCAAAATCAATGAAGTTCTCCAGCTGATCACCAAGATCCTCTTGTCTATTCTTGAAAAGCCATCAAATAGCTCTGGGTAGTAAAGTTGTACACTGATATTACACTCCTACCTAAGTTTTGAATATTTTGAAGTTGTTGCTCAAGCTCTGAAGACCTCATCTCTAGCCATCATGCATCATCGACTTCTTGAATATGGATATTATACATGTTTATCTTTTGATTTTGAGATGTAGATCCATTGTGTACTTCTCGCGACTACACTTTATATAGTTATATGACATGGATCTGCATTGTATTTCATTGGAAGCCATGAGTTTATTTAATCCCGAGCATGGGTATGCCCACCTCGGTGAAACAATTTTTTTTTTTTCAGATGGCACCTCTTGAAATCTGGTCCCTAGGCTCACTCGCTTCGTACATTGGTGAAGATTTGTAATGTATTTAGACAATCATATGCTCTTCTAACCTCACACATTAGGGGGCATCTGTTATAACCCTAAATTGCACCAAACATGCATACCTGACATCAGGCCATCTTACTTGCTATCTTTGTGAAGCCATCACTGAACAACTCTTCTAAAAAACCATTGTTTTGAAGGTGTATGTGCCCTACACCACTACTACCCACGTACACAAGCTTTTTGCACCACTACAGCCTGTGTACACTCAAAAAAAGAACGAAAAATGAAAATTGCAAAGGGATACTGGTTTTCGGGCCATTACCTAACCATTTGACCGCCCATAGCCAGTCACCCTAACCGTTACTATCTCTTTTGGCCTATAAAATAAGTTGTTGGGGCCCCATTCCAAAGAGAACCATGAGATCATAGAAAATCAACCCATTTTAGTATTCCCCCTTTGCCCCAATATTTTTCAACCACATTGTGAGTTTGAGCCATAATTCCTTCTTCCTCCATTTCAAACCCTTGCCATTTCCCTAGAGAGAATTGAAGAGGAGAAGAAGACATGGAATTAATTGGTGCATGGTGAAGAGGATCCCAAGACTAAGTTCGAGCAGCGGTTGCTGGTCTCATATTGTAAATGAATTTTGTGAGATTAATATAAAGAAATACGTTTTTTGACCCACCAAATGATGTCTTAAATATTTATGATTTGTTTACATTTTTGTTATGATGTCTAATCCACTAATCCTTATATAGAATGCATGCTTGTAGTTTCTTGTTTGTCTTTTGGTGAATGCAGGTTGGCCTTGGGAGGAGATCTGCAGTTGAGAAACAACTGAGCGCAAAGGGATCAACACCGGACGTAGAGTTTAAGGTATGCTTATTGGATCCATATACTATGTCTTTTATGTATGATTGTGGGGTAGCTATGGGATAGTGATTAAAAGTAGGAGACTTTAGACAGTTAGCTATACCTCCACTTTATAACCCTGGTGTAGTCCGTAGAGGGGTGTTTCTGCTATAGCAAGGATGGGTTAAATTCGTGTGCCACAGAATGAGGGATCAGGTACAAAAAAATGTAATAGTTGAGGTCATTCTCGTGGCTGGTTGGCCCTTGGAGTTGAGAAAGGATGTCAGATCTAAACATATGATAAAAGTACAAGTATGTTCCAAAATAATCGGATCCTATCATAAGGGAATTCGTTAGGCACCTCAGGTCGAGGAAAGTTGTGAAAACATAAGTTGCATCCACAAGCGTATCAACTATCATCAACTCATCATGGAGACTAGGGAATTGAAAATTGAGGTGATCGTACCACAAACCCTTTGCAACTCCTATCAGTTGCATCTCATACGCCCCAAAACATACTCATTGTGCGGTGTGCCACAAAAAATATTTAGTTTTCTTCAAAACATCTCGTTGTCGGGAATCTGGTGTCCCCTGGCATGTTTCCCCTCATTGTCCACTTTGTTATAAATTTTGGATGTTCTGCGTGTGTCCTACTAATTAGCCAAGCTTTTGCACTATTGGTAATTCTTCTCGCAAGCCCATTCTGATCAAATTTTCCACTTTGGGCCCTTGTCAAGTTTTGCATGCATAAGATAGATACATTGTTGCACCATGGGAACTCCTCAAAATGCAAGACAGGGCATGTGAAGCGGCCAGAGCACCAAGATTGAGCCCCAAAAAGTTTAGGATTCATTCTTATTCACAACGATAATTCCCAAGGCTTCCAAGGGAGACTCTGACCTGCGCGTAGAAATGATGGTATTACCCTATGTGGAGGCCGAAGTGGAAGAAATTATGCTAGGAGGATGAACGTTGGAAGATATGCATCCCCAAAAACAGATACCCCGGAGAAGAGGAAGGCTAAGGAAGAGTAAGGAATCTTGTGAAAACCAAATCATGATCGAGTCGTGCACAAGATCGATCGTCGAGGCATTACTTATGTGCGTTATCCGGCTAGAACCTGTCGAAAACACAAGATGGGGATGCGGAAGCAGAGTGAGGAGGAAAGATGCCTCAGGTTCTAACGTTCGAGATTAGACTCAACAGTTAGAGAAGGCACAACGTGCCATTGTTAAACTCTACCAGGAAAATAGAGAATTAAGACGACAATTGGTGGCAAAGACCTTTGAGGTGTCAGCATCGTAAGGTCGTGAATGGAACATAACATGGCTCAAGAGATAGCTTCGGGAAGTGCGAGATACAATTGTGCATCTATGCGAAGCACCCAGGGTGTCAGAAGAATATAAAATGAAAGCATATCAGGGTGCGCGAAGCAGCCAGGGAGAAAGTCCATGCACAGAAGAGGCATGATTGACGAACTCCATTTTTTATTCTGAGACGTGACAAACAATTTTAGTAGTTTTCCTTTTTTTTGAAAGTTCTCATGTTCTTAATGTAAATTGGGTTGATTGGCCCAAAATGTGTAGACAGTTTCTCTTGTATGTAGTCTGAGCTTGATGGGGACCTAATATAAAGTCTTGAAATGGATGCATCGTTTCTTTCCTTTGCGTGTGTATCTATTGTGTTCTTTGTCTAAATTTTATTGTAAGTTAGTCCCAAAATTATACTTAGTGGTGCTCTAAGTTACATTTTATTTTTATTGATATCCTTCTATGAAAAACCTCTGACGTCGGTCGATTTCATGATATGGAGCTAATGTGGCACTATTGGCTTGAGATTCGTGGTACTGAAGACCAAGGACTTAGCTTGTGGGCATGGGTCGGACTCGGGACTTTGTTCAAGTCGTGCGCTCTAAGATAAACTTGGGACTGTCGATGCTGAAAAGGTATTGGGGATTAACATTTGGAGATAAAACTATCGCATCATTTCTTTATGGGTTATCATCCTTGAAAACCGTCGATGCTGAAAACGTTTCGGAAGTCGACAATTGGTGATATTGTTTCTTTCTTCTTCCAATGCTCACTCTTTTCACCCTTTAGTGACATCGAAGGGAATAAGTTTTTGGTGATATCCTTGCATGATGCTTGTCATGAAAGAGCGAATTTTGTTTGACGATGCCGAAAAATTGGTGCTCGATGACCTTGGTTCTCTCGAGTGATTCTCTTTCATTTTTTAATTCTTCCCGATGCCGAATATTTTAGCGTGTCGGGGAAAAGTTTTGACTGTCGTTTCTTTATTTAAATGTTATTCTTTTAAGTTATGGGTTTTCACATTTTCAAACAAACTTTGGAAGACTTAACAAGAGTCAAAATGATAAGAAAAGGAAACATTTTCCATACTGAAGTCCAATCAGACAGTGCAAAATGATCAAGTGGTACCCAAAAGGTAAAATTTGACATAGAATTTTTAGGGTGTGTTGAGTGCTCAATAGTAGGGTATACCATGATGCAGAGGAGAAGAGGTTTCTTATTGGAGAGTAGCCAATACCAAGAACGTGTAGAGGCATAACCCTCGTGCCTTTCAGGAGCCGAATCATTTAACAATACCGATATAAATGCAAACCTAGGTAAAACCAATCAACCCTAAAGCATATTTCTTGGCATAATGGCCACCCAATAACCAACTGTGTTGATACCAATAATGTAAAATGAGCGCGTGACCAAGTGAAAAAGATATGTAGTGACCAAAAGATGGTTCAAAAGATACACAGAAACCCCATAGCACCAAATACAACCGAGTGTGGTCACCATAATTGTGAGGAGATGACCAACAAGGATAAATAGAGTGAAACCCTCCAACAAAAACCCATAAAGACAACAAGAATACATCACGGTTTCCACCACATAGAACAACCAATGAAATCATATCTCCAACCATCAATTTTTCCATTTTCAACGAATAACACACAAAGTCATTCCAGAGAAAACACCATGCATTTACACAGTTTCCAACCTCAAGAAAACATAGACCAACACATTACTGAGCCAACGTTCATTTCATACACAGAGAAAATTCATGGATGTGCGAAAAGAACCATACATGTAACCAATGTCCTTAAAAATGAGAGCTTGGTTGAGTAGTTCCTTCCACGCCTGAATCTCGGATATTAACCACAAAAAAAACTGATTCCCTTCTAGGGTGATGTCCCAGTGGGAGAAGTATGGAGTGACGTGAATTTACTGCACGTCGCTTCCATCCTCTATCTCATTCAATTACGTAGTACACAATAATCAGCCAACCATTAATCCATGCCATTAATCCATGCATCGAAACTTGACACATTACTTTCTAATTGTGCCACCCAATCTATATTAACCATTGCAAAAAACATACTATAACATATATCGCATGCGCCCCATATAACTCAATAAAATCATATAGCCACTAGCATTGCTAGTTAGGACTAACATCAACTTCTTTAAATTTCAATTTCACATAATATAGCATAGCATAGCATAGTTTCCTTTTCTTGGATTTATTCCAAGTCTCTTTCCATTCCTCTTGTTGCTTATTGTTACTAACATGTGTTTTGTGCAGGTGTAACAGATAATAAATCATGGCAACACTATCAAATGTAACAACAGTAAATATATGCCACTTCATACATAGAATTTAGAGCTTAGAATAACAAAATCATCACATAAAGTGCATTATCCATCTTCCATTATGTCGCAATAAAAACAATATTTTATCATTAATCATGTAGAACCCTCTAAGCAACATAAAAAAAAAATACAAAATGTGTGCATAGACTATCTTTGATCCTCCAATCTACAAAGGGGGTCCCACCTACTAGTATTATATATCATTAGCATAGCTTAAATAATAGTATTTAGCAATACTTTGCGGGAGAAATCCTCGTTGTGATTTTTATTGTCAACAAGGGGGAGTATCCCCAGGGATAGTTCAGTTAGGGGGAGCATCCCTGGATGGAAAGATACATTTTCCATTGATGACAAAGGGGGATATATTTATCAGATGAAAAGCACAGAAGCATGGTTCTAGGGGAAGCGATGGTCACAGGGGGAGCATGAGTGATATGACTTCAGTATTGCATCATAGTGTTTCCATCATTTCCAAAGGGGGATGTTGTTGATTAATTGGGTTGGTTGTCATTGATGTCAACCCTTGAAGAAAGTTTGGTAGCAAATTTTGGTAGCACAATGGTTTGGGTAATGGACACAAGTTTGTTTGATGGATAATGGTATGAGTTTTGATATATTTGTAGGTAATACTATTCTATATGAATATTACATGTCATGCCATTTCCGGTGGTATGTGGAATGTCACATAACACCTCACGGTTAGAGAGTTATGGGCATGTGAAGTTGGAGAACCCTCATGAGTCATATAGAAGCCCCAAAAGATCAAAGTAGTCAAAGTGTTTGCGAATAATAAATTATTTAAATAATAAAGTTAATGGAGAAATTACTAAGTGGACAAGTGGTTAGAAGTGGGTTAGCCCTAAAATAAGGAAAGTTGGTTAAGATTGTTAGAAGGTAATTTAAATAAGAATGTGAAGTGATGAGTGTACTATAAGTCAAATTGAATACAAAATAAGTTATTTAAATAATAAAGTTAATGGAGAAATTACTAATTGGACAAGTGGTTAGAAGTGGGTTAGCCCTAAAATAAGGAAAGTGGGTTAAGATGGTTAGAAGGTAGCCCCTTGAGGAAGCTACATGAAAGTATAAATAAGAGACGATTGTATCTTATATTTAATCACACTTGAGAAAGTGAATGAGGTAACCAAAGGATATATAAGCATAATTTTAGAGGGAAGGTGAAGTGAACATGGTTGAAATTCAAGGGAGGATAAATTCTTTTGATAATGTTTTCTACGGTATGTTATTTACAGGTCATCTCACCATTTTCGTAATAAATTTTTTTATAGAATGATTCATAGCATGAAATCAAGAGGCCGTTGAGGAAACATATCTAAGTAGATGTGATAAAAAAATCATCTTGTGGGTCATTTTATTTTTGGAGTTACACTCCATGGAAAATAGGGTTTGTGGCTAGTCCCGAAACTAGTCTAAAACACATGTTTCAGGTAAAAATGTCATAATTCATTCCTAACCAATCCAAATTCAGTAAGAAAAAATGTATTGGTTATATTATAGTCTTTAGTATTATGTGTTCAATTTTCAGATCCATACAACAAACATTCTGTTCGGGGCACGCTCTATAATTTTTCTCTCTAGAATAAGCCATAATTCAATAAGGTATGCCATTTTTTATATAACTCATTTTCTGAGAGGATCCAAGTAGTGAAACCTGGAGGAATTGCATAAATGAAATTGAAGAACATTGTGTAGTACTTTCAGATCTTTATATATTATAGGTACATAGTTATGATTATTTCAAGTTAGGGTTGTTGACTAATCCAAAATTAGTCATGTGAGACAAAAGTAAAGTTTGATGAAAATGCTAGTTTCTTGTTGTTAAAGTTAAGAAATGTTTGCATGTATGTTATCATATACACTAGGTCTATTACAGATTTACAAATCAGATTTGGATGATGATATTGATAAGATATTTTGGTTGAGGTACATGTTGGGTACATGGTTGAGACAAGTAGTTGATGAGTTGGCACATACATGAGGTGTATAGATGATGATGTTGATACATCTTGATGAGTCATAGTTTATGTGTATTTGATGCATGATTGGTACATATTTGGTGCATGGTTTATGCACTCGTTGATGGTACAAATTGAGTTACAAGTTGGTGCATGGTTAACGCACTTGTGTATGGTACAGGTTGATTACAGGTTGTTACAGTGGTATATCTTATAGTGATAGTGTGATAGTGGTTCCATCATTCTACTTCTACATCAGGGCAGTTGGACAAGGCAAGGACAAGTGGTTTTAGCCACCTTCCGGTTGTAGTCAGAGAACATAGGGGGTTGTAGCCTCCTTCTGGTTGTAGTGATAGAATTGGGGAGTTGGAGCTTCCCTCAGGTTCTAGCCTGATAAACTAGGGGGTTGGAGCTGCCTTCCAGTTGAAGCTAGAAAAAAGAGGAAGTTGGTGCTTCCAATGAATGTAATTCTTAAATACATATAAGAAAAAACACTATGTGGTTTTCTCCTGCTTTGGGTTTCCACATAAAACCACTGGTGTACTGGGTATGTGTATAATTGCTCATCTGTTAATTGTTTATTTACTCTGCAACTATTGGATGATAATGGTACATTGATATTAAACTTGGATTTTATGGATTATATTTCTCTATTACTGATTAACCCCCCCTCTTAGTAATCCAACACCACGAATTCACGAAGTAGTGAAATCTCGTCGGTCGTCCGATGAGGTAGATGGTTCAGGTGTCTTATCCATTGTTGATCCACAAGAGGATGATGATGATGGTAATTATACCATTGATCTATGATCATGATAAACTATGTATAAAGTCCCCATGACGAAGAAGTTAGTCAGGGTTTAACGAGAAGGAGGATTCCATAGTAACAGATCAAAAACCACCTGTTTTTTATCAAACCATCTGGTAACCGTGTTAGTCGGTTTCCTTTGGAAAGATTGGAGTTTTGTGAATTTAAAACATCTCGGAGTCATGGAACTCCGAAGTCTCGAAGCTTGGAAGGATTAGATCATTTTTTAGCATAGTAGAGGGTTCTAGGTTTCTGGACATATGGTTTTGGGTTGTTATATTGTTTGTAATGAAAGTCTAGTTGAGGTGAATCGATCGATGATCAAAGTTGAGGTATATTGACAACATCGATAGCATAAAAAAAAAGTCAAAGTCTAGGTGTATAGACAATAGGTCGAAGTTGGCATAGATCGACAACAAGTCAAAGGTTGAGGCAGTTGACCGAGTAAAATTGAATTTGAAGATAACATTGGAAATTCAACCGACAAGAGGTTGAAGTCCAGGCATGAGAAAAATGACTAGATACCAAATGAAGGACGACTAGTAAACACAACTGGTATTCAACTGTAACAGAATCCAAAGATTTGTGAGATTTGTAGCCAATGATATGCATGGATCTGTAATTATTTTTTGGCACCAATATTTAGGGTTTTTCCTACTGTAAATCCTATAAAGAGGTATTTTGTAAGGCCGTAAAGGATAATGCAAGAATTTTAATTTTGTAATGCTAGTGCATGGTAATTGTAAGTAGTTGGTCATGCATATGTAAGTTGAATTGGCTATAGGGTTTTTCTTGCATGTGCAATAGGGTATGATGTCAATTGTTTCTTAGGTGTGGACCAAGGTTAGATATGTAACATATTATTATGAATGAATACGACAACAAGATAAAATAACACTCAAAGGAATGTTGGCTTTCCCAGTTAAGGGTTTCTAGGGTAAAATCTTGGTGTATTGTGTGATTTCTCATGTCATTTTCTTTCTTGATTAAATTATTCTTCTCTTCTACTAGGATTAGTGTGGAAATGTCCTACATTTCCTAACATGTGGTATCATAGATTAGGTCTTCCCTAACAATTTATTTATCAGAGCAGTGTATCTATTTGGCGAGTATATGAAATCTTGTTTTGCAAATTTTAACACCCCAGGTTTTGAACCCCCATTTTAAATAATGTATTGTTACAATGATGAGAGGCCAAGGTACCCAAACAATTATTAAAATGCCAGTGTTCCCACGACATGTAATTTTTTTTATCATTATTAATAATAAATACATGGTTGGATTCTAGATGAACAAGGACTAGAGTTATAGGGGGCTATCATTCCACAAGAGAGGGGGCTTGAGGGGATAAATGTTTATTCCTATGTTAATTACCCTTTTTGCCTAAGGGAGGGGATCGATTATGTGATATTATTGGGGAAGGCCAGGACGTTCTTGATTACCCCACAAAAATACTTAAACCCATCCTTGGTCTGATTGTGGGGTTGGTCATTGTCCCGTCTGCTCCTTCATGCCTACATTTCATACCATTCTTTCCCTCACGCCACTCCATGCACTCACTTACCCATCCATTGATCCATCCTCACCTACGTCTTGGCTTGGAAAATGGAAAGGATCTACATACAATTAGCCATGGGATAGTTGGTTGTAGTGGTCTCTAGTGCAATCCAACCATGACCTGGGGCCTGCATGTCTAAGATGCATTGGCCTATGCCCTGTTTTGCTCACAATTGTGAGTCCTAAGAGTTCCAGCATTGATATTTTGGACCAGCTATGCTAAAGGTCCTAGAAAAAGGATAAGGACTACCTCAGGGACTACGTGACAGAGAAGGGTGGAGGTCCATTCTCTTGGGCGGTATAGGTTGGGTAGAAGAGATCTGGGTACTTGGATTGTTATGGGTGCTCAAAAACCTATGAGAGCTTGAGAGCTCACTGGTTTGGAAACCCAAGTACACTCTGGAACCATCCTTATGGATTCATAGCCCTGGCTCGAGGGTGACACTGTTGTTGATATTTGGAGCAGTGTTGTCTACGGTTCGGTGGAACATCCTTGGTCTGTAGCCAATTGGTGTCTCCTTTTTATAAAGATAAGTTGTCTTTGTTGTGCTATTATTATATGTGTATGAATGTATTCCGCTGTGTATTTTAATTATCATTTAACTAAATCTTAGATTATGCATGCTTGTTGAATATTGTTGTGCATGTCACTAAATCTTGTATCTTATGCGTTCTTATTAATTAAAGAAGGTATCGGTAAGAGAAAAAAGTCCAGGGGTAGGATTGTAGGTAGCATGCCCCAGCTTGTGGGTGGATGGGGATGTTACAGTTTGGTATTAGATATTCTGGTTGAAACATCAGGTCGGTATGGGCCGGGTCTATTGGTCATAGTCTCATGGTCGATATCAAACTCTGATCGTGAAGTTGAAAATCTTAGGAGGAATGGCGTTGCAAAATCTACGCAGGAGTTAGATCGTCAAAGATCCATTGTAAGGGGTTTGATGGATCATGACCATCCCCCTTCAAATTCATGAGAGATCACAATTGTAGGATCAAGAGAGATCTGAGATCATTGGATCAGAGGATAGGGGAACATGGGTCATCCGATGAAAAGGAAGCAAAGGTTAAGGTCACCACCATCAGATCTCGTTGGAGAGAGAGCTCAACGGACAACCGACATTGCGGGGAACCAAGTTTCATGGGAGATAATTCCTCAAGGCGGTCCCGCAATACAAACCACGGTTTCACCGAGGGGTTACATGTTAGCATCAAGAGAATTATGGGGAGAAAAGCGGGTCACTCCAAACCATAGATGCATGCCCCCGCAAATTGAAAGGCATGCAGTGATGTGACTTGCTAGTGCTCGATCATAGAAACTTTGAATAGTCGAAGTAGCTGGGGACCGTCGATCCATAGGGGGACATGTGTCAACTAATCGTTTGCTCTAAGTGAAAGCACTCCAGGAAAGAGTGAGCGAGGAGAAGTTGAGAATTGATATTTCCAAAGCCCGGAGAACCGAAGTGAATCTCAGTCATCCGATCCAGGAGGACACACGGCAGAAATATGCTCACTTCGGGGAAAACCGAAGGTTGAATGTTGAGATTTTTGAAATCCGAAGACCCAAAGAAATCATAGCCATCAATCCATGGGAGACAAGCGTCATTATATCATGAGATTTAGATAAAAACATTTCATAAAACGTTGAGGTTTGAGTTTTCTGAAGTCTGAAGGCACGAAGGAATGCCAACCGTTGATCCTTGCAGTGGTAGCTTCCGAAGTCCCGAAGTCCAGGGTTAATATGGGCCCTCCAATAAGGGAGACACATGGTGACAGTTTGGTCAGTTTGAGAAATCGAAGTTCGGGAGAATTGGAAGTGTGCTAGTGTGGAAAGTTCTAAAGCCCAAAGAGTTGAAGGGGTAGGGCACGATGACATCACCAGGAGGTGATGTGGATCCCAGAATTTATGAAGTGACGTGGCTTGCAGACATCACCAAGGAGGACATGGACACATGGGATGTGCGCTATGATTCAGTAATTTTTGAGCATGCAGATGATTGAAATGTGAGCTAGGACATGACATGTGTCACCCGCCTGATTGGACCACGTGGTCACTTCCAATATTTCTCCATGTGCCGATAGATCGTGCAGTCTAGAGACTGGGCACTCCAATGGGGAAAGATGTGACAGGTTGCATTGGGTCAAAAACTCCCAAAGGCCTGAAGTCCGGAGTACATATCGACCGTTTATTCTAGAAGACACACATCAAAGGATCGTCGACTTCGAGTGAAATAACTTTGGGAGAAAGCGCAGGAGGAAATTTTGAAACCTCTGAAACCCAAAGAGCCAAAGCAATTCATAATTGTTGATATATGAGAGGACACCTATCGGTAGATCATGAACTTCAGGTAAAGGTGTTTCGACAGGAGGCAAGTAAATAAAGTTGAGACTCCCTAAGCACAGAGTCCCGAAGTGCATCTCGATCGTTGATTGTGAAAGAGGACAAGGACCATTGATCCGATCCTGGATGAAAGTTCTGAAGTCTTGAAGCTTTGGACAAGCACTTTTCAACTAAGCACAGGGTCATGGTCATGGTCATGTGCATATTGAGAGCCAAGGGAAGGAGGGATAAGGGATGAATTGGTGGTCTTTGAGACAAAAGGGTGCTAAGGAAGGATTTAGAAACGATTTCTAGTCATGGTCACCTGGGAAGGTGTTTTGAAGGAAGTGTATGTGCAGGATAAAACTCCGTGTCAGCCAAGGATAACAAGTCATTGTTATTTTCGGAGAATGGGGATATGATCTCCATGAACAAAAAAAAAAAAAGACCTGTAGCATGGTTTGGCAATTTTTTTTATCATATGAATAATTCTAACAAAATGGTCGCTTGCACATTTTTCAGAAGTAAGGGGTTTAAACACATCAAATCAAGATTCGTATTAAGGAAATGGAAGATGGCAAGGGAGCCTCCATTCATGATAAGGAGGATGAAGGCTAGAATACTAGAGTTGGTAATGCAGAGACAATGTCCAATGGACACAAGGGAAAAGGAGAGAAGGAAATGTTAATAGAAATAGTAAGAAGCCTGAAGATGGAAGTGGAGAGATACAAAGCAGACAACGAGAGACTGATGATAGAGAAAATTCAGATAAATTCTCGAGTGTTGCAGAGCTTAAATTAGTTGCAGAGACAAACAAAGAAGGGATCAAACTCAAGACAAGAGGAAGAAGGTAGGTGCCATGAAAGAAGGGATGATCATGGAAGAGTTGGTTATTCTAGAAGTTCTAGCAGATCTCATGGGCGCCACTCACCCCCTTACTCATAAAGAAATTTTTATGCATTGGATGATCCCGTAAGTAGTCCAGAGAGGTCTCTTGTTAGACACCAAATAAGGAAACAAGAGGTAGATAGTTTGCAAGGAGAGTTGAGGAAGCTCAAGACACCTTCCTTTGAGGGTGAAAGAGAAAGGGAAGATGATGTCGAAGCATGGTTTCTTGGGCTCAAGAGATATTTTCAATTGCATAACTATTCGACCAACCTGGAAGCCAGGATTTCCACCTACCATTTACGCGGGAAAGTTAAAATGTGGTGGGACCAACTGAAGCAAGCAGAACATGTTAATGAAAGTAGGATCACTTGGAAGTAGTTCAATAAGTACTTCCAGAAGGAGTACCTCTCATAGAATTACTATGACAAGAAAATGTAGGATTTCTTTGAACTCAGGTTGGGAAGCATGACTATGGCAGAGTACGAGAAGAAGTTCTTGGGATTGTTAAAGTATGTCAGGTTCATTGGTGATGAGAAAGTGAAAATACAGATATTTCGAAGTGGACCGCTAGCCTTTTATAAGGAAAAGGTCAAGTATGATGAGCCCAAGACCTTGACGGAATCCATCAGGAAGGATAAATACTTGTAGGAGAAAGGACAGGGAAGATAATCTCTACAGAAATCTTGGAAGGACAAGAAAAATGAGAAGTCTGATCAGAGGAGAAAAGGATTAAAACCTCCCTTCAATAGGAATGAGCCTAATAGAAATCATCAAGATCAATATGCTAAGGGAGATTTCAAGAAGGAATATTCCTTGGGAAAAAGGGGAATACCACCAATCCAATGTTGGGGATGCAAGGAAGATCACTTGTACAAGGATTTACCACACAGAAAAGACATAGTGAAGACTGTGCACAACATCCAAGAGGCTAAAACAATAGAAGATATGGGAAGAATCTATGCAGATTTAAATGATAGACAAGTAGAGTACCGGTCCAATATGATCGAGGTGGAAGGTAAGATCATAAATCAACCTGTTGCTATTTTGATTGATTCATGAGAAAGTTATTGCTACATTGATCCTAATATAGTGGATAGATTACATTTGTAGAAAAGTAAACTTGGAAAAGAAAGCTTGGTTCAGTTAGACAGTGGAACCAAAAGAAGAATCCATTATATGGTCAGAAGTTGTTCCATAAGTCTTAATGGCATGAATACTAGTATTGATCTAAATATCATTCCATTGGGGTCTTATGATATTATGATTGGAATGGATTGGTTGGAAAATCATCATGCGGTCCTATATTGTCATAACAAGATATTTACATGTCTTGAAGGAAATGGAAAATAGAGCACTGTGAAAGGAGTTCCAAGACCTATCTCTATAAGGGAGATTTCAGCTTTACAACTGAAAACATGTTTTATGAAAGGATGTCAACTATATGCAGCTCATGTGGAGGATCCAAATAGTAAAAAGGGGCCAAACCTCAAAGATATTTCGGTGCTACAGGAATTTGAAGATGTATTCCAAAAAATACTAGGATTGCCACCAAGGAGGGAGACATATGTCTCAATTGATTCAGTGCTAGGAGATGCCCCGGTGTCAAAAACACCTTACAGAATGAGCACGCTAGAGTTAAAAGAATTAAAAATGTTGTTGGAGGAATTGTTGAAGAAAGAGTACATACGTCCAAGTGTTTCACCTTGGAGAGCACCAATACTTTTTGTCAAAAAGAAGGATGGAACGTTGAGGCTGTGTATTGACTTTTGATGGTTGAACAAGTACACTATAAAGAACAAGTATCCTCTACCCTGAATTGATGACCTATTTGATCAAGAGGAGAAAATATATTTTCAAATATTAAGCTGAGGGAAGTATACCATCAGGTAAGAATCAAGGAAGAAGACATTCATAAGACATCCTTTAGGACCAGGTACGGGCATTATGAATTTGTAATGGTGCCATTTGGACTGACCAATGCACCATTTGTCTTCATGTGCTTAATGAATGGAATATTCAAAAATTATTTGGATAATTTGGTCATAGTATTCTTGGATGACATACTTATCTATTCTAAGTCCAAAGAGGGGCATGAACATCACTTAAGAATGGTATTTCAAGTATTGAGAGAACATAAGTTGTATGCCAAGTTGAGTAAGTGTTATTTTTATCAAAAGCAGATCTATTACTTAGGACACATTATTTCAGAGTAGGGCATAGTAGTATATCCAGAGAAGATCGAAGCCATTAGAGGATGGCCAACACCCAGAATTGTGTTAGAAGTCAGATCCTTTATGGGATTAGCTGGTTACTATAGAAGGTTCATAGTAGGGTTCTCTAAGATTTCTCATCCCATCACTCCCTTGCAAAAGAAGGGAACTAAATTTGAATGGACACTCAAGTGTGAAAATAATTTTAATCTGTTGAAAGAATTACTTACTAGTGCACTTGTGTTAAAGATTGTTGACCCAAAGGAAAGTTTTGTGGTATGTACAGATGCATGTAAGAAAGGACTTGGGGGATTCCTCACACAAAATGGACATGTCATTGGATATGAGTCCATAAATCTTAAGTAACATGAGAGGAACTATGTCACGCATGACTTGGAACTTGCTACCATTTTTCATGCCTTGAGGATGTGGAGGAATTATCTCATGGGGAAGAAATTCGAATTAAGGATAAACCACATTGGCTTGAAGTATTTTTTTGAAAAACCAACATTTAATGCCAGGAAAACTAGATTGTTGGAATTTTTAAGTGAATATGACTTCGATATCAAGCATATCAAGGGAAAGGAGAATAAAGTTGTCGATGCACTTAGTATAAGAGTGCATATGATGCATGAAACTGTTGTTAGTATGCATTAGTCAGACTTGAAGAGAAGAATTTTAGATGGTCTTGTTACAGACCAGCATTACCTACAGGTAAAGGAAAACTTACAGCAAGGATATGTACAACAGAAAATAAAGGAGTATGAGATAAAGGAAGATAGATTACTCATGCATAAAAACAGAATCTATGTTCCTAGTTCCAGAGAAATGAGGAATTTGGAATGAAAGGAAATGCATGATGGTCCTTATGTTGGACATATTGGTTACCAGAAAATGATTACAGTAGTAAGAAGCCAGTTCTTTTGGCCAGGAATGAAGAAGGATGTTGTCGATTACATCGCTCGATGTATGGAATTTCATAAGGTGAAGGTTGAGCAAAGGCACCCAACAGGTTTGTTGCAACCATTTCTAATCCCAGAGAAGGAAATGGGAAGTGATCACCATGGATTTCATCACAGGATTACCCAGAACAAATAAGAAACATGATTCAATCATGGTGGTGGTTGACAAATTAACAAAGGATGCTCATTCTATGGATGTGAAGACAATGCATACAACGGATAATATTGCATAAATTTTCATGAAATAAATTGCTAGGTTGCATGGGATACCTAGGACAATTGTCTTAGACAGAGATACGGAGTTTACCTCCAATTTCCGGAGGGGATTGTTTAAAGGATTTGGAAAAAATATAAACTTTAGCACAACATATCATCTCGAGACAGATGGGTAAACAGAGAGGTTCAATCGAATAATTGAAGACATGCTGAGAATGTATGTGATGGATAAGCCATCTAAGTGGGAAGATTATTTACACTTGGTTGAGTTTGCATATAATAATGGGTATCAATATTAATTGAGAATGATCCCATTTGAAGCCTTTTACGGTAGGAAATGTGATACTCTAGTAATTTGGGACAACCTAGCAGATAGAGTGGTACTTGGGCCGAAGTTGCTCAAGGACATGGAAGACTAGGTGGTCAAGATCAAGAAGAATTTAAAGGCGGCTCAGGATAGACAAAAATTTTATGCAGACACGAATAGGACAGCTAGAGAATTTAATGTAGGGGAGCATGTACTTTTGAAAGTGAATCCCAAGAAAATCTCATTGAAATTAGGTAGTTGTACAAAGCTGGTAGCCAGATTGTGTGCTCCATTTGAAATATTGGACAGAATAGGGTCAGTTGCATACATTCTTCCATTGCCTACTTCCATGAATGTGCATAATGTATTTCATGTATCTTTAATAAAGAAATATGTGCATGACCCTAACCATGTTATTGATTGGCATTTGATTTAGGTAGAGACAGAGGGAGACTTTCAGGTTCATCCAGTGCGAGTATTGGACAGAAAGGTCAAAATGCTCCGAAATCGAGTTATAGAGATGGTAAAAGTTCAGTGGACCTACTATAGTCTGGAATATGCTACCTGGGAGCATGAATATTCCATGCGGGCAGAGTACTCGCAACTTTTTGAATAAATTTGAGATTTTGATCTCTATTTTGTATATGCATTAGGGATAGTACCAAAATAAGGAGGAAGGGATGCAACACCCTAGGTTTTGAAACCCAATTTTAAATAATGTATTGTTACAATGTTGAGAGGCCAAGGTGTCCAAACAATTATTAAAAGGCCAGTGTGCCCATGACATGTAATATTTTTTTATCATTATTAATAATAAATACATGGTTGGCTGATAGACAAACAAGGACTAGAGTTATAGGGGGATATGATTCCACAAGAGAGGGGGCTTGAGGGGATAAATGTTTATTCCTATGTTAATTACCCTTTTTTCCTAAGGGAGGGGATCGGTTACATGAGCTTCTTGGGGAAGGCCAAGAGGTTCTTGATTCCCCCATGAAAATACTTAAACCCATCCATGGTCTGATTGTGGGGTTGGTCATTGGCTAGTCCACTCCTTCACTCCTGCATTTCGTACCATTATTTCCCTCACGCCCTTCCATTCACTCACTTACCCATCCATTGATCTATCCTCACCCGCATCTTGGCTTGGAAAAAGAAAAGTAAATGGGGAGAATTAGCCACGTGATGGTTGTAATGGTCGTTGGTGCAATCCATCCATGACTTGGGGCCTGAATGTCTGAGATGCATTGACTTGTTCCCTGTTTTTCTCGCAAATGTGAGTCCTAAGAGTTCTAACATTGAGATTCTGGACCAGATGTGCTGGAGGCCCTGGAAAAAGGATAAGGACTTCCTGAGGCACTACGTGGCAGAGAAGGGTGGAGGTCCATTCTCTTGGGCGGTATAGGCTAGGTAGAAGAAAGTTGAGTACTTGGATTGTTGTGGGTGTTGGGAAACCTGTGAGGTATTGAGAGATGACTATTTTGGGAACCCAAGTACACTTTGGAACTGTCCTTGTGGATTCATAGCCCTAGCTTGGGTGTGACACTATTTTTTATATTTGGAGCAGTGGTGTCTACGGTTGGGTGGAATGTCCTTGGTCTGGAGCCAGTTGGTGTCACCTTTTTATAAAGACAAGTGTTCTTTATTGTGATATTATTATCTGTGTATGAATGTATTCCACTGTGTATTTTAATTATCATTTAACTAAATCTTATATTATGCATGCTTGCTGGATATTATTGTGCATGTCGCTAAATCTTGTATCTTATGCGTTCTTATTAATTAAAGAAGGTATCAGTAAGAGTATGAAGTCCAAGGGTGGGATTGTAGGTAGCATGTCCCATCCTATGGGTGGCTAGGGATGTTACACAAATCTTGAATCTGATAACTAAATCCTAGATACAATAAGAGTCGTAAGTCATAAATTGTTTTAAACATAACATTAAAGAATAGAGAACAATTATAGAATAGAGATTGAAAGATTCAATGGCCAAAATTTTGAACTTTGGAAGCCTAAAAAAGAATATCTTCTTGTGAATCAAGAATAATGGACAACGGTCTGTCCAGGTACCCAGTAGACAAGCACGTTGATGGAATAATGGTATAAAATCGACAGAAAATCTAGAAGTACGATACGGTTTTGTCTTGCATATTCGGTGTTGTTGAATTTCATAGGTGAATATTTGGCCAAGAAACTGTGGGACAAGATGGGAAGTTGTTTCTTAGAAAGAAAATGTATATTCTGAGGATGAGCAATGGAAGTTCGGTGACTGATCATTTAAATGTGTTTAACACTATGTTAATCCAATTTTCTTATGTGGATATAAAGATCGCCGATGAGGAGAAATGTATCAACCTATTATGTTCTTCGTCGGACTCTTGGGATAGCTTAGTCATGGCTATTGGGATTAGTACAACCACGTTAGTGCTAGAGGAAATTGTTGATTCTCTGTTGTTGAAATAAATGAGAATAAATAACATGGATGGATCGACCAAATATGGTCTAGTAGTGAGAGGTCAACCACTAGATAGAGACAAAGGCATAGTCTTTGATAGAAAGTTCAATTCGAAGGGTATATCTAAATCCCTGGGTTATTCGATGTGAAGATGCTAAAAATGTGGTAAAGTTGGAAATTATAAAATGACTGTAATTCAAAGGAAACAAAATTCATTTCCAGATCCAAAGAGAAGCAGTCGACTGAGAGAAAGAAGACCTTGAAGAAGGGACGTGATTTGTACCTAGCATCGACCAATACACAATTAGATCAATATGTTTGGTTGATCGAATCAGGATCATCCTATCATATGACACCACATAAAGAATAGTTATGTGAATATGAACAATATGATGGGGGTGATGTGTTCTTGGGGGATGACTCAAAAACTAGAATTGCCAGATAGGGAAGAGTTTGATAGACATTGCAAGATGGGAGGAAAAGAACCCCTCCAGGTGTGCTACACATTCCAGGTTTGGAAAGAAACCTAATATCTATCTATCAGCAAGATGAGTGTTGCAGGTGTGCATACTCTGTTTCAGAAGGATTTGTGTAAGATATTAATAGGTGTGATGGTCTTAATGAAAGGAGTTTGGATTGTTACCATGTACAAGTTGTTAGGTAATGTCGACTCGACTGGATGCAACAACATCGTTGCTTGTGAAATTGAATCGAATATGACTCGAATCGACTTGATGTCAACACAACATGACTTGACTCGAGCGAAGTTGGTTCAAACTGACTCGACAAGACATGATGAACTCGACCCGACCAGGTTATGGCACGATAGGATAAGACAAATTGGAGAAAAAGGACTTCACGTTATGGAAAGAAAAGGTATGGTCGAAGGATTTCCTGAATGTGGTTTAGAATTCGAATTTTGTGAGCATTTCATATATGGGAAACAAAGTCAGGTGAGGTTCCCATCTGGAGCGAAAAGGGAAAATGGGATTATAGAATTGGTGCATAGTTATTTGTTTGTCCCGGTTACAGTTCCTTCACTTGGTGGATCCCAATATTATGTCTCCTTCATAGATGATTTTTCCCGGAAGACATGGATATATTTCATGAGGAAGAAACCATAGGTTTTCGAGAGATTTAAGGAGTTTAAAGCTCTTGTGGAAAACCAGACATACAAGAGGATTAAAGTGTTTAGGACTGACAATGGTGGTGAATTCTGTGGAAAGGAATTTGATCAATTCTATAAATGGTGTGGCATAGCATGCCAAAATACCACACCATATACCCCCAAAAAAAATGGAGTTTCCAAGAGAATTAAAAGGACAATGATGGATAGGTCAAGGAGCATGCTAAGTGGTGTTGGGCTCACACAAGAATGTTGGACGAAGGAAGAGATGGAACAACAGTGATGATTTGATTGAATTTGAGGAAGAGGTGGAACAACAGACTCTGATGGTAATGGGTTTAGATAGAATAGAAAACTAGTTGAAAGGTACAATCTACCTGAATTTTATTCTGTATTTGTGTTAATTGCCATCGATGATGATCCCAAGTAATTCTGTGAGGTAGTCGACTCGGCAGAGGTTAAACTCTGGAAGGACGCCATGGTCAAAGAGATGAAATCCTTGTACAATAATTATACATGGAATTTAGTTAATTTACCTAGCGGAAGAAATCATGTTGGTAGCAAGTGGGTGTTCAAGAAGAAGATGAATGTCGTAGGTAAAGCCGAGAATTTTAAATATCGACTAGTAGCGAAAGGATATTCCCAATTTGAGGGAGTCGACTTCAGTGATATTTTTCCCGTGTTGAAAAATTAACTTCCATTAGAGTACTAATGTATCTGGTTGTAGGATTCAATATGGAGATAGAACAGATGGGTGTGAAGAAAATGTTCCTATATGGGGACATGGAAGAAGAAATCTACATGAAACAGCCTGAAGGATTTGTAGTAAATGGAAAGCAAGAGTTGGTGTGGAAACTAAAAATATCCCTTTATGGTCTAAAGAAATCACCAAGGATGTGGTACCAAAAGTTTGAAAATTACATCCTTAGTTTGGGATTTGTGAGAAGCAAAGTTGATCACTGCATATATTCCAAGGAATAAGGTGGGTGTTTCATATATGTAGCTTTTTATGTTGATGACATGTTGTTGATTGGAAAAAACAAGGATGCAATAAAGGAGGTGAAGAAGTAGTTATCATCCAAGTTCGACATGAAGGTTATCGATGTATCTAAATTCATTCCAGGAATGGAGATTAAGAGAGATCGAGACACTAGAGAGATCTGGTTGAATTATACAAAGTATATTGAAATAGTTTTGAAATGATTCAACATGCAGGTTTACAAATCGGTGAAGGTACCAATTATAGTGGGAGCAAGGCTTACTGTTGAATAGTGTCTAAGGACATAATAAGATATAGAGGACATCGAATGTGTTCCCTATGCAAGTGTTGTTGGTAGTATAATGTAAGTGATGGTCTTCACTTGACCATACATTGCCCATGCAGTGGGAGTGTTGAGAAGGTACATGTCGACACCTGCAAAGGAGCACTAGACAACTGTTAAGAGAGTATTCAAGTATTTTTCTGGCATAAAGGACTATGCTATATTCTATCAAGGAAAACTTGGTGGTGACTGTGATAAATTGGATGTACATGTCTTTATCGACGTCGACTGGGGTGGAGATATGGATCAACAGAGGTCAACCAATGGATATGTCTTCAAGATGTTCGATGAGTTAATAAGTTGGATGAGAAAGTGATAGGTGATGGTAGCCTTGTCAAAAATAGAAGTTGAATACATGGAGGCCACTCATGGAATCAAAGAAATGGTAAGGCTTCAAAGGTTGTGTTTAGGAATTGGGTTTGGGAAGAGAGTTATGAAGGTAAGTTGTGATAGTCAAAGCACAATATTTCTAGAAAAGAACCATTCTTATCATTCAAAGACTAAGAACATTGATGTACAACACCATTTCGTAAGAGATATGGTGGAAAGTAACAAGGTGCTACTGGAGAAAGTAGACACGTTGGAAAACATAGTTGATCCAGATTATTTTGAGAATGACATGAAGGAAAAAATATAACCAAGATATAACAATGAAATACACAAAAATATGGAAGAGAACACATAAACACCGTGAAACCCAACTTCTATTATTGAATAAAATATAAAAACATTGTAGAACACAAACTAGAAAAATGGGGTAGCTTATATCTAAAAAGAAAGAGATGTTGACTATGTTTCATTCACAAGAAGATTTACATCACACTCCATTGCCTACTTAAAGGGCCTCCTTAACCTCAATTATATATGAGAGAGCGAGAGGATAAAAATTCCCATGATGCATGTGGGATAAATTGGACTAAGTTTATAAAATTCCATAGGCATGTAAAACACTAGGACTTCCCAGGAAGTCACCCATCCCAATACTACTCTAGTATGAGCATGCTTAAATACAAAGTTCTTATGGGATCTAGTGCATTAACGCTATGTTGTAGGCATGTACATAGGACCACTAATAAATCATTACATTATGTTTGTAATTAACAAATGAAGATGGCATTACATTACATTCCCCATCAAAAGGGTGAATATCATGGTTTATCAAAGCCACGAGATCAAAATGGTGATTCAGTGGAAAAGGTTGATGGCCATTGAGATCCATTTGGATCATTCATCCCCTCTTAGGAATTAATGGTCCCCATTGCATCAAGTTCCCATGGGATATGGGGATAATTCTGCTAAATCTTAAGCTTGGTGTGTTGCTTGCCTTGTTGAAGAAGTTGTCCTGATTAGCCTGTTGAAGGTTGTCATGAACCTGTTGCTGGAGGGGTTGGATCTATTCAACCAATCTAGCTACATGATCTACCTAAGTGTGGGATGACTTTGTCAGTGAAGATGCAACATGAAGAGTATGAAGGGTTCTATTATGACCTTTCTTGATTGGTCAATGTGGAGGCACCCCCATAGGTGCAACAAGAACATCTTGGGAATATTCTACAATCTTGTTGATCTGATTCTACTATATAGAAAGGTCTTGGGATGAGGATACAATGGTTGTAGTGTTCTTATGTTCACCTTATGACTGGATTGTGAAGAGGCTAAACTTTGTAGTATGAGAGGTTACTTTGTGGCATTGTTTTGGTGGGACAATAGTCAAAACTACCTCTGGTATCCTGTATAGCTGACCCCCCAGAGTAAAAATCATGCTCCAGGTTTGAGACTCATAAATAACATGATGCCTCCACATATATGGTTGGAATAATATAACATCGTAGATTTCCAGTGGGAAAACATCATAGAATACCCCATCCTTGAAGGGCTTGATGTCGTAGGACATGCGACACTGTTGGCTGACATGAAGATATTGAACTTGGCGAAGACACATGATGTTGTATGGTTGTGGGTGTGGTGTTGTTGGAAAATCCAAATTCTTGAAAACCTCTGTTGAGATGATGTTTATTTTTCTTCTGCTACCAACAATAAAATGCAGTGGGGTCCCATTCACCCACATGTGTGAATGGAAGATTCGCTTCCCCTCCTCAGGATCCTCTTCTGGTTGGATTTTTCCAGTTGTGAAAGTAATAGTGGGTTCTACATCAATGATCTATCTCATTTTATTATTTTCTAAATCAGGTTCCAAGTCTAGGTTCAACTCTTTGTCTTTGAGCTCAGCCACCAATGATTGTATTGAGCGACATTCAACAGTGTTGTGCCAAGGGCTATTGTGGAACTCACACCACTTTCTATTGTCTTTCTTAGACTTCTCATTACCCTTCTTTTCCTGCATCTGGGAATGGCTCTCTTGCAGTTGGCCTTCCTTTCTCCATCCATTCTTCTCCCACTTACTCTGTTGCTTGAATTTCTTCTCAATTTTGACTGCATATCAATAATCAACTCCTAGTGAGGAGATGTCCAAGAAATCCATCTGTGTTTGGATGTACCTATGTAGAACACTTTGGTACTTCAAAACTAGGTGTCTCTCGGATTCTTTGATACCCAGCTTTGAGCACAAGGTATGAAATATATTGGTGTACTCCGACATTTTCTAGTCTCTTTCTTTATGTAGAGTTCTCCATCTCATGTATTGATCATCATAGTTTCCAACAGGGTAGAAATCCTCCTTTAGGGAATATACAAAGGCCACTCAAGTGGGTTCTCTCAAAAATACTGTAGATTCATCCATGATGTACCTCTCCTAGTAACCTTCCCACCAAGATCTAACATGGGAAAGGGCTTTAAGGAGCATGGAGGTGATCTTTTCAATGTCGAAATTTTTTTGGACAAAGTAATAACCTTCGAGCAGATTCAACCATTTTTCTAGAGCATTTGCATCTATCTGGCCTTCAAATAAGGGGATATCAAAATTGACTTGTACCTTGAAGGGAGTTGCACTTGGGAAATGGTTTCTTGTCGAATATGTCTCAGTTGTTACCATCGATAGTCTTCAAAGGATCTAAGGGAAATTGTCCATCATCTCGTTCCTTTGTCGCATAAGGGCTTCCTAGAGCAATGTCTTGAAAGGATATCCTTCTTTGTCATCTCTCTTTTCTTCCACCATGGGAGGTTTCTTGGGTTAGAGAGAGTGGTTTTCCTTGAGAGAAACTAGCTTGAGACCCAAATATAAATAACCTGACCTCGTCGGGGACCTTCTCTGAGAAATAACAAGGAGTAGATTTCTCTGATACCACTGATCCGGATTATTTTGAGAACAACATGAAGGAAAAAATATAACCGAGATATAACAATGAAATACACAAAAATATGGAAGAGAACACATGAATACAGTGAAACCCAACTTCTATTACTGAATAATATAGAAAAACACAGTAGAACACAAACTAGAAAAATGGGGTATCTTATATCTAAAAAGAAAGATATGTTAGCTACGCTTCATTCACAAGAAGCTTTACATCACACTCCATTTCCTTCTTAAATGGCCTCCTTCACCTCAATTATATATGAGAGAGTGAGAGGAGAACAATTTCCATGATGCATGTATGATAAATTGGACTAAGTTTATAAAATGTCGTAGGCATCTAAAACACTATTACTTCATGAGCGATCACCCATCCCAATACTACTCTAGCCTGAGTGCACTTAACTATGGAGTTCTAATGGGATTTAGTGCATTAACACTATGTTGTAGTCATGTACCTAAGACCAACAGGAAATCATTCCATGATGTTTGTAATTAACAAATGAAGATAACATTACATTACATTCCCCATCAAAAGGGTGAATATCAAGGTTTATCAAAACCACAGGCTCAAAATGGTGATTCAGTGGAAAAGGTGGATGGCCACTAAGATCCATCTGGGTCAATAGAAAACTTGTTGAATAAGGTTGTGAGTGTTGTGAATTTCTCTTGGTGCAGAGAGGCAATGGGCATTGTTGTCGTGGGTTTGTGAGAGAATGTTTAGGAATCTCCTATTTCAGCAAAGAAGACAACAAGTGGGAGAATGTTGGGTTGTATTATTATTTGCAGTGAAATTCTAGTCAAGGTGAATTGACTGATGGTGGAATTCAAGGTAGATAAACAACATCGAAAACATCTACAGTAAGACGAAGTCGAGGTGGATCAACAACAGGTCAAAGTTGGGGTAGATCGATAGAAATTCGAAGGTCGAGGGAATCAACTGGGTAAAGTCAAAGTTGAAGATATCAACAACAAGAGGTCAAAGTACATGTGCGAGACAACCAACTAGAGACTGAATGAAGGCTGAATGATAAACCTGAATTGGAGTTGACTGCACCAAAATCCTAGTATTTGTAGGATTTTTAGCCAATGGTATGCATGGATCTATAACCATTTTTGGGCACCAATATTTAGGGTTTCCTTGGTGTAAATCCTATAAAGAGGCATGTTGTAAGTCCATAAAATCTATTGGAAGAATGATAATGTTGTAATGCTAGTGCATGGTGATCGTAGGTAGTTGGTCATGCATATGTAAGCCAAATTGGCTATAGGTTTGTTCTTGTCTATGCAAGAGGGTATGATGTCAATTGTGTCTTAGGTGTGGACCAAGGTTAGACATGTAACCTTTTATTGTGAATGAATAAGACAACAAGACAGAAGAACGCTCAAAGGAATGTTGGTTTCCCTGGTTAAGGGTTTTCGGGGTAAATATATGCGTACTATGTGATTCCTTGTGTCATTTTCTTCCTTGATTAAATTCTTCTTCTATTTATCTAGGATTAGTGTGGAAATGTCTTGCATTTCATGCAATATGGCACGTTGACAAACCCTTGAGGGTTACACTCCTAAATCTTACCCAATATTTTGTTAAGTCTGTAGAATCGATTCTACGGTCACTTGGAAGAAGGGTTTGAAGGAAGCGCCTTCCATTTATAGAACTCAAATTCTATAATAGAAAAATGAAATTCCATGGATGGATGAGTTTGGGAAAGTCCTATAGAGTCCATCCTAACTATGTATTCACAAACCTAATCCTCGAACAATGTTTTTTGAGGTTTGGTGAAAATATACCTATATAGAAGGTCAACTTGCCTTCTGCCCCAATTTCTCTTAAAACCCCATTAATAACATTCCTCCTATATTAAACATGAATTCAACAAAATCCATTGACATAATATGATATTCAAATTCTACTTTAAATTTCCCAGACCACAAGGCCATCAGAGTTACAATTTTTACCATTCAACAAATAAACAAATTATTCCATCATTTAGCTCAAGAAAACTCATTTTTTAGCAATAACAATCAATACAATATAATATCATAATCACACTTATCTGCAACTTGGAAATTAGTTGGAAACTTTTGAAAGGGGTTCCATTTTCCACCCAACCATAGGCACTGTTTCTCTTGGAGTCTTATTCCACTGGCCTCCCCCTATATAGATCATGATTCCATGAGAGAGGTTATTCTTTTGACCAGCAAGGGACACAGGTTACACTCCTTTTCCTGAGGTTACTCTACTTTTCCCACAGGAATTTGGAAGTCCATTTTCTATCCACCAAGTAAGGGATCCTGTCTTGATCTCTCACTCAATCACTGCAACTCTTTTTATCAAATTTATTAGAAAACACTATCAAGTCTCTCATGTAACCATAAAAACCTATTTCCTAGTTCTCTTTTAGAATGAGAGAGCCTCAAGCACTCTTCTCTTCTTTACGAATGGTCCTCAGACCCATTTGTGTGTCTCCTCTTGTACCCCCTTCCCCTATGATTTTATTTCCTTTTCTTTCCTTACCCAACAATATTTCATGGGTTGGAACATGAATTTTTTCAAATGGTACTCTTCCCATATCCTCATTAACTCTTGAGGAATACTTCCCAACTACCAACCTTACTAGTAATTAAATTTTCTGGGCCAGAAGACTATTCTGGGTTTGAGCAATTTATTTTGAGTAGAGTACTGGCATGGTAGGGGTCATCTCAACCATTATTGGTTCCCCTTACCATCCCCTCTCATGCATAATGATATATATTGGAAACCATGTTTCAATAATCATGCCACAATTTCATTTTATTTAATAAAAATATATATACATTACCCTCTATAGCAAGGTTCATTGTTTTTCCAACATTCACATGAAAAATGTGTCCATAGTATTGTTCAAAAGAATAATAATATTTACAATATGGGGGAAACATGGGTGATACAATCCCCTCCCCCTTAAAAAGGAAAAATTCATCGGTGTTCTATATGTCGCTCTAGTTTTTATGTACAACAATGATAAAAAATGGGTATTCTTGTTTCATGGAATCCTCTTATTCCCAAGTGGCTTCATTTTGTCCAAAGTATTTCCACTGCACCTTGACCTGGGAAATAGTTTTGTTCCTGAGTGGGATCTCTTTCCGGTCTAGTATGCATTATGGTTTTGGAAGGAATTCTCCCTATGGTTCCACCTGGATCATATACCATTCAATTATATGATTAGAATCATGTACATATTTCTTCAGTAATTAAACATGAAAAACATTATGTGCTTTCACTATGGAAGGATGTGCTAGTCTATATGCTACAAGTCCCACTCTATCAAAAATTTAAAAAGGTCCATAGAACCGAGGTTCCATCTTAGCACAAGTTCCCATTCTCAAGGAACTTCTTCTTGGTCTAATTCTAAGATACACATGATCCCCTACTTCGAACTCCCTAGGAGTCTTATTTTTTTCTGCATATCTCTTCTATCGGTCCTGAGCTATCTTTAGATTCATTTTTATTTTAACTACATGTTGTTCCATTTATTTTAGTAGGTATCGTCCAAGTGTTAATCTGGCTACTAGGTTATTCCAACTAATTGGGATGTTTCATTGTTTACCATAGACAGCCTCAAAAGGGCTCATCTTCAATGACTCATGATAGCCATTGTTATAATAAAATTGTACGATCGGTAGGTTGTCTTCCTACTTCTTGAGCTGATGCATAACATGCATCCTTAACTTATCCTTTAATACTTGATTTACCCTATTTGAGTGTCCATAAGTTTGAGGGTGATAGGTTGTGCTAAATAGTAATTTAGTTTCAAAACCAAAAAATAAAGATTTCCAAAAGTTTGACATAAATTTTGTATCCATGCTAGATATGATTTACTTAGGAATTCCATGTAGTCTAAAGATTTATTTCATGAATATATTGAAAATATCTACTTCCTTGCAAGTTGACTTCACAAGAATGAAGTGAGAAACCTTTCTCATCTTATCCATAACTACCATAATGGTATCATTCTGCTTGGTTGATTTAGGCAATCTGGTGATAGAATCCATGGATATGGTTTCCCATTTCCACTTTGGAATTGATATGGGATACAACAGACCTGTTGGGTTCCTATGCTTAATCTTAACCTATTGAAATTATAAGAATTTATCCAAGTAGTTAGCTATGTTCTTTTTCATTCTCGACCAAGAAAATAGTTTCTTGGTGGATGTGATCATCTTCGGATAACTAGGGTGATGAGTGTATGGTATTTTATGTAGTTCATCCAGTATGAACCTCTTCAATTCGTCATATTTTGGAATATACAATCTACCTTTGTAAGTTAGTAGGCCATCATTCAATAGTTGATAGTCCTCATACTTCATCCCTATGGGCTCTTTCTCTATGCATGCTTTCACAATTTTGAAGAACTCATCTACTTCTTGTGCACTTATGACCATCTCCTTGATGTTTGATTCACATGTACTCACAACTTCTAAGAGAATCACTTTCATACTTCTACTGAGGGCATCGACCACTCTATTTTATTTTCCCTTAATATGTTTGATTTCAAAATAAAATTCACTAAGGAAAGCCATCCACCTATCTTTCCTAACATTTATTATGGGCTCATCAAACAAGTATCTCAACCCATTGTGGTCTGTCACAAGTACGAATATTTTTCCTAGGAGGTAATGCCTCCACATTTTTAAAGCATGTACTATGCAATCCAATTTCAAGTCATGATTCAAATAATTGATTCATGTTCATTTAATTTTTTGGATTCATAACAAATTACATGCCCTTCTTGCATTAGGACTCCTTTGATTCTCTCCTTGCATGCATATGTACACACCATAAATTCCTTGTTTGGGTCTGAAATTTTCATCATTGGTGCATTAGTTAAAATGTGTTTTAGTTAATGAAACTCTTCTCACACTCTACTTTCCAAATGAATTTAAATCCCTTTTTTTGTATGGAGGTGATTGGACAACCAATTCTGGAGAACCCCTTTATGAACCTCCTATAGTATCCCGCTAGGCCCATAAAGGATCCAATATCAGAGACATACTTGGGTGTAGGAAATCCATGATGGATTTGATCTTTTCAGGGTCAATTACCACTCCTCCCTCGGTGATGGCATGGCCTAAGTAATTAACCCTTTTTGAAAAAAAATCACACTTGCTAAAATTTGCATAGAGCTTGCTCTCTCTTAGCACTTGAATAACTAACTTGATGATCCATTTGGATATCGGTGGCCACCCACCTTTTCCAAATGGCTCAAAACAGTTTTCTGGCCATTTTGGCAATTTACTATTTTTAGCAGGTTTTAACTTCCGGGGCCATTTTGAGGGTCCAA
>JZKD02S2293211.1:156345-195105 GCA_000966675.3 Picea glauca
GATACCAGAGGTAGTTCCAACTACTTCCCCACCTAAACAGTGCCGCAAGGTAGTATCTCATACTACAAAATTCATCTTCTCCACAATCTATTCAAAGGGTGAACAGAAGGATACTACAGCCACCACAGCTTCGACCAAAGCACCTTCTATCCAATAGAAGCAGGTCGACAAGGTTGCAGCAAAGCATGAAGATTCCTTTTGCACACAGTCATCTAAAATAGCCAAACTGGTTAAAAAATTCCAAACCTTCCAGCCACGGGTTCGTGACATATTTCCACAAACTAAGCAGCGTGAATTCTCCAGCAAGACAAGCAGCTCACCAAGATGCAGATTCAACAAATGTTTTTCCCTCTCCCCCGAGAACTCAATGCAATGGATACCATTGCTTCCTAAAGAGGGAGGATTGATCCAAGTGGATATCGGTGGCCACCCACCTTTTCCAAATGGCTCAAAACAGTTTTCTGGCCATTTTGGCAATTTACTATTTTTAGCAGGTTTTAACTTCCGGGGCCATTTTGAGGGTCCAAATGAAGGTTTTTCAAGATTGAGGTTCTCAATGATATCTAAAGGAATAATTGATCCCCCAAAATGAATCTCCTCAACAATACCTTTCCAACGAGCTATCACACGCCTAAAACAGAGATCATATGCAAAAGTTATGACCCCGGGAAGTTGATTTACTCACTTACCCAAACGGAGCCCACATGACTTTTCACGCTTCATCTCCTAGGGTTAGGTTTTTGGATGTCTAGGGCTTTTGGAATTTTCATTTATTGTAAAAGGGCCTTCAGAGCCTCATTTTAATCATCTTCTTGCGAATTCAAGTAGCCATCATATCTCTTCTCAGAGATAAGCTGCCACCATTCTAGCGAGTCTTTCACTCTATATTTTTACAGTCTCTGTACATTTATCTGATTAATAGAAATCGTGTATTACTGTATATTTGTGTTTATGGTTGAATCTCTGATACATTTCTATTATATTATTGAATATCTATGATATCTCTGTGCATTTCTTTATTATATCTCCGATCTCATTTCGTGCCGAAAATAATCCGGATCACTTGAGGTGCTCTTCATGCTCTTTTCTACTCCTAGAATAGATCAGAATTGCATCTATGAATACCAACACAAATATTTCTAGGAATTTACTGAGTACATTATTCATCAAGCACATAAAGGTGGTTGGTGCATTAGTAAGCCCAAATGGCACCACCACAAATTCGTGGTGCCCATATCTTGTTCTAAAGGTTGTTTTATGGATGTCTTCATCCTTAATTCAGACATGATGATATCCAAACCTTTAGTCAATTTTGGATAATATTGTAGCATCACTTAGCTGGTCAAATAGGTCATCAATTCTTGGCAAGGGATACTTATTCTTAATTTTCATCTTGTTGAGTTGTCGTTAGTCTATCCACAATATGAGTGTGTCATCCTTATTATTCACAAACAAAGCCGGTGCTTCCTAAGGGGACACACTAGGAAGGATGTAACCTTTCTCCAACATCTCCTTTATCTATAGTTTGAGCTCAACTAACTTTGGCGTACTCATTTGATAGGGTGCTCTAGACATTGGCACCGCCCCGGGTACAAGTTCTATTGAGAAATCAATATCTCTTCTTGGAGGTAGACCTGGTACCTCTTCTAGAAACACATGTTTGCATTCTCTTAATATAGGATGGTCCTCTAATCGTGTTTTACTATCCTCAACAAATTTTAGTACTTGTATTGCATACAAAGGACATCCTTTTTTTCAATTCTTCTTCAGTTGGAGGGATGAGATTTGTTTCACTGAGACAAGTTTTTGAATTCCCTGTAGGGATCTTTTCTCCTATTCCCCATATTCACATTCCAATGTTTTATTGTAACAATCTAATTTGGATTTATGGGAAGCCAACTAATCAATTCCAAGCAGCATGTCATAAGATCATAAAGGAAGTATGTTTAGTGTTGTTTGGGTGGCTAGCCCATTCACCATGAATTGGCATGTTGGTAAGACCTTTGTTAGCTTTATTTTTGTTCTAGTGACTAGCTATAGCAGCCATGAATTAGCATGTTTTATTGGCTACAACTTACATTTCTAAACAACTTGAGGGGCAATATAACTCAAATTAGAACCAAGGTCAATCAAAATAGAAATAGGATGGTTGGAAATCATACCTTCCATCTCCACTATTGAATCTTGGTTATAAGCTTGTCTATTATCCAAGGATGCGTAAATTCGCGGCATTCTCTTGGCCACATCATTGATTGTGGTAGCTTCCTAGATTTTGTAGGTGCTCCTATTGTCTTGTTGTCTATGTGGGCAGTCTCTCAACGAATAATCTTCTCCACAACCCCAACATTTCAATTGTTCTCTCTTTTCAATATTATCCTTTCCTGTGGTTGATCTAAAGGGTTTATTTCCACTTTAGGATGGGAAATTTTGTTGATACACACTTTTAGTAGGAAGGCTCATCTTAGATCCTTTCCCAGGGTTCTTAAATATTGAGGGTTTAAACACCTTCTTATTAAACCCTGATTTTATTTCCTTTTTCCACTCTTTATGAGGTTTTTCCTTATGCTTGAATTGCTCGTAGAAGTACATTTTCTTCCTAATGGTTTCTTCTAAGTTCTTAGGTTCATCAAACTCAATTATGTCTTGAAAAGATTGAGGTATTCCACTAATGAATCATTGTTTCTTTTTCTTTTCATCCTTGATGCAAGGTACATACCTTATCAACTCAAGAAATTTGTTGGCATAATCATCCATGATGAGTTGTCCTAACTTGAGTTCATAAAACTCCTTAGTGTTTTCATCGTAGTACCTCTTAGATAGGTACTTATTCTTGAAATATTTCTCAATTTTTTTCCAAGATAACTCCTTCTCGTGGATTCTTGTCACATTTCTAAGGTCCTTTGATCAGATGGAGGCCTTTCCATTCAATTTGAAAATGGTTATTTAGGCCATTAAGTTTTCATAGTAGTCATGGACTCTGAAATACTTCTTTAGGACAAGTAGCCAAGCTTCTTCTTATTCCTCATTCTTAATATCCCCATCAAAAGTGGGAATCTCAGTTTTCTTAAACTCTTCAGGACCATCACTCTTGGCTCATTTTCCCCTTTTTCTTCTCCCCTGAAAGGGTGAACTAGTCCCACTTCTAGAAAATTCCTTGGAACTATCAGTTTCCTCACTAGATGATTCTTGAGGTGAATTCTCGACGTTACATGCTTCTTGGCTCCATGTTGGGCCTTCTTCTATTATAGAAACTTTTTCCTCACCTCATGCAACTTGCTTGGATGGCCTTTCCATTTCCCTATGCAGACTTGAAGTCCCCTTTTTAACCTTCTAGAGAAAAAAAAAACACATTTTTCCACATATATGTGCCCTACCAGTTAGAAAACAAGTGTATACGTAGGTTTCTCCACTACATCCATCGTACATCAAATTTGGTGCTCAAAATTAAAAATGATGTCAAGTTTCCATGCCACATCACAAGATCCATGATTCTTGAGCTTCCATATAATGGAAATTCTCTGAATTGGCCCTTAAGTTCCATTTGAAGGCTATAAATTGAGCCATATCCAAGCTGTGGAGAGGAGAGAATTCAACTTTTGAGAGAAAAGATACTCTAGAGAAATTTCACTTCACATTGAGTCTACATACCTTTATCCTTGAAAGTATGAACTCATTGTTCATCCCCCAAGATCTTCCTTCTTTGATGGAGAACCTCATCATCTCCTTTATAAGAGATTTCCTTTGGTGGAGGATTGAAGTGGTGGAAGCCCAGCTGGAGGGAATTAGTTTCTCGGTTCCAAGATGTGTCGACACAGAAGTTTTTCACCTATATACTTTTGTTGATTATTTTCTCATCCAATTGATATCTTGCAAATATTATTTTCTTGTCCAATTGATATCTTGCAAATAGAAATATTATTTTCTCATCCAATTGATATCTTGAAAATATTTGAATTATTATTCCATGGGCGTATTTATCATGTATGTTAATGGATTATGCTATTTTATATGAAATTTATATATTATCACCATATGCTTGTGTATCTTGGTTGTTGAGGACAACTTGTAGGTATAAAGATTTGAGTTGTGTGCTCAATGGTGGTCTTCATCGGATGTCCATAGGAGACAGTATCTTGACCTTGTCTTGTTAGCATTTTGTTTATATATCATACTTGGGATTAGATTTTATTTTTGTGTGTCACTCCATCTGTTGTGGTTTAACCCAAGCCATAGAGATATTTTCCTCGTAACAAAATTGGAAACCTTACTGGGGATTGATCTTTTGTTTCAAAATTGTATTTTTGTTCTTCTTGACTTGCTCTCTGTTATCTTGAGTTTCCTTGTTGGGAGATTGCTTGACAATCTATTTTTACTTTTCATCTGAATTTCTTGGCTTAATCCTTGCCCTAGCAGTGTTTTACTACATTTAAATGATTGTTTCCTTGATATACATGTACATGCATGAGTTTTCCTTCTGTAGGGTGCGTACATATGTGACTTTTGCTGAAACAGTCATTTACATCAACTCTTTAGGATTACTAGTCGAGTTTGGTGTTTGTTAGGTGAGTTTGGTTGGTTGTTGAGTCTTCTTGGGTCTATGTATTAACTGTTGAGTGCTTACAGAGTGATAGGAAACATTCTTATAGTTTAATAACATTCCACCCAACCATAGACATTGTTCCAAGTCTCAACAACAATATCATCCCCAAGCTAGGGCTATGAATCCACAAGGATGGTTCCAGAGTGTCACTCGGATTCCCAAACCATTCAGAACTCAATCTCTCATAGTATTCTCAACACCCACAACAACCCAAAGTACACCAACTCTCTTCTACCCAACCTGCACAACCCAAGAGAATGGACCCCCTTCTTTGCCATGCAATCCCTCAAGATGTCGATCTCCTCCCAGGGCTTTAGTGCAGCTAGTCTAGAATCTCCATGCTGGGACTCTCATGACTCGCAGTTGTGAGAAAAAATGAACACATGCCACAACATCTCAGACATGCAGGCCTTAATTCATGGTTGTAATACACCAGAAATATTTACATCTAACAAGCCATGGCTCCTCTCCAAGAGTTTGTTTTCCTTTCCCAAGACAAGACAAGAATGAGGAAAGATGAGTGGGTGAAATAATGAATGGAGTGAGAAAAAAAAAAATTGTGAACAATGAGCAATTGAGTGAGTGAGTGAATGAGTGGAGAAGAAGCAAACAATGAACCCATGAACCCCCCAAACAGAACAAAGATGGGTTGTTGTAATTCTTGGAATTAAGGAACCACTTATCCTTCCCCCCAAGAATCTCATGTAACTGTTATTATCCATTAAAAAAAAAATGGATAAATAAAATATAAAACAAATACTTATCCCCTCAAGCCCCCTCTCATGTGGAATCATAGCCCCCTATAAATTTTGTCCTTGTCCATCTATCAACCAATGATGTATTTTTTATTAATAATGATCAAACTTTACATTTCCTAATCACATTGAACTCTTTCAAATGTTTGGGCACTATGGAATTTCATTAACAAAATACATTATTTAATATAGGGCTCAAAACTCGGGGTGTTACATACCCTCCCCCTTATTTTGGCACTGTCCTCGGTGCATATAAAAAGCAAAAACAAAATTTCAAAATTTATTCAAAATGTTGTGGGTACTCTGCCTGCATGGAATCTTCATTCTCCCAAGTAGCATATTCATCACCGTAGTAGGTCCATTGGACTTTTATTGGTTCTATAACTTAATTCCAGATTAGTTTGAATTTTCTATCCAATATTTGCATTGGTTGGACCTAAAAGTCTCTCTCAGTTTCTACCTAAATCAGATGCCAATCAATAACATGGTTAGGATCATGTACATATTTTCTTAGAAAAGAGACATGAAATACATTATGCAAATTCATGGAAGCAGATAATGCAAGCATGTATGAAACTGGCCCTATTCTTTCCAATATCTCAAATGGACCACAAAATCTAGCTGCTAGCTTTGTACAACTACCCAACTTCAAAGAGCTCTTCTTGGGATTCAATTTTAAAAGCACATGTTTCCCCACTTTAAATTCTCTAGTTGTTCTATTCTTATCTGCATAAATTTTATGTTTATCTTGAGTTGCCTTTAAATTATGTTTAATTCTAACCATCTAGTCTTCCATATCCTTGAGAAATCTTGTCCCAAGTACCACTCTATCTGCTAAAATGAAGCTTCATATCCATTACTATACGCAAACTCAACCAAGTGCAAGTAATCTTCCCACTTAGAGGGATTATCCATCACATTTATTCTCAACATGTCTTCAATTACTTGGTTTACTCTCTCTGTCTTCCCATTTGACTGTGGATGGTATGATGTGCTAAAGTTCAAATTTGTAACAAATACTTTAAACAATCCCCTCCATAAATTTGAAGTAAACTTTGTGTCTTTGTCTGAGACAATTTCCTTAGGTATCCCATGCAACCTAGAAATATACCTCATGTAAATTTATGCAATATTAGTCGTTGTATGAGTCATTTTTACAGAAACAAAATGAGCAACCTTTGTCAATTTATCAACCACTACCATGATTGAATCATGTTGTCTTGTTGTCCTAGGAAATTTAGTTATAAAATCAATGGTTACCACTTCCCATTTCTTCTCTGGAATTGGTAATGGCTGTAGAAAACATGTTGGGTGGCTATGCTCAACCTTCACTCTCTGACATTCCATACATCTGGAAATGTAATCAACAACATTTTTTTTCATTCCTGGCCAGAAGAATTGGCTTCTTACTGCTGTAATTGTTTTCTCGTAACCAGGATGTCCGACATATGGAACATTATGCATTTATTTTAATACCAAATTCCCAAGTTCCCTGGAATCATGAACATAAATTCTATTTTTATGAATAAGTAATCCATCTTCCTTCATCTCATATTTTTTGATTTTCTGTTGTACATTTTCTTGTTGTAATATTTATTTTACCTATAGGTAACCATGATCTATGACAACAACATCTAAAATTATGCTCTTTAAATCTGGTTGATGCATACTAACAGTTGTAGCATGCATGAGATGTACTCTTCTACTAAGTGCATCAACAACTTTAATTTCTTTTCCTTTGATATGCTTGATGTCAAAATTGTATTCACTTAAAAATTCCAGCCATCATGTTTTCCTAGCATTCAAAGTTGGTTGTTCAAAAAGATATTTTAGACCACTCTGGTCTATTTTTAATTCAAATCTCTTCCCCATGAGAGAATTCCTCCACATATTCAATGTGTGAACAATGGAAGCAAGTTCCAAGTCATGTGTGGCATAGTTACTCTCATTTTATTTAATATTTATAGACTTATAACCAATGACATGTCCATTTTGAGTGAGGACTCCACCAAGTCCTTCCTTGCATGTATATGTACATGCCACAAAACTTTCATTTGGGCCAACAATCTTTAAAACAGGTGAAATAGTAAGTAATTATTTCAACAACTTAAAGTTCTCATCGCACTCATATGTCCATTCAAATTTGATTCCCTTATTTTGAAAAGAATTGATGGGATGAATAATCTTAAAGAACCATGCTATAAATCTTTTGTAGTAACCAGCTAATCCCATAAAATATCTAACTTTTGAAACATTCCTGGGAGATGGCCATCCTCTAATGGCTTCAATATTCTTTGGATCTACTACTATACCTTGTTATGAAATAATGTGTCCCAAGTAATGGATATGCTCTTGGTAAAAAAAACACTTACTAAGCTTGGCATACAACTGATGTTCCCTCAATACTTGCAATACCGAGATTAGGTGATGTTCATTCTCTTCCTCTAACTTAGAATAGTCAAGTATGTCATCCAGGAATAATATGACAAACTTATCCAAATAATTTATGAATATGAAATTCATTAAGGACATAAAGACAGTGGGTGCATTGGACAATCCAAATGGCATCACTACAATTCATAATGTCCATACCTAGTTCTAAAGGTTGTCTTATTGATGTCTTCTTCCTTGATTCTTACCTGATGATATCCGGATCTCAAGTCTATTTTTGAAAATATCTTTTCCCCTCTTAGTTGATCAAAGAGGTCATCAATTCCGAGTAGGGGGTACTTATGCTTCACAATGGATTTATTCAAATGTAGAAATTCAATACACAACCTCAAAGTTCCATCCTTCTTTTTGACAAAGAGTATTGGTTCTCCCCAAGGTGAAACACTTGGACGTATGTACCCTTTCTTCAACAATTCTTTCAACTTCATTTGCAATTTTTTTAATTCTGGTGTACTCATTATGTAAGGTGATTTTGATACTGGGGTAGCTCCTAGCACTAAATAAATAGATAAATATATCTCCCTTTTTGGTGGCAACCCTCGTATTTCTTGTAATACATCTTCAAATTCTTGTAGTACCGAAAATTCTTCAAGGCTTGGCCCCTTCTCATTTTCTGGTTTCTCCACATGGGCTGCATACAATTGACATTCGTTTCTAAAACATCTCTTTAGTTGTAAGGATGAAATATCCTTTATACACATGGGTCTTGGAACTCCTTTCATAGTGCTATGTTGTCCTTCTTCATCAAGACATGTAAATGTCTTTTCATGATAATCTAGGACAACATAATTATTTTCCAACCAATCCATTCCAATTATAATATCATAAGACCCCAATGGTATAATATTTAGATCAAAATTAGTATTCACACCATTAATATTTATAGAACAACCTCTCACCGTATCATGTATTCTCCTTTTGGTTCCAATGTCTAGCTGAACCAAACTTGATTTTGCAAGCTTAATTTTCTCCAAACATAATCTATCCACTATTTTAGGATCAATGTAACAATGAATTTCTCCTGAATCAATTAAAATAGAAATAGGTTTATTAATGATCTTAACTTCCACCTCGATCATATTGGATTGGTACTATGCTTGATGATCATCTAAGGCTGCATAAATTCTTCCTATGTCTTCTACTATTGTATCCTCTTGGATGTTGTGCATGGTCTTCACTTTGTCCTCTTTGTGGGGGAAATCCTTGTACATGTGATCTTCTTTGCATCCCCAACATTGGATTGGTGGTCTTCCCTTTTTTCCCAAGGATTCTTCTCTCTTGGATTCATCCTTAGCATACCAGTCTTGATGATTTTTATTAGGGATATCTCTAATGAAAGGAGGTTTGAATCCCTTCCTCCTCTGATCAGACTTCTCCTTCTTCTTATCCTTCCAAGATTTTTGCATGGATTCTCTGCCCTTTCCTTGCTCATACATGTACTTAGCCTTCCTAATGGTATCAATCAAATTCTTTGATTAATCATATTGAATCTTCTCTTTATAAAAGGATGGCATTCCACTCAAAAACCTCTGTACTTTCACCTTCTCATATTTTATAAACCCTACATACTTTACCAACCCTGCGAACTTCTTTTCATACTCTGCCATGGTCATGCTTCCTAGCATGAGTTCAAAGAACTCCTGAATTTTCTTGTCATAGAAATGCTCTAAAAGGTACTCCTTCTGAAAATATTTCTTTAACTACTTCCAAGTGATCCTACTCTCATTAATGTGCTCAACTTGCTTCAGCTGATCCCACCACATAACAACTTTCCCATGTAAATGGTATGTGGAAATTATGTCGTCTAGGTTTGATGAGTATTTATGCAATTTAAAAAACCTTTTGAGTCCAAGAAACAATGCTTCAACATCATCTTCCCTTCCTCTTTCACCATCAAAGGATGGTGTCTTAAGATTCCTCAACTTTCCTTGCAAACTATCCAATTCATGCCTTCTTCTTTGGTTCCTAATAAGAGACACCTATGGACTACTTATGGAATCTTCATATGAATAAAATTTCCTTCCTGAGTAGGGAGGTGACTAATTCTTATGAGTTCTACTAGAACTTCTTTAATAATCGGTCCTTCTGCGATCATCTCTTCTTTCATGACATCTTCCCTCTTCCTCTTGTTTTGAGTTTGACCCATTTTTTGTTTTCCTTTGCAACCAATTTAAGCTTTGTATCACTTGATAATTTATATAATTTTGTTCTCTCATCAGTCTCTCATTGTCTACTTTGTAACTATGCACTTCTATTTTTAGGCTTCTCACAGTCTCTATCAATGTTTCTTTCTCCTCTCTGGCCTTGTGTCCATTGGATTCTGTCTCTGCATTACCAACAATGATATTTTGACCTTTGGCCTATTTATCATGGTTGGAAGATCCCTCTCCTTCTTCCATTTCTTGAATATGCATTCTTTTATGAAACTGATATGTTTACACCCCCTAATTCTACAAAATGTGCAAGCAACCATTTTGTTAGAATTATGCATATTATAAAATACATTTTCCAAACAATTCTACAGGTCCTTTTTCTTCTCAATTAATGAATAAATATATTATTATTATCCATATTATAACACTTCCATGTTATCCTTTATCTAATACAAAATTCAATTTTTCATAGGCTCTTCCTTCAAACTACTTTACATGTGGCCACAACTCGAAACCATGAGCTAATTCACTCTTTAGCGCCTTCCTCAGTATTCTTCTACACAAGAGATTGTTAATACACAATGTCCCAAGGATTAGTCACTTCCAGATTCGTTTTTTCCTCGAATTGACCCCCGTTACCTTTTCATGAGACCGACGTTGGGACCAAGTCCTCTGGACTTCGACCTTCGACTATTTTCCCTTTTCAATCTTCGATTTCTCCCATATTTAAACTTCATCAAAGCCCTTCCAATAAATCTACTAGTAGATCAGATGGTTGATATTTGATCTCCCATCGACTGGATGATCCTGCCCCATCTAGAGGCTTCAACAACATCAACGGTTGCAACTTAATTAGGCACTGAAATGTACAACCTTAACCAATTTGGGACTTTGGTGCTCCGGGAATCCAGAACACCACAACTCCCAAGTCGCTCAACTCTCCTGGATTGATACTCATCGAAGTACTTACCCTATCCTTCCACTGTTGATCTAACAACCATGAATTAATCAATCGTTGGGACGAACGATCCTTATTGATTTTGGGACTTCGATTCTCTAGGAATCTGGGAAACTACAACTCCCAAGTCACCGAAATCCCCTAGAGTGATATTCACCAAAGTAATTATGTCATTCTTCCATTATTGATCCAATAGTTGATCAAATTCCCAAAGGGATCTTAGATCGACGGTCTATGTGAATTCACAACTTCATTCTTCGAAAATTTTCACTAGTAGAGACCTTGGAAATACCTAGAGGCCATACTCCCGAAGATGTCATCGAATGATGACATCACCCATGGTGACATGGACCCATGGAATGTGTGCCACGTGTCACTAAAAATGAGCAGGTTAGGGCCCAAAAGGTAATGAATCCAGGTGACACTTGTCCCCACATGGCACCCCTGCCACATGTCCTAGGATGGATCATCCATCAAATGGATGATCCACATTCTCTTCTCCTTGATCTATCGCTGAGATAAAATCCGAGACTCCGGGCTTGGGAAGTTTCCCGACTCCAACACATGCTGCCTCCTAGCTAGCCGAATATCGAACTGAAATTGACGGCTCACACTCCTCCCACAACCAATGACTTTGATTAAATTCAGGCTTCAGGCTTTGGGGATCTTCTCTCCAGGAGACTGTTGGCCCTCGACCAATTTTTGAGGAATACTTGGTCATAGTTGATTGTTTGGTACTTCAAATGCCTGTCGAATATGAAGCGCATAGTGAAGTGGAGATCACGGGATCTCGCCACCTTTTGTGGAACCTTTTTCAGTTTTTTGGGAATATTGTAATGGCAAAGGGATGTCAGCCCTTGATTAGGCCTTTTTCTATGTATAAATAGAGGTCTAGACCATGTAATAAAAGGGGGGCCCTGTCTAGTTGATGGCTTAGTGCATAAGTTGGATCTATGTGATCAAAATTTTGTGTGACTATAAGAGCTCTATGCATGTTGTAATAAGTGCTGAGAGCACAAAGTGTGAGAAGGCTTAGTTCTTGGATCTACCTGGGGAAAGAGGATCTAGCGAGTTGTGCAAATATCTTGTCTTATGTGGGGTAAGGGTCATTGAAGCTCCATGTTGTAACTGCTTGACCAAGATAATATAAAGAAGGCTTTGTGGACGTAGCCCTAGGGTGGGGGTGAACCACCGTAACTCTATGTACTGTGTTGATGTGTTTGTCTCTCTCTTGCTAAGTACTCTAATATGTTTAGATAGATTTATTGATGCTTTGTGATTATGAGATATGAATGCATGCTATATATGATACATAAGATGCTAAGTGATTAATCTATTGAGTATAATCTATTTATCATTGCTAAGTGCTAGATATGAGTAATTACTACGGTGCTCTGTGCTTTTTGTGAAGTGTATTAATGAATGTATGTTAGGAAATAACTAATGTTAAGTGCGTTGTAAGAAAGATAATTAGAGATTTGTGTCCTAGCTAAAGTTGCAGACACCTGAGTCCTGCAACCTCCCCTGCCTCTACCTCGGGTGAGACTTCATCTGCTTCGTAGGTGTTTCCGAAAGGGTCAGTAGTTAAGGCTTTGTTAGTGCGCTCTTGAGCATTGAACCCTGGGTTTGCCCCTATGCCAACAAATGGTTCCATTGTTGGGACCTGGAACTGTGATTGCTGGGAACTAAAGAAGAAGAATCTTTGTGCGAAATAAGCTCTGTTTGTAGATCTGGTGCCCTAGTGCACAATATTCTGTTTGACCTACGAAGCTTTGTGACAAGAAAGAAAGGTCAGATATGAAGAAGAGAGGTCAGATATGAAGAAAAATAAGTCATATCTATGAGGAAAGAGGTCATATCTTCAAGAAAAAGGTAAGATCTATAAGCTATGTGCTTTGATAAACGTAAGAATAGTTAAAATTCTTATATCTGGAAGCTTTGTGCTCTGTAGAAGTAAGATAAGTGAAATTTTTTTGTTTTCTAAAGCATGGATCTAGGTATGTTTGATATATTCTATCCTAACTTCAAAACCAAAGCATTAATAGATGAAAGAAAGTTTGATATGAATAGATATGATAAGTATAGTGATAGATACATTATACCTTAGCATAGAAAGAATTTTGGGACTAACCAATGGATGTAGGATCCTAGAAAAAAAATTTGCAGGATAACCTTTATGATCCTAGCACACAGTACATGAAAAATTGGGGATCATTGAAGAGAAAGAGAGAATTAACTCTTTGTTACAATTGCAGAAGACCCGCACATCTTGCTAAAGAATGCCCTGGGTGAAGACCCAACTGTCTTTGTTGTATGGCTATGGACCATGAAGTACTGGACTACCCTATAATGATTGCTAGGCTTGAAAAGATGAATATAGAGCAAGCAGGAGATCAAGAGACCAAGATTATAGCAGAAACCTAGAAAGAATCAGAAAATATATTGCTACAGATGAGAGATACCTTGAATGACCACCGACATGTTAGGCTATCAGAGATCTTCAAGAAGAAAGAACAGATCGAAGTGAGAATAGAAGACTTCGACATTGATTGTCTTTTGGATGAAGAAACACGGGTGAACATTATGACAGAAGGAACCTAGAAAGATATAGGAAGACCTAACATGACCCCTTCATTAGGAGGAATAGGGTTATTCAGAGGAAAGTTGGTAAACCTATGTGGAAATCTCACTCATATATCTATGAATGCTCATGGAGCTTCGACAGAAGAATATTTTGAGATTGTTAAGTTCGTGGAGGACAACGCCTTGTTTACTATGTTACTTGGTAAACCTTGGATTGAGAAAGATGAAGCCAGAAAACAGGAAGTAGAAAAGGACCTAGAACAACAGAGACAAGAGTTAAGAGACTTACTGACTAGAAGGATCACGCAGTTGATTGAAGAACGAGAGAACAGATCAAGGGTTATCGACCCCAGGAACTTGGATGACGAAGTTGACAAAATGCTAGAAGAACCACAGAGGACCGAAAATTATGTTGGACAAGTAATACCCATGGATTTGAAGAAAGAATATCAACACTGTGAAGTTACCATGCCAAGAGAAGAAAAGAATCAGAATGAAAAAAATATGACCGAGAAGAATCTCACTGGGAAGAAGGCTAGAAAAATCATGAAGAAGAAATCAAAGTTGGAGAAATTACAGAACGTTCCAGAAGAAACCCCACGGAAGGAAAACATGCAGAATTTGAGCTTCCTTGGGATAGCAGAACAACGACATATGGAACTTCACCATGTCGAAGTAATATAGTCGCTAGATGACAATATACCCATTCCGCTGATGGCCTAAATGGATCGAAAGAAAGTTATGACTTGTTACCTGACCATTAGACTACGCCATAACAGATAGATCAAGAGTTAATGGACCCTCCTATCTGTTGCAAGCAGTCCATTACAACTTTACTTACTTATTCTGTCGCGCCATGCCTGAAAGATAATTTTGTCAATTGAGATCTTGAGCTCACAGAATACCTACATTGTGAAATAGTGACTACCCGACCTTTCTCTCTACTCGATTGCGGTACCTTCATCCCATCAACAACCTGAGAAAGTGATCATGAGCTTACATGTCTAACGAGCTTAGCATAGCAGAAGAATCGGTGAGAGAAGTACTCGCTAGCTTAAGAACCAAAAGAGTTATGTCAGAAAGAGGAATGTCCACCGGAGTCCAAGCCTTGTCGTCAAGAGGAGTAGCAGCTTCTCCATCCACTGCTCAAGCTGGACCATTTTGACAGACCACTGAGAAACATACCAAACATAAAGATGACATCGCGAATGCCAAGATGATCTCGAGAATATTTCCCTCGTACATACCTCCTCTGAAAGGTGAAATCAACCATGACAGTGTGCCCCGAGACTACGACTATCCTATGATCATTGTGTACCTACCGAAGGGTGTGCACGCAATTCACACTGAGCAGACCAAGCTCGTAGCATTGAAGTTTTGCGAATTCAACCTTGGTGACCAGAAAGCCTACAGTATGCTTTCCCCGCAAAATTATATGACGACGACGAAGGGGAATAATTCCAAGATCATCCTTCAGTAATGGGCAATGAACCTCGCGTAGTCCACCTTACTTAATGTAATGAAGATTCCACACTTTGGCAGGCACCAAGAGGTGAACGCTTGCGTAAAATTGCTATTGGCGAGCTACCATGGGGGATATCTCTGGTTGAATCGGCATATAACAATTGATTCGACATTGATTAATCAGATCACCGGGATGAGCATGTAGGGCCCTGACCCGCAATACTATTACCCTGGAAAGACTCTGGATCGCGCTCTTTCACAGAAGATTAAAGAGCCCTATGGAAATGTTGAAAAAGGCCCGCGAGGTTACAAGGTAACCTCTATTGACAGTGGCGTAGTGTGTCTCACCTGTCATATGATCACAGGAAAGTTAGTCTACAAGAACATACCGACACAAGTATCTAGGTTTGTAGTTGATCTCGCAGGACAATGTGTAGAAGGAGTCCAAATGAACTATTCGAAGTACTTAGCGGATCAACTTGAATTGGATTGCAAAGAAACGCAAGACAAGGATATGAGTTCCACTTTAGCTAGCTTCTCATCCTAATCACCTTCATAGCATGGGAGATGCCGGAGGATGCCATTTTTCCTGAAACCCTACCGTTTGAACCATTGGCTGTGAAGTTTAGTACATTATGGTACATGACAGATATGAGTAGGAAATGGCAGTCGAATGCCCTCTTTCACAGATACTACATCCAGTTGAAGACCATGATACAAGCCACACCTTGCATTACTCCGAACACACTCCAAAAATTCAGACCATTAATGAAGTTCAGTGCGGACCGCCACTTCATATACCTAACTCCACGCGCTGATGAGAACTAGGAATAGCTACAGTCCTATTATAAACTGACAGAAGAAGACATTGAAGAGATCACCAAGGAATGGTTAGTGGACCTCCTCATTGCATAAGATCCAATGAATATTTCAGATATCAGCAGCCCGGAAGCTACGCAGGACACACCTAGGCCTAGTAAGACAAAGAAGACAAAGGAGACGAAGAAAACTGAAGAAGTTCAAGATGTGTATAGTCGCTATGTAAGGACAGCTTCTGTCACACCAAATGAAGAAGGTAACGACGAAGACCTAGAAGAAGTTGAACAACAACCAAAAAATGAAGTTGAAGTTCTAAAGAAAAGAAAAGAGTCACCTTCGAAGTCTTCCGTTAAGATGAAATCCAAAGCGACTGTGACCAAGATGAAGACCATGCTCATTCCAAATGACTTCAACTTTCTCCTTGCGACTTTGAATGAAGCTATAGAAGAGATCATAGAAATGTAGGAGGTCAAGAAATAGACGATGTACGACAGAATCGAAGTTGAGCTCCAAGGAGTACAGCGAGCCCTCCAGTCTAACCGCACGGTCTCCACTACATCTATGCCAGAAGGAACACCCGAAGTAGGAGACGAGTCAGTTCAACTTCGCAGGATTGCCGACCTAGTCGAATTATGCCTTTGGCAAGCATAAGAAGGAACAACGCAGGCCACCCAGGCCCTAAAGAATGCACATGAGGAAATCATAGAGCAACGCCAAGCTGTACAGCAAGAGAAGGAGGCCATCCAAGAGAAATTTGATAAAGAACGCGCAAAGATCCAAAAGGAGAAGGAGCAACTTCTTGTGAAGAAAATTGGGATCGAAGAAGCAGTCAACAGAGCATTTCGTTGTGTGATTGGCTTAGAACATAGGGCAAAAGAACCCATAGAATGCCAAGTAATGAAGCTTGTTGAAGTCATTCCGCAACTGCAACAAAGAGTAGTAGAACTAGAGCTCCAAGCTATATCGAGTACTCCACAAGAAGAACGTGACCAACGAGAAGTGAATGCCCAAAGTACAATAGAAAGGATTAAGGAACTCACTGAAGAATGTAAGAAATTAAGCAGTAGAAGTGAACAGATACATGAGAACCTATCTGAGAACCCTGAATTGCATGAATTGGAGTCACATCTCCAGGAGGTGAAGTACTAAGCTAAGAAGTTTAAGGTACAGTGGAAGGCCCTACCGACCATACAAAAAATGAAGAGGTCCCATAGACAACACGTAGTGCAGCAACAAATTCATATGATCCAGAGCAAGGTCATGGAAGTGACGCAACAAATTCAACCTTTGCAGGATAGGGCATGTCAACTATTCTTAGAGATTGAGAGCCAAGGGACAGACCTGGAACAGGTCGTGAACACAGTAGAGAAGCACTTAGAAGGACCAGTTAGTAATGCACTCATTCAGGAGTTTGTCGAGAAAGAAGCAGTAGAAAAGTAAAAGGTTGAAGTAGCTCGAAGGAAGCTCAAGGCCTTCGAGGTAGAGTTACCCAGAGAAGAGTGACTCGGGACGAGTCACAGGTGAGTATTGGGGGCTTGTTGGCCCTTGACCAAGTTTTGAGGAATACTTGGTCATAGTTGACCATTTGGTACTTCGACTACCTATCGAAGATTGAGTGCATAGAGAAGTGGAGATCATGGGATCTCGCCACCTTTTATTGAACCTTTTTGGGTTTTTTGGGAATATTGTAATGGGAAAGGGATGTTGGCCCTTGTTTAGGCCTTTTTCTATGTACAAATAGAGGTCTAGGCCATGTAAGAAAAGGGAGGCCCTGTCTAGTCAATGGCTTAGTGCATAAGTTGGATCTATGTGATCAGAAGTATGTGTGACTATAAGAGATTTGTGCATGCTGTAATAAGTGATGAGAGCACAGAGTGTGAGAAGGCTTAGTGCTTGGATATACTCGAGGAAAGAGGATCTAGTGAGCTGTGCATATCTCTTGTCCTATGTGGGGTAAGGGTCATTGAAGCTCCGTGTTGTAACTTCTTGACCAAGATAATATAAAGAAGGCTTTGTGGACATAGCCCCAGGGTGGGGGTGAACCACAGTAACTCTATGTACTATGATGATGTGTTTGTCTCTCTCTTGCTAAGTACTCTGATATGTTTAGATAGATTTATTGATTCTTTGTGCTTATGAGATATGAATGCATGCTAGATATGATACATAAGATGCTAAGTGCTTAATCTATTGAGTATAACTTGTTTATCATTGCTAAGTGCTAGATCTGAGTAATTACTACGGTGCTCTGTGATTTTTGCGAAGTGTATTAATGAATGTATGTTAGGAAATAACTGATGCTAAGTGCATTGTAAGAAATTTAATCAAAGATCTATGTCCCAGCTAAGGTTGCAGACACCTAATTCCTGCAACCACCCCTGCCTCTACCTCGGGTGAGACTTCATCTGCTTCGCAGGTGTTGCCGAAAGGGTCGGTAGTTAGGTATTTGTTGGTGCGCTCTTGATAATTGAACCCTGGGTCTTCCCCTATTCCAACTGAGACCACCACACTCCCAAACTGTCGAACGTCGAATTGAAATCGATGGTTCACTCTCCTCCCATAGCTAACGACTGTGATTAACTATAGGCTTCTGGATTCAAGGCTTCGATCAGTAACATACCAAGTAATTTCCAAAGTGGTGAAGTTACGAAGTAAAGAAAATTCAATAAAATTCCACCAGTGCTAGATCTGACAGTCAACAATTCTCTTGCAGTCCTTCCCTCGATCTAACAGTCGACTAGGAAATTCTGGACTTTGACGCTCCAAGACTCCAGGTTATAGCAGTTTTAAGAGGGTTCGATTCTCCTGGAGTTAAGATTCTCGAAGTGGTCAATGATTGATGACCACGATCAATGGAGGAGATTTCCCCCAAGCCTCCTATCAGATTGGATGGTTGGTGGGACTTCAAGACTTCGTCCTTTTTCATGCTTCTTCCTTGTCTCCCAAAAATTGTCAAAGTGACAAAGTTCTGTATTTTTCCATCTCTTGCTCGACTTTGATCAACAACTGATGATCAAAAGGTTCTATTTGATGACTGTGACTTAATCCCTCCTATGCTATGGTTTTTCCTTTATTGGACGACCCCCGTTCACCTGCATTCCGATATAACGATCCAGAAATCCTTGATCCCACAGTTGTGATCGCTCTTGAATTCAAAGAGGACGGTCACGATTCTACAATTCTTTACAAGGATATCCATCTTCCATGATTCTTTAGCTTCTATGCACTCTCTAAAATGCTATCACTCCAGAGCTTTAATACTTCAAGGACATACTCATTCTTAACCATAAAAATTTGTCCAACAATTCTGACCCATACCAATTTGGTGTTTCAACCAGAAGCTCTGACATCAATATGTAATGTACCCAACAATCCACAGGTTGGGCTAGGCCACTTCAAGCCCACTTTTGGACTTCTTTCAACTTTTTATCTAACATTTAATTAATAAATATGCATGAAGTATTCACATGCATAGATCAAGATTTATGCTACAACATAAAATAAATCAACCATATGTCATACACAACAATAAAAAACAAGCATGCATACTATGGATACAAAATTCATAGATAAATAAATACACAGCAGAATAAATACACAAGCGAATAAAAATATAACAAATATCACTTATCTTTAATGAAACAAATCACCAACTAATTGTAGACCAAGGATGTTCCACCCAACCATAGACACTATTGTTTTAATTCTCAACAGTAATGTCACCCTCGAACCAGGGCTATGAATCCACAAGGATGGTTCCAGATTGTCACTCAACTTCCAAAACCAGGCAAAAAACAAGATCTCATAGGCTTCTTAGAACCCACAATAATCCAAAGTACACCAACTTTATTCTACCCAACCTACACAACCCATAAGAATGACCCCTTTCTCTTCCACACAGTCCCTTGGGTTGTCCATCTCGTCCTAGGACTCCAATGCAACTGGTCAAAAATCTCCTTGCTCGAACTCTTAGGACTCACAATTGTGATAAAATATGAACACGAGACAACATCTCATACATGCAGGCCTTAATTCATGGCTATAATACACCAGTATTATTTACATCCAGCAAACCATGGCTCCTCTCCAACGGTTCATTTTCCTTTCCCAATCCAAGACATGAATGAGGAAAGACGAGTGGGTGAAAGAATGAATGGAGTGAGAAAAAAAATGAAAAGTGTGAACAACGAGCAATTGAGTGAGTGAGTCAATGAGTGAAGAAGAAGAAACCAATGAATCCGTGAACCCCCCAAATAGAACAAAGATGGGTTTTTGTAATTATTGGAATGAAGGAACCACTTGTCCTCCCCCCCAAGAAGCTCATGTAAATGTTATTATCCATTAAAAAAAAATGGGTAAATATAATATAGAATAAATACTTAGCCCTTCAATCCCCCTCTCTTGTGGAATCATATCCCTCTATAACTCTTGTCCTTGTCCATCTAGAATCCAATGATGTATTTATGAATAATAATGATCAAACATTACATTTCCTAGGCACACTGGCCTCTTTCAATTGTTTGGGCACTCTGGTCTTTCATTAACAAAATGCATTATTTAATATGTGTCTCAAAACTCGGGGTGTTACACAAGACTATCATCCTCTCAAGTCTCATTGTTTTTTGAAGTTACCACCGCATTTTAATTCTTTACCTAAGCTTCCTTCCAAAATCCATAAAGTTAATAAATGTGGTACATATATCTCCACCTCCCAGACTTGTGATTATCGGCCAATTATGAGTTCTGAGTCAAGTATAAATGACACGGGGAGTCCCTCGACTCCTATACCTTCTGTGGTTAATGGGATTCGTTCAACTCCTTCAGTCATGATGGTTGTAGTGCTGGAGGTTCCCATACTTACTCCTACCTAGCATGTGGTTTCTACTTGACCCATAGCAACGAACCCTTGCAGGTCTCTTTTTTGTACGCCTGGATACAATTTTCATCCCATACCTTCGGTCTCTAACCCTTCTTGTTTTGGTAAGCCCAATATGACGTCATTGTAAATGTGTTGAACCTGCATATAATATATCTAGTTGGGAATTGACATACATAGTTGCATAGAAAATAGAATAAAAGAGAAGCAGGAGAGAAAGAATGGAAGAATTCTCATTAAACAAAAGAATGAATGATAATTTACACATGATATATTCTGTATAACTCAACCAATGCACACTCGAGGAGAATCTAATGTGCCATAGTGGTGGTCTAGAGTGATATTTACACACACCAACAATTAAGGGAGTAAATTTCCACCTAGTCTAGTCTCTCGAGAAGTTACGAGAGTGAACTGCCACCTAGATGAGTTAATTAGTCTATCAGTCTTTAGTTAACTCACTGAAACAGAGTGAAGTGAGGAGGAGATCAGGGAATCATGGGTAATGCGCTAGTCCGATGATGATTCCAAAGACAATGAGCATTAGTTGGTGATGATCCCAATGATGCATAATGTAGCATCCAAACTCCACTCAATTGATCAAATTGAAGTAAAAAATGAAGAGAATATTCTCCCTAGAGGAATATTCTTCCTAAAATATAGGAGACTGAATAATGACTAATAAACATAGGAAAAACCTTAGGAAAAAAAAATCCTAGGTGTGTGTGAAGTAACTCCAATAGTCACAACTTTCATCCTCCATTCTAGTGACTAATGAAAATCCTAGTTTTGGACTTGGGGGCATGGCTCCTCCGCATACTCCTCTCTCATTTGGTGGAAGTCATATTCCCAAAACAAATCCTACGGTAGGAGGCCATATTCCTTTTTCTTTCGGATGTAATCCTAGTATGAATGCTCCTAGATGGAATACTCAGCCGGGAAGACAAGCTACTTCATATATTCTATCCTTTCCCCCTTCTTACTCCATGTCGATTCTAAAATACACATTTTTTATGACAAATCCAACTCTATCCTCCAAAGTTCCACCCAAAGGGAGTCAGTTTCACACTATGGGAAACCCCTAGCCTGGATCTCCTCCAGCTAGGGGAAATTTTTATAACCCTTATGAATCAGTTTGGAAGAGGATATTACCCTATCGAACAGGGCCATGGTATATACCATAACCCTGGATGGTCTACAATCCCTCAACACCAATATTTCCTGGGAGCATGGGCTCAGACGCTGCAACCCTGACTCCCTTTTCTGGCCAAGCTTAATATGCCATATTTTTTTAGACTAATGAATGACCTGATGTATCATGATCCTTCATGGCCCCCCCTCCCCCCCAAGCTTCCTTCGGACATTCCAAAATTTGATGGAAAGACTGGCCAGGATCCAGGTGATCATATTACTACTTTTCATCTTTGGTGCTCATCCAATTCTCTTAATGAAGATTTTGTTCATTTCAGACTATTTCAACGCACCCTCACAGGGGTCATAGTGAAATGGTACATTGAGCTATCGAGGGGAATGTAAGGAAAATTTAATCAGATGATTTTGGTCATTCTTAGCCACTTCCAATTGTCGGTTTGTTATGATACTGGCATAGAAATTTTGTCGGCCTTTTTCCAAGACAAGACCATGCATATCTCAAACCATATCCAAGAGTGGCATAGATGGAAGAGGTTGATTAAATCCTACATTCCTCTAAAGTTTTTATTGGATTTGTTCCTTAAGTCCTTATTGCCTTATATTTCAAAGGATGTTTCTACATCCATAGTAACATCTGAGGAAGAATATATTTTCAAATCCCAACAGCTGAACCTCATAAATGCTTAGTCTAGGATGTTGTATGAAATTATTCCCAACATGCCACAGTCAAATTATGACCATAGACAAAATCTTGGGCCTCATGTCGATGGCATCATAGGCTCTGCAAATGTTAATTCTACATACTTGGTGACAAACCAGTTGAACAATTTGTCTCTAAGACATCCTGTAGCAGGAAAAGCTTCGTCTTTGTCCTCTACTCTCACTCAGTCAACGGATGTGAATTATGTGTAGTCGTCGGCCAACCCAAATGGTAACTAGAAACCAGGATGGAATAGAAGGAAAGGATGAGGTAATAATCGTAAGGGTGGGAAAAATAATAACAAAGCCAAGGATGACACTAGAAATGATAGATATAATAACAACGTTGGTGAGGGAAAGAAAGAAAAATGAAGGTGAAGTTTCCTTATAAACTTTGTAAAGATGATCACCTTACCCACCTATGCCCAAAAATCGAGGAAGCCTCAAGGATCTTATCACAACCACCCACTGTGATGACCACTCCATTTCTACATAATAAACAGATGGCATCGGGGTCCTCCAACATTGGAAATGCATCGAGGGGGAGTCAAAACCCCTTGACACATGAAGGTGATTGTCTATGTTTTAACATGGTCAAGTATTAAATTGATGTAGCCACTTGATCTTGTGATTACAGTTCTTCACATACTATTACAAGTCCAGACTCTCCCCCTCCTCGAGAAACACCCTTGCATATCGAAAAGTTAGAACCTCCGCCTTTTATTCCTAAAGGAGTACTAAAATGCTTTGTCCACAATCCTAATGCAATAGGTTCCCATAACTATTCGATTGTCAAAGATCTAGGTCAAACCCATTATGTGATGTCAGACTTGGAGGTGCTCCAGACGTGTCTTTCACATAGGAACACCTTGTTATATTCTCTAGGAGCTCTAGAGCCATGTGGCTCAAAGGTTATTAAGTTTGACATCATGGATGTTAAGCCTCGCTTTCCTTACCATGTGGCCTTTCAAATCCATGTGGAGTACATGAAATTTACCATCAAATGCACTATAATTGATGAAGGTATTGCAACGTGTGTGCTATCCCTAACCTGTTGGAAATCCATTGACTCTCTGACTCTATCCCAATCTATGACTATGTTGACCTTATTTGATGGATATTCCTTTTGACCCCATGAAATTCTTCTAGTTTTTCTGGTCTAGTTAGGTGGAAAGATAATGGAGGTTAATTTCGAGGTGCTTGATGCACCCCTTGACTATAATTTACTACTAGGGCGTAAGTTGACTTATGTCATGACCGCAATCGTGTCATCTATTTTCCACACTTCATGTTTTCCTCACAAAGGAAAAATAGTGATGATTGATCAATTGTCCTTTGTGCATGCTAGTCCTAGTGCATCAGTTGAGCCTTTGATCCCAATAATCGATAATTCTTGAAAGGAAACCAAGGATGTTGGTGTCAGAATGTATTCCTCTCTCATGGGTAGCTTTGATTTCATGGCACCAATCCATCACATTCATGACATTTCTAGTAGGTATTCATCATCAATGAGGTTCGTTCCTTTTCGTACTTCATATTTTAATTACCCTTAGAACCTACCTTCCCCAACTATGTCATGTGAAGGATAGTCGCATAATGGGATGGCAATGCCACTGTCAGCAAAAAAGGTTGTGTATCAGGATGTTCTTAACACTACTACTGACTCAGATCCTTTCTCCTCACAAACATATGAGGAGGCTCTCGTTCTAGAGTCTGTATGGGAAACATAATCATCTGTATTACATGATCTCCTTGAAGATAATTTACCTTCGGATGAAGCCATCTTAGAGGCCATGAATGGTCCCGATAGGCCTTAGGATGATATGCATCATCACCCCTATTCCCCCCCAGAACTTGTTAGGATCGAACATGACTACTTTAGATATACCTTGAGTGAGATGGTCTATCATGTTGTGGTTCCACTAGATATGCATGGTATTTATGTTGAAGGAAACATGGAGAAAATTTATCTTATCATCACGATCGACATCTCTCAAATTCCTGGAAAAATTGAGAATGTATATATTGGTGCAGATTGTTCTCCTAAAAAAATTCAGATCTACACCGATCTCTTCAAATAATTTCATGATGTATTTTCTTGTTCATATGAAGAGACATCAGGGATTGACCCTAGCATTGTCGAACATGAGATCAAGACTTATCCGGATGCTAGACCTGTTTGACAACGTCTTAGAGCTGTTAATCCTAGGAAGGCCCCTACTATTAAGGCAGAGTTAGAGAAGCCACTTAATGTTGGTTTCATCTACCTGGTCCCCTTGACCGAATCGGTGTCCAACCCCATTCCCGTGAATAAGAAATAAGGAACCATCCATGTGTGTATGGATTTTCAAGACCTGAACAAGGCTTTTCCTAAAGACAACTTACTGACTAATTTCATAGACCATATTCTTGATGAGTGTGCGGGAAGAGAAGTTTTTTATTTTATGGATGATTTTCAGGCTATAATCAAATTCAAAATAAACCCGAAGATCAACATAAGACAATGTTTTTTATCCTTGGGGTATTTTTTCATACCAGAAAATTCCTTTCGTCCTTAAAAAATGATGCAGGAGCATCTCCCACATCAAGCGAGCCAGTGCGGGGCAAAATACAGCTCGACACACGCCAACACAAATTTTGAAATTCCCTTAGATTGTTGCGCCATCTGAAATGAAATCATTTAAGAAGAGATGCACTTGTATGATGTAAGCGGGACCTTGAGCCATACGCTCTCATCCTTAGTAGGTAGGAGGCATTTAAAGTAGTTAATGCAGGTAGATAGAAATTAATTCTAGATTAGACTGTTTGAGAGCGCAAGAGGGAAACGAGATATAGACACCCTCATTGTGCATTGTAAATAATTCTAGAGAAGGAAGAGAAAGAGCATGAAGAGAGCTGTGTAAGAACACCCATGTACAAACATTTGAATTAATAGAAAGCTTTGATTCAAATTCATGGTTTGTGTTGTTCCTTGTGTATTGATGTTATGCTCATGAATGTTTGCTTCCTCTTATGCATTTGCTTTGATATGCTGTGTATATGATTTCATGTTCTAAGTTGAAGTTTGAAAGGAAGAGGGAATGAGTTTCAATTGTTTCTCTATCTGAGTAAGAATTCCTGCAAGGAGTGAAGTGGAAGTGTCCACAAGGAGTGCGTCAACAAGAATTCAGGGTTGCGTCTCTGAAGCTCAGATAGTTTTACTTTTGTTCTCATTTCCCCAGAAGTGCAGTTGGGCACAAGAGCCATGCAAGGAGTGCGCAGGCAAGGTAAAGTCTTAGCGTTGCGAACCTGAGTATGGTGTGAGGGACTGCTGCTGCAGGAGTGCCCAGAGTTGAATGTATTCATCACTTGGAAGTGTTTGAGAGTTGCCACAAGAAGTGCATGCAAAGATCCTCTTTGAGGCTCAAAGTTGTGAGAAACTCAGGAGGAGTAAATCCTTTGAAAACATTGAGGGGCATCGGAAGTTTGTAGTGTAAGCGGATAAGTCCAGGGAAGAGTCCTTGGTTTCCTTCGTAGAAATCATCAAAGGAAATAAACCGATGGTCAGGAATCTGTGGGGAGGATTAGCGAAATCCCATCAGCCGTCAAATCTGCCAGAGAAGCGAGAAGGTTACAACTACATCCAGAGTTCAAGCTCAGGAGATTGTGGACTATCAGTTCGTCACACAGACACCCGTCAGCTGTTGGATTGACTAGGAGTTGCATGGAGTTTAAGCTTCATGAACGAGAGGAGGAAAGTTTTGACTCAAGGCGTGGCCATCAGGATTTCGGCATTCGCGAGATCGGGAGTTCTGTGAGCAAGAGATCGGGAAAATCGATGTTGGAAATCCTGTAAACGATCGGGCCGTCCATCAATTGGGACACGTGGATGAGATCGGAAGCCCCATCGACATTTTGGTTATCGGGACTTACATAGGCAAGTGGTTGTGGTTTATATAATTAGCGAAACCCGAGGGTTGATTTGAACCATCGATCCACTTGGGACGCGTTTCAGAAATCCGAGGGAAGTTGGGGATCGACATTTCACGAGTCAGGGAGACAAGGAGGATTTGCAACTTGGAATCATGAAGCCCAATTTTCCGAAAGGAGGAGAGTTTCATGTGGGACCGTGTTGACATCACCTCATCATAGTGAGGCCTCGGGAATTTCCATGGTGAAAACCCCGAAGCGGCAAGGACCGTCCATCTTTGAGGATGCGTGGTAACAATCTCAACTTTCGGAGAAAGTCCCAAAAGAAAATTCATATCGGGGAATCGACATTCGTGATATCGGGAAAATCGAAGGCCAAAGCACTTCGGCCTTTGAAGTCACAAAACCCCGAAAAGTGATAAGACGGAGGTCATGTGAAGAGAGCTCTATGGACCATGAGCCTAGCCCAGAGGATGATCGGAGATTATAGTATATCGAGAAAGCGGAGATTGAAAGATCAGGAACCAAAGGGTCATGACATCGGGAGTTTGAGAACCCCGAACCCTGATTCCTATTCTTCTGTCGTAAAGAGAACAGTGACTGGACCTAAAAGCCGCGAGGAGCAGAAAGGATCTATGGGACAATTATCTGAAGGGGATTCCAGTGGGAGAATTTAAGGAGCCACTCCATCTCAAGAGTGAACTTTGAACGATCCTTAAGACCTAGAGGTTAGCGCAGAGGTCTTTGTCGAGGAAGAGGGAGCGGTCTGCCTCAGTTTGGTATCAGAGCTTAGAAAAGCTTCTTTTCTTTCTGTAGAAGGGAGAAGGAAGATTCTCCATGCCACCAAGGAGAAGAGATAGACAATCACCTGATCCAGAGGAGGAAAGGGAGACATCCAAAGGAAGGGGTAGACAAGTGCAGAATCCAGAATTAGAAAGAGATCTACATAACATACGCGCCAGACTTATGGACGTGGAGATAAGAAAAAAATGCACAGTTGATGTAGGAGATATCAGTTAGTCTGAAAGTGAAGATGATGTTGGACATGGAGATGAAGAAGTCACAGCAGAAGATGCAGCCAATGAACGCTTTCTTAAAGTTGTTGCAAGAATGGGTGCAAAGGCAAAAATGGACATTCCAGTTTATGAGGGAAATATGGATGTAGACGAGCTTCTAGACTGGATTAGAGCTCTAGACACATATTTTGACTATGAAGATGTCGAAGAGGACAAGAAGGTCAAGCATGTCGTCACGAGATTAAAAGGACATGCAGCCTTGTGGTGGGATGAACTACAAGTGGATAGGAATTGCCAAAGAAAGCAGAAAATTAAGAGTTGGGATAGGATGATTGCAAAGATGAAAGAAAAATTCATCCCCAGGGATTACCAAATTACTCTGTTCAGAAGAATGCAGAACCTGAGACAAAAGCTGATGTCAGTAAAGGAATATACTGAAGAATTTTACAGGTTGAATATCAGGGTAGGTCATCAGGAGAGCGATGATGAAAAAGTTTCCATATACATGAATGGCCTGAGATATGAGATTCAGGATGAGATGAGCATGGTAACCATCCAAATGGTGGAATATTCTTATCATATGGCTCTAAAGGTGGAAGAGAAGTTGAGCCGAAAGCAAAGTCAAAGAGGCTGAGGCAGAAGTCAGCCCAGAGGAAAATCAATTGCCCGGGATAGGTATCAGAAGCCCAAGGAGGACTGGAAGTTCGGGTCTGAGCCTAAATACAAAAGAACTGAGAGAGGTGGAACCTCACAGCGAGGAAAATATGTTGAATAGAGAGGATAGCATACTGAGCAAAGAGGATATTATGTTGATAGTAACACTTTTCCTCGTACTAGAGGTAGGGGAAGAGGAAGAGGTGGAGTAATCACATGCTTCACATGTGGAAAGAATGGGCACAAGTCTTATGAGTGTCCAGATAAAAAGAAGGATGTTGGAGAAGCTCACATCGTCGAGGCACAGAAACGAGATGTTGAAGCAGAAGATGCTGAAGGTGGAAGATTGCTGATGATGCGGAAAGTCCTTTTGACACCAGAGAAAGAGGTGGAAAGTTCAATCCAAAGGACCAAAATTTTTAGGAATACTTGAAAAACCAAGGATAGGGTATGCAAGGTCATTGTAGACAATGGTAGCATGGATAATCTCGTATCTACAGAGATGGTAGAGAAGATGGAGCTGGAAACGACTGATCATCCAAGCCCATATAATGTTTCATGGCTACAAAAAGGACACCAGGTAACTGTCACTAAATAGTGTTTAGTTGAATTCAAGATAGCAGGATATAATGATAAGATCTTATGTGATGTCATTCCTATGGATGTTTTTCATCTATTGCTGGGTAGACCATGGAAATATGAAGAAAATGTGATTCATGATGGGAGAATGAACACATACACCCTAGAGAAGAATGGGAGGGCACACATGTTACTTCCAATAAGGAGGTAAAAATGGAAGTAAGCAACACTGTACTTCTCATGAGTGGGAAGGAACTCCTTACCAAGGTCAAGAAGAAGGAGGAACCACAATTCATTATGGTCAGGAAACTGAAAATTGTTTTGACTAGCACAAGAGTGGATGATTTACCAGAGGAGGTTCAGGAACTACTGGAAGAGTTCGCTGACATTGTAGTGGACGAATTACCTCGTTCGTTGCCACCGATTAGAAGTGTGAGTCATCATATTGATCTCATACCAGGAGCCAGTTTTCCAAACAAAGCCACGTATAGATTGATGCCACAAGAGAATGAAGAAGTTAAGAGGCAAGTCCAAGATTTGTTGGACAAAGGATTAGTCAGGGAAAACTTGAGTCCATGTGTTGTTCTAACAGTACTCAGTCCGAAGAAAGATGGAGGTTGGAGAATGTGTATTGATTCAAGAGCAATTAACAAGATAACCATCGGGTATAGATTTCCATTGCCAAGGGTGGATGATCTGATGGATTGCTTGAGTGGAGAGAAGTATTTTTCAAAGATTGATTTGAAAAGACGTTATCACCAAATCTACATAAGAGAAGGTGACGAGTGGAAGACAACATTTGAGACTAACAAGGGTTTGTATGAATGGCTTGTTATGCCGTTTGGCTTAAAAAATGCGCCAAATTCCTTCATGAGGTTGATGAACGAAGTCCTGAAGGAGTTCATCGGGAAATTTGTCATTGTGTATTTGTATGACATACTGGTTTTCAGTAAAACAACAGCGGAGCATCTGAAGCATTTGGCTACAGTGATGCAGAAATTACAGCAGGAGAAGCTATTGATAAACATGAAGAAATCCTCATTCATGAAGACAGAGCTCATTTATTTGGGGTTTTTTATTTCAGCAAATGAGTTGAGGATGGATCCAGATAAGGTGGAAGTAATCAAGAATTGGCCATCACCAAAGAACATATTTGAGGTGAGAAGTTTTCACGGATTGGCTAGTTTCTACCGAAAGTTCATTAGAAATTTCAGTGGAATTAGCACAGCGATGATGGACACCATGAAGAAAAGACACAAATCTTTTCACTGGACTGAAGAGGCCGAGAAGAGATTCAATCTGTTGAATAGGAAGATCACGGAACAACCAGTTTTGGTGTTGCCAAATTTCCAAAAGACATTTCAGGTGAAATGCGATGCAATCAGATTTGCAATTGGAGCAGTCTTGAGTCAGGAAGACAGGCCGATAGCGTATTTCAGCGAGAAGCTGAATGAAGAAAAGTTGAAGTATTCCACTTATGATAAGGAATTTTACACTATCATCCAGGCATTGAAGAAATGGAGGCATTACTTGATACCCAAAGAGTTTGTATTGTACAGTGACAATCATGCACTGCAGTTTGTGACTCAACAAGAGAAGTTGAATCAAAAGCATGTCAAATGGGTTAAGTATATCCAGAATTTCACTTTTGTGATAAAACATATTTCTGGTATTGCTAACAAAGTTGTTGATGCTTTGAGTAGGAAGTGTTTGTTGTTGCAGGAGTTCTGAGTCAAAACATTGGGTTTTGATGACCTCAAGGACATGTACAAAGATGATCCAAATTTTAAGGAGGCATATGAAGCGGCTGAGAATCCAGTTCTCAGAGACAGAAGCCCGTGGATGGAATACATGATCTAGGAAGGATTGTTGTTCAGAGGTAATCAACTGCGTATTCCAAAATGCTCCATGAGGGAGAACTTGATGAAAGAGAAACACAGTGGAGGATTGGCAGGGCACTTTGGTCATGAAAAGACGTTCGCAAAGCTAAATGAGTCATATTTTTGGCCGAGAATGCGAGAAGACGTCAAGAGATTCGTGGACAGATCTAGAGTTTGCCAGAATTCAAAGGGAAGAAGACAGAATGAAGGGTTTTATCAACCATTGCCCATACCAGAGAGACTGTGGGATGCAATTAGCATGGATTTTGTATTGGGGTTGCCAAGAACACAAAGAGGTTGTGATTCAATCTTTGTGGTGGTGGATAGATTTTCCAAAATGGCACACTTCATTCCATGTCAAAAGACCAGTGACGCGACTCACATCGCGAACCTATTTTTCAAAGAGGTCATTTGACTTCATGGGTTGCCAAGAAGTATAGTTTCAAATCGAGACACCAAGTTCATAGGGCATTTTTGGAGGACCTTATGGAAGAAGCTAGGAACTAACTTGTTGTTTAGTTCGTCTTATCATCCTCAGACGGATGGACAGATAGAAGTGGTGAACATAAGTCTGGGAGACTTGCTGAGAAGCTTGGTGACGGAACACCATAGCCAGTGGGACAATATATTACCATAGGCAGAGTTTGCTTATAATGACTCTGTTAATAGGAGCAGAGGCCAGATTCCATTTCAGATTGTTTATGGCATGCAGCCGAGAGGAATTTCTGAACTTAGGGATTCAGAATAGACCACAATTAGGAGCGCTAGTGCAGAAGATTTCATAGAGGCGATGAGGGAACTTCACAGCCAGATGAAGGAACGATTGCGAAATTCAAGCCAGGAATATAAACACAGGGCAGACCAGCACAGAAGACAACTTCAATTCGAGGTTGGTGATCTTGTTCTGGCACACTTGAGGAAAGAAAGGTTCCCAAGAGGAACATATAATAAGTTTAAGATGAAGAAAATCGGACCCTGTAGGGTCTTGAAGAAATGTGGGGCAAATGCTTACGAGATTGAATTACCCGATGGGATCGGAATTTCTCCGATATTCAATATCTCATATTTGTACCCATATAGAGCTGGGGAAACAGAGACTAGAGATGAGCAGCCAGTAATCCAATGGACGAAGCAGATGCCAGTTGCGGATAAGCCATAGATGGAATACATACTGGATAAAAGAATTGGCAAGAGGACCAGGCGAAAGCAATACTTTGAGTATCTGGTCAAATGGAAGAACCATCCAGTTGAAGATGCCAGCTGGGAGAATGAAGCAGAGATATAGAAGCATGGGCAGACCGTGCAGGGACTCATGGACAGGAGCCCATGAAATTTTTTCAAGAGAGGGAGTATGATGCAGGAGCATCTCCCACATCAGGTGAGCCAGTGTGGGGAAAAAGACAGTTGGACACACGCCAGAACAAATTTTGAAATTCCCTTAGATTGTTGCGCCATCTTAAATGAAGTCATTTAAGAAGAGACACACTTGTATGATGTAATCGGGACCTTGAGCCATAAGCTCTCGTCCTTAGTAGGTAGGAGGCATTTAAAGTAGTTAATGCAGGTAGATAGAAATTAATTCTAGATTAGACTGTTTGAGAGCGCAAGAGGGAAACAGGATATAGACACCCTCATTGTGCATTGTAAATAATTTTGGATAAGGAAGAGCAAGAGCATGCAGAGAGCTGTGTAAGAATACCCATGTATAGACATTTGAATTAATAGAAAGCTTTGATTCAAATTCATGGTTTGTGTTGTTCTCTGTGTATTGATGTTATGCTCATGAATGTTTGCTTCCTGTTATGAATTTGCTTTGATATGTTGTGTCTATGATTTCATGTTCTAAGTTGAAGTTTGAAAGGAAGAGGGAATGAGTTTCAATTGTTTCTCTATCTGAGTAAGAATTCCTGCAAGGAGTGTAATGGAAGTGTCCGCAAGGAGTGCGTCGACAAGAATTTAGGTTTGCGTCTCTGAAGCTTAGATAGTTTTACTTTTGTTCTCATTTCCCCATAAGTGTAGTTGGGCACAGGAGCTATGAAAGGAGTGCGCAGGCAAGGTAAAGTCTCAGGGTTGCGAACCTGAGTAAGGTGTGAGGGACTGCTGCTGCAAGAGTGCGCAAAGTTGAAGGTATTCAGCACTTGGAAATGTTTGAGAGTTTCCGCAAGGAGTGCATGCAAAGATCCTCTTTGAGGCTCAAAGTTGTGAGAAGCTCAGGAGGAGTAAAGCCTTTGAAAACATTGAGGGGCATCGGAATTTTGTAGTGTAAGTGGATAAGTCCAGGGAAGAGTCCTTGTTTTCCTTTGTAGAAATCATCAAAGGAAAGAAACCGACGGTCAGGAATCTGTGGAGAGGATTAGCAAAATCCCTTTAGCCATCAGATCTTCCAGAGAAGCAAGAAGGTTACAACTACGTACGGAGTTCAAGCTCTGGAGATTTTGAACTGTTGGATCGTCACACAGACACCCGTCAACCGTTGGATTGACTAGGAGTTGCACAGAGTTTAAGCTTTGTGAACGAGAGGAGGAAAGTTCTGACTCGAGGCATGGCCATCAGGATTTTGGCATTCGTGAAATCGGGAGTTCTGTGAGCAAGAGATCGGGAAAATCCATGTTGGAAATCCCGTAAATGATCAGGTCGTCCATCAGTTGGGACACGTGGACGAGATCGGAAGCCCCATCGGCATTTTGGTCATCAGGACTTACATAGGTAAGTGGTTGGGGTTTATATAATTAGCGAAACTCGAGGGTTGATATGAACCATCCATCCACTTGGGACGTGTGTCAGAAATCCGAGGGAAGTCAGGGATCGACATTTCGCGAGTCAGGGAGACAAGGAGGATTTGCAACTTGGAATTGCGAAGCCCGATTTTCCGAAAGGAGGAGAGTTCCGTGTGGGACCTTGTTGACATCACCTTATCATAGTGAGGCCTCAGGAATTTCCATGGTGAAAACCCCGAAGTGGCAAGGACTGTCCATATTTGAGGACATGTGGTAACAATATCAACTTTCGGAGAAAGTCTCGAAAGAAAAGTCATATCGGGGAATCGAAATTCGTGAGATCGGGAAAATCGAAGGCCAAAGAACTTCGGCCTTTGAAGACACAAAACCCCGAAAAGTGATAAGATGGAGGTCATGTGAAGAGAGCTCGTGTGGAACACGAGCCTAGCCTAGAGGCTAATCGAAGATTATAGTATATCGAGAAAATGGAGATCGAAAGATCGGGAACCAAAGGGTCATGACAGCGGGAGTTTGAGAACCCTGAACCCCGATTTATATTCTTCTATCGTAAAGAGAACAGTGACCGGGCCTAAAAGTCGTGAGGAGCAGAAAGGATCTGTGGGCCAATTATCTGAAGGGGATTCCAGTGGGAGAATCGAAGGAGCCACTCTAGCTCAAGAGTGAACTTTGAACGATCCTTAAGACTGGGAGGTCAACGCAGAGGTCTCTGTCGAGGCAGAGGGAGTGGTCTGCGTCAAAAACGTCGGAGAAACCTTCCAACTTTCCATGACCTTTTCTTGTCACAATCTCAAACATATTGTCGAATTTTACCTCGAAAATATCATTTCTCACTCTCACAAGAGAGTAGATCACTCCTCTCACCTTCGATCAATATTTGATAGATTTCGTTATTATCGCATCCATTTAAACCCTCACAAGTGCATCTTCTACGTTAGGTCTGGCCATATTTTAGGATTCTTAATCTCTGAGCATGGGATCATGGTGGATCCTATGAAGGTTGAGGCAATACTTCGATTTCCTCCCACGTGCAACATTCAACAACTTCAGGGTTTACAGGGGAAGGATAACTTCTTGGAAAGGTTCATAGTGAATTATGCAAATTTGACTAAGGGTTTTATGTGTCTTTTGAAGAAGGATGCTTCATTTATATGGGATGAGTGAGCCCATGAATTCTTTGATGCCCTTAAGAAATCTGTGGTATCAACACCTCTGTTGAAGCCTCCAGACTACAATATAGAATATTTTTCTTATATCATTGCATCTGAAGGGATGATTGGTATGGTTCTATTTTAGGAGGATGATGAGCTCCATGAACACATTGTCTACTATCTCAGTCGAAACTTGGTCGATCCTGAACTTAAGTACTCTCACATTGAGAAGCTAGCCTTATCTGTCATTCATGTTGTTCAAATATTATGGCATTATATATTACTTTGCAAAATTATTGTAGTTGCATATATCAATCCATTTCAATATGTCTGTACTAGGCGTATCATAGGGGGAAAATACAATAAGTGGATTTTTATTTTACAAGAATTTGATCTTGATTTTGCTTTGGCTAAGTCTAAGAAATCGCTAGTTTTTTCCAATTTGATATCATACTTCCCTCAACTAGACGAGGACATTATTCATGACGATTCATTCGTGGGTGAAAATATCTTCCTTATCTCACCTTTAGACCCCTAGTATGAATACATTCTAATTTATCTTCAAACCTTGAAGCTATCCTAACATCTATCGAGAGACGATCAGTGATGTATACATCATCAAGATAAAAACTACCTTATCATCGACAACACTTTGTATCGTCGATGGGTAGATAATATTTTGCATCGTTGTTTGAATCGCAAAGAAGTTGAGTCCATTGTTAATGACTGTCACAGTGGGGCTTGTGGTGGTCATCTATTTGGGCTTGTGACAATCCAAAAAAATTTGTGAACCGATTATTTTTTACAGTCAATTTTTAAATATTATGTTGAAGCAATCAAAAAGTGTCACCCTTTCCATGTGTTCGGCTGGAAAATTTGCTCGCATACATCCCCTCTTCACCCAGTCATCACCATCAATCCCTTCACCAAGTGGGGGGTAAATTTTATGGACTGCAACCCATCTTCAGCTGGGGGGAATCATCATATTATTGCAACTATGAATTACTCCACTAAATGGGTAGATACCATGCCTACTATTAAATCTGATGGTAAGATGAAAAACTTTCTTCGTATTCAACCAAATTATAGCCCGATTCAAAATCCCAAAGGATATTGTCACTAATCATGGAAGTCACTTTCAGAATGAGATGATGAAGGAGTTAGCATCAAAATTGGGGTTTAAGCACAATTATTCTTCCCCTTATTATCCCTAGGAGAATGGACGGGTAGAGGTGGTGAATAAATCTCTCAATACCGTATTGCAAAAAACTGTCATCCAGAGTAAATTTGATTGGCATCTAATTCTCTACCCTATGCTTTGGGAATATCGAACCTCGATAAATACTTCCATCGATTTTTATCCTTTTCAATTAGTACACGAAGTGGAGTTGATCCTTTCAATTGAATGTGAAGTCCCTTCCCTCAAACAGTCAATTGAGCTCCTACCTAACACATCCAATCTTGAAAAATGCCTTGTACACCTAGAGTGCCTAGATGAGCAGCATTGTGATGCCTCTATGACTATCAAAGCAAATAAACAAAGTGTTAAGGCTCAATATGACAGGTCTGTATTTACTTGATAGTATGTTGAGGGTGAATTAGTTCTATTGTATGACCAAGCCAAAGAATAGTCAGGGGAAAGCAAGGTCAACCCCATGTGACACGGTCCTTATATCGAATGACATGTTTTAGAGAAATGAGACTATGAGTTGGAATATTATGAAGAGAATATGTTGGATGAGACAAAAAATGGGATTTACCTTAAAATATATTGTTACTAGACAAATCGGTAATTGTTGACACTAACTAATCTCCCTAAATTCAACAAGAAATTAAAAAAAACATGACAGAATACAAAGTTCTCCTTAGAATTCCATTGTAATCTATACTAGTTCAATGAGGGATAAATGACATACCATTTAAATGTTGTTTGATCCTTGCTAGTGTTGTCCTTGTTCCATCTCAAGTTTTGAGGGATGTTGAACCTATTGAGAAACACAAACCAACAAAGGGAGAGAAATGATATATATATTCCAATGAAACCTATGCATAAGATCAAGGAGTTATGAAATAAAAATGGAGGCACTTTTATAACAAATAAATGTATTACTACATTATATTTGTAACACACCCACTACCATAATTTAAAAATTTTGGGATTAATCTCCCATTCATGGGAAATCTACCTAAGCTTCGCATTAGCGAAATGCCAATTCCCGATTCTATATCGGGATATCGCGACTCGGGAATTCGTGATTCACGCGAACAAAAATTACATACACAACAAAACCCCGATCCCTGATGGTCAACGGGTCAACACTTCCCTCTATCGGAGATTACCCTATCAGGAAATCGGCGCATGAAATGTCGTGGTTCACTTACACGGTGAATCCCCGAACCCCGAACTCCGATATGCTTCCACCTGTACTCCACCGGCGATCGCGGTCCCACACGCCACGTCACTTCGGGATTCCGCGGATCATGAATCCGCGATGCATGACTCTTTGACGTCGAGAACCTCGATTCTCCGAACGCCAAAACCCCGAAGTCCGATGCCACCTATCCTCCACTCGGCTATCGGGAAATCACGATTCGGGAAACCGCGGTTCCTGGTGCACAAGGTCACAGACCTTGCCAAACCTCGAATCCCAACTCCTCAGGATCCTTCGCCACATGCCCCCATCCTGATCGATGGTTCAGATCGATTCGGGGACTCGCGACTCGCGATTTCACGAGGTGTAGAACTCTCACCTTATCAATCCCCGAATGTCGAAACCCTAAAGTCCGATGGACTTTGGTTCTCCACACCTGTACTCACGGGTTATCTCCCGCGCGACTCCTCCACGATCGGACGGTCCTCGGAATTTCGCGAAACTTCACAGGGATTACAAGTCGTTGATTCTCTTCCTCTTGAGATCCTATCGGGAAATCGTGGATCGAGGTTTCCTATTGCACAATTTCCTTACCATCGAAACTCTGATCATAAAAACGCCGACGGCGCCCGATCTTTTGCCACCTGTCCCCGCAGACGAACGGCTATGATTGTACCGGGATTTTCCTACGGTGTTCCCGACTCTTTCCGAGTGCTTGACACGCGTCCTCCCTACTGCTCCGTCCTCCTCCTCTTAGGGACTTGACAGTTGGCTCCCACTCATCGGGGTTTCGCGGTTCGCGACTCCGTATGGCAAGAGTTTCTTGCATTCGAAAACCCTGATATGCCGAACCCCGACTATGTTGTATCCACTGACACGCGTCCCTCAAATGATGAATGGTCCTAAATGTATCGGAGAATCGCGTATCGCGATTTCCTTGTACACAAATATCTTGTCTCTGGGAACCCCGATTCCCCGATCTCCGACTCTTCGGGATCCTCCACCACGTGTTCTGGCTGAAATCAATGGCTAGGATTTCTTTCCTGCACGCTAGGGTTTAACTCCGATGCATCTTCCTGAGATCGGAGGGTTATCGGGACTAGGGTCTAAGATCTGACAGTTCATATCGCTTCCCCTTGCATGATCCCCCTTCAGAGGCTATACTCCACGCAACTCCTTCCGATCCGACGGCTGACGGGGAATGTGAACCGAGATCTAACGGTCTGGATTCGTTCTTTTTAGATCTTGGGATTTACGATCCCAATTTCTCATTGCTCACGATGAGAGAGGGAAAAGCACGTAACGCTTGCGTTACTTTCGTAAATCTAATGGTCATGATTGACTATGGTTCCTCCGACGAGATCTCATCCGTCGACTGGTCACTCCTCACAACACTACTATCCTGGAACCTTAAGAGAATCGTTCCTCCTCGTGCAGGGTTAATAAGGCTTGTGCGTTCGAGTTCTTGTTCTGGGTTCTTAGGGAACCTTTCCAAGTAGGAAGTCTCTGTGAAGAGATTCCTACCAGGGTATTTCCGGAAGCGGATAAAGGGAAGTAGCTTCCCGGGAATGGTTGGACATGGTTAGATACATTAATCAAGTGAGTCGGGCACGGTTTCCCCGGTGCTAAACATATATATATCAATTCATTCATATCACCCTCTATGTGAACATTCTTATACGGGAGTCATTTATACTTTCACAATTCTATGAGCCAACATCTACTCCTCATTATCCATTTCTGCACAGACATTCTTACACAGGAAATAGTTACAATTCCACAAGTCTATGAACATAGGTGACAGCATATAATTTTGAGATGCAATATAAGCAAAATAAGTATCAGAAGTAACTATAGCAATGGGAGCGACTGCTGAGAGGAGTGCTCGTTTCCACCCAACCGTAGGCGTAGCGACTCCTACTGGATTTACCACTAGCCACCCCCGAGCTGAGAC
>JZKD02S2293211.1:202856-216825 GCA_000966675.3 Picea glauca
AGGTGCCCTCCACCACCATCGTGGTCTCTTTTCCGCACATCCCCTCTCAGCAGTTCTGCAATTAATTCAAACTATCATTTACATTCATTGACCCCTTCCTGTAGGTCCATTTACATCACATATTCATACTTATGAGTTTTTGCCATAGTCCTTGGCCAGTTCAGTTATATTTACAATCTGGGGGAAACAGGGTGTTACAATATTGATGAAAGTGGAGAATACAACCTATGCCTTGATGTTTCAAGGTCCCTTCCGATGGACCTTTTCCTCAATACACACAACTTTGCTCCAATTATTTTGATGAAGAGTATACACATCCTGACTTGGAAAGCTAAAGAAAAGCTATCACAAGCACAATCTTCAACATAATTCTTCATACATAAGCCAACCTAAATTTTCCCATGAGAGATCCCTCCTTATATAGAGTGAAGAGGGATGGATGAATGGATTAGGATGATCCCACTAAATGAGATAAGCGATTGAGATCCAAATCGATCGAAGGCCACCTCATCCTTTCGAATATTCCATTCTAGAACCTTTCAGAAATTCTTCTTTTTCCTTTGTTTGAGCATCGTCGCACCCTCAACATGAGAAACTTGCGACAACATTATATTCCACTATGCTTTATCATGCGAAAATTTTGGATCATCTCACACTTAACACTGGCAAGGTGCGACTATATTTCTTGATAGGGTTTTTCAAGAAGGAAAAGATGATTCCTTTTTTCAAGGAATGTCTTATTTCTTCAATAACCTTCAGGGAACGAGGAAAATGATCTTTCTTCTAATAGGTGATACACATATCATCAGTTCTCATGAGGGTGACTAAAATAATGTGTAACATAATGCCCCCCAACGTATGAAGTTGGAAATGCGTGACAACTAAAATAATTTGTAGAATGTGTGTGTCGAGAACAAGGAGCACATCAGTTTGAAACCTATCAATCAAACAAGCATCAACATAATAACATACCATTTACTGAGGTAGACATTCTCATACTTAGAATACAAGTGAACCTAATAATAAGTGTCAAGCAAATCATGGCCACCAATCATACACTGTGGATCCATGTCATTATGTTTCAACATAGCCACGAGAAATACACTGTGGATCTATGCTATAAAGATTAAAATTTGAACATAGCCATGAGAATTACATGGTGGATCTATGTGTTAGTACAAACTCATGAATACTCCATCACAACCTGGATTCATGTGACAGTATTTAGGGTCTTCATTTCCATTGTCTTGAAGTATGAATCTATCCATGTGATTACAGATGTTGAAGTCAAACATGGTAGAAACCAATTGATTATTGGTCATTAATGAATATCGTTAACGAGCGCGAGGGAAATCACCATTAATTTCAATGGCCCCCAAGGTACTCTAGTACAATCCAACAAATGTGAATTAATGATCTGAAGTCAAACAATCGATGGAATTTTCCAATCAGGGGCCCATGATGTGATCCCACTATCGAAAACAAGGAAACCTGCCATTGAGGCATGCAGGCCCCAAGGTACTAAATGATTCTTAAGTATGATTCCTAGATAATGAGTTGAAGTTGATAGGAAAATACTTGTCATAGGAGGGTATTAATGTATCCCCTATCAGTGACATGAAACATGTAACGAATTTGAAGTAGATCAAAGGATAAAGTGATTCAGGACTGATATAGGGAACTCTGACATGGTAAGAGTTTGAGGAGTGTAGAGGGTTGACTCGATAGAAGACTCATTTCGGTTGAAATTCTCTTGAACATACAAATGACACGACAATTGTCTTGGAAGCATTGACTCAAGGAGGACCAATATATAAACTTGTGGATGATCAAACGAGATACAAATGGATTTTCCAACCTATATACAAAAATGAAAAGGGGTTTCATGTTCAAGAGTGACTTACTTCCACTAACACATATATAGATATACATTTCTTTCCCAATTTTCCCCCACCATTTCTAGTGAGTACCTCTTTATTTTTACACAAGTTTAAGGAGGATAATATATGATTGAACTATAAGCTCATCCTTCAGATGAGTCCCTCAAATTATTTTTAATGAACCCTAGGAAGGAGTGGTTCAGTCCCATATGGGCCTTTCGATGTTTGTTTTACGAGTCCAAGGAAAGAAAAATTAGGGGTTTTTCATGTTCAGAGAGTCTGAAAAACACTTAAAGAAAACTCCAAAATGCTCTTTTTCATAAAGTAGTCTGATGAGATGGAAAAATGGATAATCTACCGCTCAACAAACATTTTCTTCAACTACTTAAATGAGCATGAAAAGAACAAGATCAATCCACAATCTTTTCATGTTTAGGGAGTTTAAAAATAGCTTAAAGAGGACTCCAGGAGGGTTCCTTTTTCGTGTATCCTTTACAAGTCCAAAAAAGTGATAAAAGTTTACTTGGTTACATTCTCATAGATTTACGAGCATGAGAAAGAACAAATACTTTCCTCGATATGGTTTTCATTTTTACTCAATCTTAAAATAAAACAAAACTATGCTTGGGATAGATTTATTTTTACACAATATTAAAACTAGAAAAAACTATGCTTGGACCTGGTTTCATTTTTACACAAGCTTGAACCAGAGAAAACCATGCTTGAGGGAGGTGGTTTCATTTTTTACACAAGCTTGAAACAAGAAAAACTATTCTTGCGTCTTCCTAATGCATAATCTAGGGATAGTTGGTACTTTTCCCCCAGCTTAAGAAGCTAGCAGCTTAAATTAAGCATGAAGTCTAGAGGCTGGAAGCATTGCCCCTTAAGCTTTGTTTCATCTAACAACACAGGCAGATGAAATGAGGCTTCAAATACTATCCCTCATGATTCCTACGCATGATCCCTCAAGATTGGGCATGTCTCTTTGTATACTAGTGTATCTTAGTGTATATACATCTTTTGCTTTCTGTCATCGGCTTGCTTATAAAGTTTTTCCTTGGTTGGAAGATTCCAACAGAGTCTTTAGTATACTTAGGATTCGTAGATGGTTTTGGTTGTCATACATGGAATATGGATTCCACTGCTTGGGTCATTTACTCACCTAAGGGTCAACTCATGTCTTTAGGTGGCGTTCGTATGGAGCCATCAATGAATAATGTGGCTGAGTATAAGACCATTATATAACTATTATGTTATTCCATTTCATATGGTCTTTAGTATTTATAGCTTCTCTTGAACTCCTAGTTAGTTGTATTTTAATTAAACGAAATTTACCATGTGCAAGACCCTACTCTACTTCGATGATTCCTACAGGTATGAATTTTAGAATGATACCTTGATTTTCTTACTTATAATCACATACCTAGAAGTTTTAACTATCTATCCGATGCATATGCTAATTATTTTTTAGATTGGCATTTGTCACATAACTGAAGTAAAGAAAGAACATTCATGTATGTACACATTGTAACATATATAAGTCGAGGACCAAATTTTTCATATTGCATCCTTTTAAAACATATGGTGTCATAGTAAAAAATGGAATTCACACCCTCAAAATACATATATGGTCGGTATATATATGACCATGGAATCTATGCCTGTGGTGCCAAATGCATATCATCATTTGTGAGACATCGGAAGAGTCTCACCCATGCACAGGTCACACCCACCACCTGTCACTGCATATCCTTTGACAGATCGTCCACCTGAACCATAGGAATCATGTGTGTCAATCGATACAAGTTCCCCTACACTTTCTACAACACTCTCTCTGCATCTCCTCCTGCATGCTCATCTCCCCGGCTCCTCCGTCGATGATCTAGATGATTTTCGGCACAAAATGAGAGCAGAGATATAATAAATCAATGTACAGAGATGTCTCGTATATCCAATAATATAACAGAAATGTATCAGAGATGCAACCATAAACACAAAGATACAGTAATACACAATCTTCTATTAATGAGTGAAAATGTACAAACATTGTAAAAATACAGAGTGAAAGACTCACTAGAATGGTGATAGCCTATCTCTGAGAAGAGATGTGTCTACTACTCGCATTCGCAAGAACATGATTTTACAATGAGGCTCCAAATTCACTTTTATTATAAATAAAATCCAAAACCCTAACCCCGAAAGATGAAAAGCCAACAGTTTTGTGGACCTCGTTTTGGGTAGTTTGGTGTATCAACTTTCCGGGGGCATAACTTTGGCATACAATCTCCATTTGGGGTGTATGATAGCTCATTGGAAAGGTATCGTCGAGGTGATTCATTTTGGGGGCTCAATCATATCCTTTGTCTATCATTGAGAAGCTCGATCCAAAAAAATCTTCTTTTAGGCCCTCAAATGGCCCCGGAAGTTAAAAACTGTTAAAAATAGTAAATTACCAAAATTGTCTGAAAATTATTTTGAGCCAGTTGGAAAAGGTGGGTGGCCACTGATGTCCACGTAGATCAATCCTCCCTCCTTAGGAAAAAAATTTCTCCATTTCGTTGAGTCCCTGGGAGAGAGGGAAAAACATTTGTTGAATCTACATCTTGATGAGTTGATTGCCTTGTTGGAGAAGTTGCATTTCTTATCTTGTTGAAGGTTGTCACGAACCTGTGGATGAAAGGGTTTGAAATTTTTAACCATTCTAGATACATGATATGCCTTTGTGCAGAAGGAATCTTTACATTTTGCTGCAATCTTGTCGACCTGCTTCTGTTGGATAAAAGGTGCTTGGGCCGAGGCTGTAGTGGTTGCAGTATCCTTTTGTTCACCTTTTGAACAGATTGTGAAGAAGATGAATTTTTTAGTATGAGATACTAGCTTGCGGCATTTTTTAGGTGGGACAATAGTTCAAACTACCTCTGGTATCCTGTAGAGATGACCACCCAAAGTAACAATGACACTACGAGATCGAGACCCATAGATAGCATGGAACTTCCACATATATGGCTAGCCTAAGAGAACATCATAGACATATAGTGGGGAAACATTACATAATACCTCATCCTTGAAGGGTTGGATCCCATATGACAATTGGCACTGCTGGCTGACACAGAGATCTCGTCCCTGGCGAAGCCACCCAATGTTGTATGGTTGCAGGCGTGGTGTTGTTGACAATCCTAAATGTTTGATGACCTCTGTTGAGTTGAGGTTATTATGGCTTCCTCTATCAAGAATAAAATGTAGTGGGGCCACTTCACCCACATCTGTGAATGAAAAAGGTCCTCCCCCTCTTCAGAATCTGTTGGTTCTTCCGGTTGAATTGTTGTGGTTGTGAAAATAACAGTGGGGTCTACGTCAATGATATATATTCTATCAGTATTTTTTTAATCATATTTTGAATCAGGGTTCGACTCCTTGTCTTTGATCTTAGCCACCAATGAATGTTTTGAGAGACATTCATCGGTGTTGTTCCAGGTAATTTTGTGCAAATCACACCATTTTTCAGTGTCCTTCTTTGTCTTTTCGTGACCCTTCTTTTCCTGTGGATTAGACTAGTTTTTAGGAGACTGTTTGTTAGGGCCATCTTTATCATAATTTGGTTTTTGTGGATTGGTAGACCCAAATTGTCGTTTTTTCTGGTTCTTAAATTTCTTCTTGATTTTAACATCATATCGATAAGCTACATCGACTGATGAGATGTCCAAAAAATCCATTTCAGTTTGGATGTATTTGTGTAAAGCCCACCAACATTTCATAACCAAATGTCGCTCAGAGTCTTTGATACCCATCTTGGTTCACAAGGTATGAAAGGTATTGGTGAAATCCAACACTACTCGGCTTCTCTCTTGACGCAGCATGGTCCATCTCATGTACTAGTCTTCATAGATGCCAACAGGGTAATATTGTTCCTTGACCGCATCCACAAAAAAATATCAAGTAAGCTTGGCCCCATATATTCCAGAATCCTCTTTGGAACTTTTATCCCAGTAAGTTTCCCACTGATGGTTGACATTGGTGAGATCTTTAAGGAGTGCAAAGGTTATCATTTTCCTATTAGGGAAATTCTGAACAAAGAAATAACCTTCTAGTAGATTTAACCATTTTCTAGGGCATGTGCATCTATCTCACCTTCAAATACGGGAATGTCAAAATTAACTTGTAACTTGAAAGGAGAGGTGCCTCCAAAGTGGATTCTTGATGAAGATGTTCTTTTTGCTATAGGAAAGAATTGAAGGATGTGGGAAAAATTCTCCATCATTTCGTCCTTATGTCGTGTGAGAGCTTGCTCAAGCAAAATATTGATAGAATATTCTGCTCCGTCATTTTTATTTTCTTCCACCATGGAGGGTTTATTGGGCATGTGAGAGAAATTTTCCTCAAGAGAGAAAAGCTTGAGACCCAACTTTCTATACTCAGACCTCGTCGGGGACATGCACTAAAAAAAGATCAAGAGCAGCCTGCTCTGATACCACTAATCTGAATTATTTTCGACACGAAATGAGAGTGGAGATATAATAAATATATGTACAGAGATATATTCGATATAAAATAATATAAAAAAAATGTATCAGAGATGCAACCATAAAATCAGAGATACAATAATACACAATTTTCTATTAATGAGTGAAACTGTATAAAGACTGTAAAAATACAGAGTGAAAGGCTCGCTAGAATTGTGGCAGTTTATCTCTAAGAAGCAATGTGTTCGCTGCTCACATTCGCAAGAAGATGATTTTACAATGAGGCTCCAAATGTATTTTTATCATAAATAAAATCCAAAACCCTAACCCCAGAAGATGAAAAGCGAACAATTTTGTGGACCCCGTTTTGGGTAGTTTGGTGTATCACCTTCCCAGGGGCGTAACTTTGGAATACAATCTTTGTTTGGGGCTCACAATAGCTTGTTGTAAAGGTATCGTCGATGAGATTCATTTTGGGGGCCTCAATAAGAGCCTCCGGCTATCATTAAGCAGATCGATCCAAAAAAACCTTCATTTAGGCCCTCAAAATGGCATCGGAAGTTAAAAACTGCTAAAAATAGTAAATTACCAAAATTGTCAGAAAACTATTTTGAACCAATTGGAAAAGGTGGGAGGCCACCAATAGCCACCTGAATAAGTCAATCTCGTGGGAATCTGTCTGGTCATCGTGGACCTACATCTGCATGGAAAAATAATTGTTGATACTTGATACCATAAAAAGATATTTGTGTTTTTTAATCTTTTTTAAAAACACAAAAAAATAAAATACATAAAAACTTTTCTTACCAAAATCACTATAAGAAGATCCTGGTGGAAAAGACATATCTGGATCCCCTTTGTAGTCAATCCTAGCATAGGGGTAGTGGTCAATGGCTATGACTTATTGATGCCACTAGAAAAAAAACTCATCATTGTAGGGGGTTCACACCCTACCACCTCCTAGCCGCCTCATCACGCCAATCCATCGTGACATGGATGGATTGCATAATACATGTGAAATGATCTCTACTCTAGGGATCAAACCTAGAACCTGCTCAAAGAAAAAACTACACAAGATGGATGGAAATATAAAGTTCCTCTTTCTTCCTTGTTTGCAATCTGTCAACTATCTCTTTATGTTAGTCAACAGTGAGGTACACCAGTCATAAGCAGTGGGTATTAAATACTCCATCGCGTAAAACATGAGTGGACTTGATGCATGGTGCAATGAGGCTGACCTTGAGATCCATGTAAGAACAAGTATGATGATCATCAAGATCGGGTTCTCGATCATCCTGATTGGGAGTTGGATCCCTACTTTATCTGTGCCTGCAACACAGTGGGTTGCAATGTAATCCTCCATGGTCATACCACCCCCAGCCCCCCGAGCCTTGAGATTTACTACCTCACCCTAACGAGACAATCATGCAATGAAATATATGTTGTCCACTTCAATCCTCAATGGTTTCCTATCGATATTGAAGGCCTCTACCTTCAGATCCCAATAGTTTACGAGCATCTGGAGTAACCTCACTTGAGCCCTCATTCCTTTGAGAGCCCAAAATTTATAAAGGCCACATCTTTGTATAGCTATTTGGGCCCCTTCATCTATCTCTTCATGCTCCCTCTCTCTCCATTAAAGCACCATCCTGCCAAAGGAAAGTCATTTTTTGATTTAAATTTTATAAAAAATTTGTTTGCGGACTTGTAGACAGGCTATCATGTTAATAGTCACATAAAGGGCCACATATACGCAGAAAGGATTTTATTTTCTTCTGTACATGCCTCCATGTACATGACTCGATGAACTATCAACCACGTACACCCTAGTTTATATGTTGCACCCTCTTAAACTCAAAAAATGAGGACTGGATTTTAATTTTAATCCACTGAAAATGAAGAGGAGGGGAAGGGAACTTGCTTGGTCTAAATGGTTTCTAATTTTTTTTATCATAGCTCCCACAATAGACACTTGAAGATCGTGGGAAGAATGGCCTAAAATGCACTATGTGGGTGAAAAAACTCAAATGGTGTGGTAAAATGGTATATTTTTACTATTAGTAGAAATTTTTTACCCATTTCAAATAATTTGGGCTGATATTTTGACCTTATGGACTAATATTATAGTGGAAAGAGTTGGTTTTGGTGGTTTTGTCTAGGAATTTTTATGGTTTCTAGCATCAAATCTCTCGCTCGTGCCTTCATAAGGTATTTTCTTTTACTAGCATATAAGATAGGTTGTCACTCCATTTTGCGTTCTTGAATTATCCTATGAATGTGATCTATATACCTTAGGAATGAAACCATTTATAGCGACACAAAACCTTCTTGTTGCTACTAGAAGTGTTGTTATTAAGTGGTAGAGGCCTACCAAACACAGGTTCCCTAGTTATAACCTTTGTGCCATTTGGTGCCCATGCATAAATTATTCCATAGCACCGAGAGTTCCTTATAGTTATGACATGACTTTGCATTCAAACCTCATATTCTTACTCATAAGAATTATGACCTTCACCTATGGGACTCCCATCGAGTCTTGTTTAAGCTCTTTTATGACTCTCTCAAAAATTAAAATATTGCTGAGTGAACTTGTCTCCTTCACACTCATTAAATGGATTTGAAAGGACATCTATTTGGTGTAAGCTTAACCCTTTTTCAAACCAAGTAGACTACTTACGAAAAATGAATACTCTAGTCAACATTGGCTAGAAGAGTTCTCCTGGATATTATTTTATACTTTTGCAGGCCTAGGTGACTAAATTTATGAAAAAGGACATTATTTGGATTTAAATTGCAATTGAATTCCATCCTCCTTCTTACAGTATTGATCCTATTGTCGGTTCTCTCTTCCTCATTAAAAGTATCTTACCTCAACAATTTTCATCACTAGCCAAGCAGAGCCTTGTTTATATCCTTTGTAAATTGACACCCTGTACCCTAAGAGGAAACATTCCCTTGAGTGTCCATGCCCTGCATGAACTTCCTTGCATTGAGCATAGGTATGTTCCACTATTTGGAGCTATTTCCTTACTCGCAACACTTGTTTCCTCTCTTGTATCATAGCATTTTATTGCCTATGAAAAAAAAAATAGACGGGCGGAAAAATAATATTATCTCATATTGGAAGCAGTCCTGACGCCTTTGAACAAAGCACAAAATTTTGAGTCCACTATCATCCAAAGTTTGGGTTTAGCATGACCTTAGGAAGCTGATCTAGTTACTTAGAGTTTACTCCTCCTACTGGTTATTATTCCAATTTCTATGGAGATTTTGTTGATGCCTCCAACATCATGAAGTTTCATCATCAAGTCTATGCTTCCTGAGTTATCCATATGTCTCATGATCTTATTCAAAGGAAGTCTATAAGCCCGTGTCAACCATTTATCAGAAATATTGACTTTGCATGTCGACCATGCCCTAAGTGTGTATCAGAGTCATATGAATTTGTAGTCCAACCATGAACCCTGGTCCTACTTTCATTATGGGTAGGTAACCTTGAACCCAACAATCGACATCTCCTCATTGGTTGTTGACTGGGGGGTTTCCCTTGTGATCAATGGAAAAAAATCTATTCACACATTGGGATTCATGCAATGTCTTGGATGTCATTAGACTTATTGGTGGTTTCCTCTCCTTTGTCGATAGTCTTCCTTATTGGCTGTTATTCAGAGGGTCTTTTTTGTGCACTTCTTGCATCTGGTGCATGCGAAAGATGCATAGCATTGTTGGTTTGTGAGCATATTATTCATCCGAGCTCCTTCTAATCATCAAGATATTGCTTTGTACCTCATGATGAGTAATGAGAGATGCCTTAATGCTCTCCTTTCAGTGGGTCTCCTTCCATCGACTTCATGTCATCTATTCTAGAAAGGAGATCTACATTCTTATGAGTTCCTAGAGGCTTGCTGTTATCAGTGGCACATTCTCCTGCCATCGATAGTTGGGAATACATCAATGTCTCTTGATCGAAGGATTATTCAAGTGTTCAACCTCAACACCCTTATTCACACTTGTAAGAATGTACTTGTTTCCTTGATACCTACTTTCATTATAGGTAGGTTTTATCGCATTTGTTAATAGTATACCTTAATGACCAGTAATCAAAAAAAGTCTCATTGTGTTCAACATCGACCCCTCTATTCACATGATGTAGACTTTCACCTTCGACAGATAGTGTAGAAGAACTCCAACTTACAGAAGCAACATTCCTATTATGTTGTTATCTTTCATTGGACTAGTACCTATATGACTTCAGTGATCATGGGAGACCAGATTGTACTCCATTGTATACATATATCTTCAAATTTATTTTGAGACTGGAATCCACTGGGCCTTGTTCATGACTATGACAACCTATGGCATGTGTCTACTTTGTATTGCCTATTCATGTCCATGAACAACTATTTGGTATATTTCCACATGGATCTACAATGTAATTCAAATTGGCACCCATGTGTACAAAGTTATTATGGATTGCAATATTCTCATGAGAAACTACCACTTCCATCTGAGTCTCCATTACTCCACTTCTAGGAATTATAATGTCTTTAGTCCATCATAAATACTCCTTTGACCTCACACATTAGGGGGCATCTGTTATATCAAAATTTTCCTCACCCCGTTGAACTTGCTTGGATGGCCTTTCCATTTCCCTATGCATACTTGAAGTCCCCTTTTTTACCTTGTAGAGTGAAAAAAACACATTTTTCAACATATACGCGCCCTACCAGTTAGACAACAAGAGTATATGCAGGTTTCTCCACTATAGCACGCGTGCATCTCCTTTGGTGCTCAAAATTAAAAATTATGTCGGGTTTCCATGTCACATCATGAGATCCATGATCCTTGACATTCCATATATTGGAAACGCTTTGACTCGTCCCTTCGGTTCCATTTGAAGGATATAATTTGAGCCATATCCAAGTCATGGAGAGGAGAGAATTCAATGTTTGAGAAAAAAGATACTCTAGAGAAATTTCACCTCACATTGAGTCTGCATCCCTTTATCCTTGAAAGTATGAACTTAATATTCAAACCCGAAGCTCTTCCTTCTTTGATGGAGAACCTCATTGTATCATTTATATGAGCTTGCCTTTGGTGGAGGATTGAAGTGGTGGAGGCCTAACTGGAGGGACTTATTTTCTTGGTTCCGAGATGTGACAACACAAAAAAAATTCACCTATATACTTATGTTGATTATTTTAATAGAAATACTATTTTCTCGTCCAATTGATATCTTGCAAATATTTGAATTATTATTCCATGGGTGTATTTTTCATGTATGTTAATGGATTATGCTATTTTGTATGCTAACATTATATATTATCACGATATGTTTGTGTATTTTAGTTGTTGAGTACAAGTTGTAGGTATAAATATTTGAGTTGCGTGCTCAACGGTGGTATTCATCGGACGTTCAGACGAGGTAGGATGTTGACCTTGTTTTGTTAGAATTTTATTTATATAGTATAATTTGGATTAGAGTTGATTTATGTGTGTCATTCTATATTTTATGGTTTACCCCAATCCATAGAGAGATTTTCTTCGTAACATCTTCGAGGTTCTTCTTCTTGTGTTTCTAATTTTAGGGCCATGCTTTTGTATCTCATGTGGACTTTGGTTTTTTTATTATTATGTTCGTCTGCATTATTGGCCATTGGCCCATGTTGTAGCTTCCTTTGTATGTCTGATAGGATTTGCAACAGGACTATATTAATTTCAGTTTGTCTCTCCTGTTCTTTTATCATCCTTTCACTGTCTTCCTTACAACTTTGTAATTATGCCATAAAGCTTCTTACAATTTCAACTAAATCTTGAGGGGCATCCACCACTCTCCTCTCATCATATTATTCTTCTCTATTTTGGGATCTTTCTCCCAACTCCTGGTGTGTCACCATTATTTATGGTGTAGTTTTCCTAGTTGTACACTGATTGTTTGAGTGATGATAACAACATTTTATCTTAATTAGTCTCCCTCAGTTTTATGAACAACACAGGTAATTTTTGTAAGGTAAAATTAACTTCATTATTCCACATATAAAAATAATATGTAGTTCATATTTAAAACATGTAAAAAGAAACAACAGAAGGGCTCACTCTTTTTAGTAGTAAATCTTAAATAAATTTTTACAGATGGGTAGGGTAGGGTGCCCTGCCCCTTAAAGGTATTCTATTAGAATTTTATTTTGTTCTTTCATGAACCCAAGCAGGCCAAGTGTTGTTTCGTGCTCTGATACAACTCTATCACACACCTGATATCCTAAGTATCCTTTCGAGGGATGGGGGTATAATTTTTTTTTCTTTCCTACAACTCCCTGAATTCCTCGAATGAGGACACCATCGTCGTGTACTCACTGATAGATTTCCAATGATTAAAACCTTACCAACAATTGAGCTATGGTTTGAAAGCTATAACCTTCCTAAGTTTTCGGGGCGTCATTGGCCAATGGCCATACCCTTCACCACGTGGCATCCACGTAGCTTCACCTCTCTCATACCATCTAACATGGCATGGTCGTGACCTTTGTCATCATCCCCTGGCGATGGCATGGTTGTTGGTTGTTGGGAATGTCTCCCGGTCTTCATGAATACTGGGCCTTTGGCCCTCCATCATTCTTGTATAGGTCTACAACAACCCCATAGACCCGAAGACTCCTTTCGCTCCATAATCTATGGTGAAGATCTATCCACCCTTAGATCTAATGGTCGATATTTGTCCGCACTTAACACATGGTTTAGACTTGACAAGGGGGGTGTCTCACACCTAATTCGTGAATAATTCCATGACGCAACGTGGAACTATCTAGCCACGCCACATCATAATGGAATATGCGTTCCCATCCAATCAAAGTTGGACACTACAACAAGGGGAATTTTGACGCTTTGGCGTTTAAACCACCTTCCTACATCCTCGAGTGTTCTTGGAGCCCTAGAGTCCTAAAGAGAGTCCCACACTCATACCTATGATGATACTTAAGTCTAATTATGAGATTTATTTAATATCATTAGTTAAGTAATCTTTGGTCTTCGACTATAGCCTAGGTTATGCTCTACTTCAAGTTCCCGAAGACGCAAAGTCACGTGGATCGTTGATCTAAGATCCTTCAGGATCCTTCTTGGTTGTTCAATTGGGAACAATAGAAAGATAGAATAAGCAGGAGTGTTGATCGACAACATCCTATGTTCACTACTTCGTTACCTCCTTGGTTGGTAATACTTTGCAGAGGTTGAAGGATTCAAGTTTATATGAGTCACAAATTCGTGAAGTAGCGAAATCCCATCGATCGTTCAATGAATGAGGTAGATGGTTAGGGTGTATTATCCTTCATTGATCCATAAGAGGACAAATACAGTGATTATAGCGTTGATCTATGATCATGATCAATGGTCACATAGAAAGTCCCCATGACTGAGAAGTTGGTCAGGGATTAATGAGAAGGAGGATCCCACGATAACGAATCAAAAATTGCCAATTGTTGGTTAGACCATCTGGTTGTTGGATTACTGAGAGGGGGAGTGAATCAATAATAGCGTAATTATAATCATTTTTCTTCAAATGTTATATCAATGTAGAATTATTATCCAATAATGAGCAGTAAGAAATAAACAATCACACACATACACAGTACA
>JZKD02S2293211.1:282889-293737 GCA_000966675.3 Picea glauca
TGAAAGTGTACAACAAGCCTTTGTCAAAAGATGATTTCTTACAGGAAGTGGCCAAGAAAACAGAACTGAAGATAGTAGGAGAGGAGTCTTCCTCTCTTGCTGCTCCTTGATCATGCATACTATTTTAAAACTCTGTAAATAGTAGATTTTTAGAAAAAGAAAAAAAAATCAAATAATATAAAAAGAAAAAACATTTGTTTTCTTTTTTTCTTGTATGTGTTGATATTTTGTTTTCAGTTTTACAGGCTCCTCAGAACAAGTGCAGAACTGAACTCACGACAAATAAGAAGGTAATATTGTTTTATTTCATGAGATTTTCTTATCAGCATGGCTAACTTGTTTTGCACCAGGTACATTCGAGCTGTTTGCTCCCTTCGTTTGCTCATTAAAAATGGAAGGGGCATTTATCAGGAGGGATTATTCTTTACCAGACCTGGTGAATTATTATGGGAAAGAAACCCCCTTGGAGTCTTCATTTGGCATGTCCTCAGACTCTCTAAATATGAGGAAGCAATGAGCATGAACTAGCTTGGGCTCATAAAATCCACAAGCAGGTGTTTGTTGTCCTAAAAAATTATGTCTGCAAAATTTTTATCTGCACTTGTGTTGGATGATGTGGAATACGTTAAGGTCCACCTTTCAACAAATCTCACTCCATCGACATCAGCACCTTATCTGGAGAAGAGATTAGAGACCATTTGGCACCCTGGACTCTGCATGCCTCAATGGCAGATGTCTTTGCTAGCAGCCATGGGAATACACCAATGTCTCTTGGTTGATGGATCCTACAGGTGACTCGACACCGACACCTCTATTCGTACCTGTTTAGGATGTGCTATAGGTACCTTGAGGTCCATTGACATCACAGGTGGGTCGTCTCGCATCGGTTAACAACATTCATCAATGGCTGGTAATCCGATGATTTGTGTTTGTGTTCGACTTCGGCACATCTATTCACACAAATCAGAATTGTACCAGGAATGAATCTTTGAAGCTGATTGAAGACATGATTTCAGTGATCTTTTGCAGGACAGAACAAGAAGCCAGGTTCAGGGGTCATCCTAAGATAATCTGCTGTCATAACAGAAAGTTTTTTTCAGAAATAGTGTTATTTGTTCAAATTCTTCTACAGACCTCTGAATGTTCTAGTGGTACCAGTGAGTACCAGCGCGAAGTTTATCAGTTACAGGTGCATCAAAAATACCATAACAACTATAATGTTTGCATGCCTTCAAATCCAGACTTAGCCTCAAACGATAATTTCACAGCAAACTTTGCAAATCAATGGGTAAAGGTAATATAACTTAGGTGCGTTTAAGTTCATATCGATTTATAGTATTAATCTGCATATTAATGTTTGAACTAAAGGTACCTTAACCACGCCATAGCGTTTCATTATTCCCACAACTGTACCTAAACAAACTAATCTACCATGCCATCTCGTGTCATGAACATCCACCATTACCGAGGCTTATTTCGATTTGACTTGGGTATAATGACTCCACACCTTCGTACGACCTCCATCATAACCCGACACCCTATCTAATTCCACAACAATTCAAATCTTTTCATATCGTTTTTGCCCCGACCGTTCCTTTCACCACATTCCCTATCGCATTCTCCCCTTTCATCGCTCTCGTCGCCCTCAACCAACCTCCACTGCTACCGCTCGACTCTCCCTGTTATGCCAAGAAGAGCTATGGTCGCCAACCGTCACGAACCAGAAACCTATGATGACCTGGAAGCCCTCACGGAATATAGGGCAACGAGAGAAATTTTCAAGCAAGCCGGGTGGGAACCATTTTTGAAAAAGTTCAATGGGTTTAATGATGCCATCACACTTCAGTTTGCGCTGAATTTCTACGGTGACACCGCCAAGGTGGGCGAATTTGAGTTCAGGGTCACAGAGGAGTTTATTGCAGAAGCCATTGAGTTACCCACCACAGGCCAGCGGTGGACGAAGGGACAACTGGTGGATAAGGAGCTCTTTGCACAATTGTTAAAACCTCAGTACCGGAACACAAAATGGTCTAAGGGGACGTCAGGACCTGGCTAGAGCCACAGTGGGCGCAGGTATTGATCATCCTTCAGCGTTATTTAACATGCGAGGGTCGATACACCATTATCTTCCCCTGCCACGCCTGACTTCTACTGCACTTCACAGGTACCTTGCTGAATGTACCATTTTTCCTGTTAAAAAGTTTGAAAAGGATGGCTGATCAGGTTCAAAGGGTTAGTGAGTTTAGGGGGAGTCTATTTCATTTCGGTTTAGTTAAGATATTGATTACATTTGCACTGTCAAAAAAGCAAGAGACTTGGGACCTCTTTGCTTCAAAAACCCTCGCTCGGGCCCAGTCAAAAGATAAGAAGGGGAAGCATGTTGCCCCACACAAAAATCCGACCCCCAAGATAAAGAAAGTCAAGACCCTAACTAAAGACTCTGCTGAGAACCCTGAGCCCGAACCTCCAATTGACGACAAGCTAGAAACGCATGCTGAAATTGGGAAGGCCACCACACCCACCGAGGCGAACGTTACAGTCCTGAGCTCTCCCCCAGCTGCTGATAACATAATCGATGTGGAGGAGCTAGTTGAGTCAATTGATCAGCCTAGGAGGAACCCAAAGAGAAAATGCAAAAGTGTATTGACGGGGATGGATGACTCAATACCCAGCTACCCCACGCAAGAAAGATTGGAAATCATAGATGGTCACGAGGAAGCCCCGGAGCCATCCGAAATGACCTAGACGTTGTCCCAGCTCATTCGGAAAAATCGTAGGACCACTCGGCAGGCCCGTACACCCAAGAAAATTGTGCAGAATGAATCCGTCCAGGTACCAACCGGTACCCCTGTTTAGCCGCCAAGCGAGCTCACCCCTGAACACCATCCAGTGGACACTTCTACACTCAGCCCCGTTCATCCAGACTCAATTGACAACCAGGCACTCAGCCCCGAGCGTAACTATGACCCAGCTGATACCTATGAGCACAGCCCAGATCAGTTTACTCTCGAATTCGGTTCAGACCACAATTCTGATAAATTCCACTCCCCTGTTCAAAGTTCCAAAGAACTCATGCATGCATCGAGTCCTTCACCACAGCCAGGGCAAGACCAAACAATTGAAACCCACTGCGAGCTCTCCTCTAGTCGGTCCTTGAAGCCGATGATGGAAAAATTAGAGAGCAAAAACAACAGACTGAAGGAAAAGTTGCATGAGTACTGTGTATTGGGCAGGCATGTCAAAACCGAAAACGAACTCCTGAAGCTCAGGGTGACCCACCTCTTATCAAAAATTGAAAGGTTAAAGAAAAGAAATAGGGATATTGTCAAAAGAAACAAACAGCTTCAGAGGATTGCGAAGAAGCATGTTATAATCAACAGGGTCCTTAAGAAAGAAATGAGGAATCTGAAGAAGCATGAAAGGCTACAGATGCTGGTTGCAGCTGCTACAACCCTGTGACGGCTACCAAGTTTTTGATTTTTGTTGCCTGAGGACAGGCAAGAACTTCAGTGTGGGGGTATGTTGGTCCCTAGTTTTGACCTTGCTCTTTGCCTATATTATATACCACAAACCTCCATTCATATGCCAGTACCACCGTTTTGACCTCATTTTGACATACTTAACATCTCTCTACCATGCAAAGTGGTCACCTAAGGTATCTTTGCATTTCAAGCTATTTTTATGCACTTTAATGCTCTAAATTGATAATGGATTAATATCACTTGGGTTAGGTACCACTGTTATTTTTGGAATAGGATGCCGGTACCAGGTACCAACTCGCACCCATGGAGGTACCAGTGGAGTCGTTCGAGAGTTGTGCATTATGGTGTGCGTTATGGTTCGAATGAAGGACAGAAAGGTTCACAGGCCAGCTGGAGTCATCGCCACAGAGCACTCGAGAGCATAATGATAAACCTGGATCGATTACTCTTCACCATTCACACTTCGTGACACTACGTGTCACGAAGATGTGATATATGTTTTAACTAATTCCACGATTATTCTCGGATCAGGGATCCGTTTGTTTTAGGCATCTTTGTTATTCGACTGTTATGAACCATGAGACTCCTATTAAAACCCGGGATCACTGCTGAGAACGGGTTACGACTGTTACTCCTACTATTGTTGTTACTATTACTGTTGTCGTTTGTTATTGTTATTGGATTATGCTATGAACTTATGTCTTGAATACAAACTGTTGTTGCGTATATTTTGACTGTCATATGATCTGAATACTGTTTTGATGAGTTAATGAAGCGTGGAGTTACACTGTATCTGCATCGTATGATCTAGTCATCTCTGGTCATTTTCCACAGCGTTTATGCCGTTTGGTTGGGCCCGCCAAACTAGTGCAAGTCGCTGCCTTAATTTGCAATAGATTTAGTTTGTGCTGTTATAGCTTTCGTTCATCTCAATATCTTAGAACTTGCATCAGAGGTAGCATAGTGTTCAGATATTTAGCTTTGGTTTATCATAGTTTCAGTTCATTACAGTGTGTTAATGCTTGCTTACACGACAATTTAAAAGTTTCAGAATCGTGTTTATTCGTTCCTCAACAGACTCAATCTCTAGACTGTTATCTCTTTATGTTGGTGAATGTTAAATGCAGTACTGATGCCTGTAGGGTTAGCATATGCATATGATTATTTGGCTTTTCACTTTCACTTCGAATATAACTTAGAATTAGTATGCACTTTGTTTTGTTAGACAGTAGTTGCTTTGCGTGCTTAGAATAGTTAGGTTAGAGTTAGAACAAAAGGAGCTCCTGGTACCAGTTAGTAGCATAATATTCTGTTTTCCTGTAGATAGCACTAGATTTGTTTTGGATGCTCAGAATGAATGCAGTTTCGACAATACCCTGTGTGTCATGACTTAAACGAAAATGTTGATGGTAGATGGTTGAACATATAGGTAGAATGATTTTGTAGAACTACGTTTTTGAATAGAAATAGCAGTACCAGCATCGGAGTACAAGACTGTTTTTTCTGTTGATGATTTAGATAGGAAATGCTCAGTTTCAAGTTAGTCATTAAAATTCAAGTTCTCAGAATAGGTGTGTGTTTTATTCTTAGGATAGAATTCAAATAAAGACTAGATGCTTGCCTGCACATACTGTGTATCAGCTCGAAGTTTACCAACCCTGGTTTGACAATTTAGTGTTTCAGGTCACTTAAAAGCTTCAATTTAGTAGCCTGACAGCCTTCTCCTCACGCGAGCACCAGCGGTGACCACGATCCGAACTAAAAGGCCTAGTTCCTCGATCCCCGAAATCCAAAAACCCAAAAGACCAAGGCTAAGGTTTTCTCGGCTCTTTTATTCACATGACCCTTCGCTTGGAACCTGGGGTCCACCGTTTCCCAAACTTCTGTTCCACGAGGGTCCCGCAACCTGGATCCCATGGTCCAGATCTCTCTTCCAATCAACGGTCCTGATCAAATCTCAACTTTCCACCTTTCGAGATTCTGGTGGATTCTTCACCTCCTAACTCCCGATTTCGAATCCCCAAAATGTGTATGCATCATATCAATGATCCAATGACTCAGGTTGGATGTCGGGATTTCATGACATGCGAGTTATCAAAACTTTGCTCATTGACTTCTAAACCTCCATCTACCGAAGATCCAATTACACCGGATCTATGGTTCAGGTCATCCGCTAACCAACGGCCCTGATTGAATTCATGATTTACCTTGCGCAACTTTGGGAAAGTTTTCGCTTCTATTTTCCCAATAGCTAAAACCTTGAAGCTCTAGATCAATGACTCTCATTGATTCCAGTCTAAAAGATAATATTCCTCCTGAGTTTGTGAGTGATGAGAGATTATCAACCTTATCTTTTCCACTGATCTACTAGATCTAACGGTTCACATAATTTCGGTATTCCTCCCTCCGAGAATTCCACCATCTGTTTCGATTTTCAATGACTTCCAGCCACGAACTTGTCATCAACTCTTTTGGAATCATCCTCTGTGTTCAAACTTCAAAGCTTTCAAACTTTAACACAAGCTTTTTTCTATATGCACTCCCTGTGCTCTATATGCACACTCGGCATACGAAATTTCCCCTCTATCTCTTCTGATCTTTTAAGTTACTTACAAGACTAATCTCATAGTCATAACTCATACATATGGTATCCTCTCTTAATGGGAACAACCAACAAGGGTCACTCTTGGGAATTAGCAACAGTCCCAAAGGACTCCTCTTAATCTTGTTTAAACAGATTATCCTTATTTTCGATTCTAACCATTATAGGTCAGATAATTTGACCCTACATATTTTCATCAGTCCTCTCAATTGTGAGGAGTTATATGCTCAGGGTTTAGTCTTTTAAAAATACATTAATTATAACTTTCTAAGGATCCTACCAATCCTTACAAGATTTCCTAAATCATGAAAGAGTTCTTCATGAGGATCTTAATTCTTACCTAACCATCCATCTCAATTGCAAGAGACTCTACCTTCTTTAGTATGTAGCCATCATCATACTATAATAGAGCAACTCAGTTCATGTACTTTTTATGGCTCGTGCAGCTTCATAGCACAATTTATTCCACCTCTGTTATTCATTCTCAGGTCTTATCAGTAATATTGATCAGTGCATCCCTACTCCTATAAGAGTAATCATTTTGACAAAGGAACAATATAATTCCTTTGCTAGAATTCCGTAGAATTTTTCTAATTACAGTTTCATTCTGCAGTCCTTCTCCTTGAAGAGAAAATGCAGATAACAATATCTCCTTACGCTACTCGTACATGAGCCCAAGCAGGACAAGTTCTGTAACCATGCTCTGATACCAATTTGTCACATACCCACCACGGCAAAAATAAAATTTCTGCTCTTCTTCAAGGGATAGAATCCCCAAATTCCTACGGGGGCCTAGTGCAGGCTATCTCTTCTCTTATCCACCTCCATGTGATCGTTGGTTATGACCATGGGCCAAGCCAAGAGGTGCCTTTCGCATTTCGTGACTCAACGATGTAAGAGAGTCAAGTCTTTCGACTCTTCAAACCCCCAAACCCGAAATCTTACCTTCAATGAGATCGATGGCTACGAATCTCCCCCTGATCCGACGATCCTGACCGTATCGGGATTTCAGTAACTGGGAGTTCGAAATGAAGTGACCCAAACCACTGGTCACTCCATTCCTCGAACTCCGATACGCGAGTTCTCGTACAAGATCCAACAATCCTCAATGATTAGGATCAACCGGTCTAAATCTTTTTGGAGTTTCGTGAACCGGGAGTTCACGATGCAGTGATTCCAAATCTCTTGTCACTCCAATCCCCAAATTCCGATATGGGATTTCATGTATGATATCAATGACCCTTGTTGATTTGGATCTAACGGTCACTATCCCTTCTAAGCTTAAGGGTGTTGAAAGACACTTAGTCTTAATCGTGTGTCGGGGTTTCGTCTACCGTGATTTTGTGACTTGCAAAGACGAGGGGTCTTGCCCTCTGGTTTCCCGGATGAGGAAATGTCAAAACTTATTCATGCTAAACTAGCTCATCCACAGAGCGTGTCGGGGTTTCGTATACCAGGATTTTGTGACTTGTGAAGATGAGGGGTATTTCCCTCTGGTTTCCCGGGTGCCAAAATGCCGAAACTTATTCACGCTAAACTAGCTCATCCATAGAGCACATCGGGGTTTCGTATACTAGGATTTTATGACTTGCGAAGATGAGGGGTCTTGTCCTCTGGTTTCCTGGATGATGAAACACTGACCGACAACCACGTGTCCTGTGTCAATGGACGGTTCCGAATACTTCGAGACTTTCAGGACTTTGTCTAGTCCACTCTCCTACCTATGCAAGGGTTAAGATCGACAGTCAATAGAGCTCCTACATGTCCTTGGATCTACGGTCCTGGTTCCCATCGCTACTTGCAAAGGATGAAGGGGTCGAGGTATTAACGTCTTCATTTGTTCCTCCAATCTAACGGTCAGGACAGACCTCACATCCTCCAAAAGGATCTTATCCGTTCATCTTGCAAACAAAAGGGTACTCTCTTTCGGTATTTGAAACTTGTTATCCTTCTTGAGCTTCGTCAGCTATGGAGGATTTGAGAGCTTTACGCTCTTTCTCCTGGACTTGACTCTTAGAAGAGTCTTCAACACAACTATTGCACTCCTTCATCAAGGGGTTCTGGGGTTCTATTTGATTGCAGAGAGCCTGTGCATATCTGCACTACCTCTCATGAGCTTAACAAACTTTGTCCTCCAAGGGACTCAGAACGACTAGGCGAGTAAACCATCGTACATGTAACTACGCCTAAGGTCAACGAGCTCATAGTTCATGGCTCTAGCTTAAGACACTACAAAAGTCAATATTTTATGAGAACAAGTCATGTATGAACCATATAATTCCTTACTTGCCTAATTATACAATCAAACAGAAATAGAAGGGATATAGTATATCCATTAATCATTCATTCACATTCCTAAAGGCATACATAGTATAAGCAATTCATACACAGTTACGGATAAATTACATAGGGTAGGAAATCGCTTATCTATTACAAGTTGCCGCCAACCAACTGACTATGGGTGTTCATCCTTCCACCTGACCATAGGCCTAGAGGCATTCATTGTTAGCACTCTGGCCACCCCCATGCCAAGCCATGATATCATGAGGGAATTCTCACACCTCTCAAGGGTTCTTCCTCCATTTCCGCTTCTATTTGGGTCCTATTCTCTGTAACTCAGAGATTTCTCTCTCGATTATGGCCTCAACGAGGTTTCTCAGATGCTCCTCAGCATCAAGCTCACGGCCTTCCATTCATGACTCGCTAGAGAGATCCATGCATCTCCCTTGCGAGCTTATGCTCTCTTTTCTTTTGTCTGGTGTCACCTCTCCCGTGTGTATCCCTCTTACCCTGGAAGATTTTTGCTGACCTATCCTATTCCTTTTGTCAGAAGGAAGCTCAGGTCTACAGGTCACTGCAGTACTTCAGGCTGACAGCCCATGTTTCCATTTATGGGGGTGGTTGATTATTCAACCACCAGTCCTTTCTTCATCAACTGACATCGTTCCTTGGGATCCAAAAGAGTTTGTCATCCTCATCAAGGGAAATTTTAGGTTATTTTTCATAATGAACCCTCTCTTATAGTTTTCAAATTCTTCCTCTAGTGATATCATGGCCAGTACTTTCAAGGCTTCACCCCCACAGTCATACATTGGGAACTCAAACAATAATACATTTACATTGTCCTCATGCATCAACATGGTAATTCCTATTTTATGATTAATTACAAATTGGGGGAAACAGGGTGTTACAAATCCTAACCATTCCAAGGAGTAGATAGGTAGATGCAACAACATGGTCGGGTGATGAACTAGTGAGGAAAAGGTAGTCTGGATGTGGATTTCTTGGGGAATATTAACTAATTGTGCCATGATGAGGAAATCAGAGCGAAATTGCCACAAAATAATTTGTTTTGGAGTAACTTCATAGTTTCGTAAGGTGAGTGATGACCTTTCCCTAGTATGAGATCATTATATAGATGGACCTAATTGCTAAAGGAAGTGAACAATTTTTTCATGAGGGTGTGCATAATCAAGGGGCATCATGGTTGGACTAGCCATTCAACTAGTTCCTGACTTGGGAGAGAACAACAACATGGAAAGGGGTTCAAGAGTACGAGCACTGGCGTAGAGCAATGCTCTAAACCCTCACGGTTCCACCCTGATCTCACTAGGACCTTCTCATTCTCTCACAGGCTCGAAGACTCTAAGACTCTTCCAACTCCTCTCGGGAGTTCCTGACCCACATATGTCCCTATCTTCGGAACTCGGGACTTGCGAGTTCGCGAGTTCAGCGCTCACGATATCGGGTCTTTCACTTCCCCGAATCCCGATGGTCGAAGGGTCAACATCCTCGGATATCGAGGGTTTCCCTATCTTCGAGCTAATGCCACTTGTCAATGCCTCCTCATATGGCTTAACGCCCTGACGCCTGTCCTCCACTTGCACTATCGGGAAATCTCCCTTTGCGATGTCAACACTCCGTATTTCAAAACCTCGAGTGCCGAGGTGCCGATTCTCCGAGATCACGCCACCTGTCTTCCACTAGTACCTGGGGTCCCATGCTGCCACGTCCTCTTCGGGACTTCGCGGATCGTGGATCCATGATGCAAGAGTTTTGTGATGTCGGAAACTCCGAACGCCGAACCCCGATATGATGGAATCACGTGCCACCTGTCCTCGTCACAATCGATGGCTCCCGTTAAATCAGGAAATCGCTATTCGCGATTTTAAAAGGAAATGAACCTCTTGCCTTTGCAATCGCTGAAGCCCGAACCTCGATGTGCCGAAATTCTATAGCCGGTTCTCTCCTGCGCCCAATGGTTAAACTCCTTGTAGCTTCTCCATGATCCAACGATCCCCTGGATTTCGCGATTCTCCTCTGCGAATCCTGTCCGTTGATTCTTCCTCTTGGAGATCTCCCGCTCCAAAGCTTCTCTCAATTCGCGCTCCTCCTGGGTCTGTTCCCAAAGTCTTCACCACGGAACTATCCCTCTTGAGCTTAATTTTCTCCGACTCCTTCAGATACCTTTGCGCTCGCCTCCTGCTCACGCTCGAACTTCAACAATTATCAAAGTGTTGAGTTCTTCCGGACTATGTGCACTCACTGTGACAGTAACCCGCGCCTTTCTTTTCTCAGATTTACTGCTGAGATTTCAACCTCGGTCTGCACTCCACCTGAACGACACGAGCAACCCAATTCAACTTCTAGGTCGATGAGAATAAGATTTTAACTGTGAGCCTCCTCAACGCACTCTATGTGGAGGAATTCAACTGCACTCTATGCAGGAATCTCCTGGCTCAGACTGAGAAACAATTGAAACTT
>JZKD02S2293211.1:298603-321809 GCA_000966675.3 Picea glauca
TCCTCCTTCTTTCTGAGTTGATGATTCCAGGCTTGTACTTCCGCACGTCTCTGTCTGACTCCTCACGAGTTCAGAAGTGCCCCCTCTGTGCACCGGTATTCAGAGTCTCAACACTGTGTCACGCCCTCATGGCATGAAACCTCAAAGACCTCTCAAACCTGAAATCAAACACACTCTCTGCAATTACATGATAAAAATACACAATTGCAGCATATAAAGAACATACACATACAGACATGCATATAATGACAGATTGGTGCAGAAAAAACTGCTCTGTATTAATAATGGCGAATGCCTGTATATTTTACAAGGTGTTCCCCGAGCTCTCTCTTGGCTCCTCTGCTCTACATGCAGATTCTACTACCCAACTCTCTCAAATGAGATCTCMAAATCTMTTTTACATGAGGCGGCTCAATCGAGCGCTTCCCTCCAGGATTTACCTACCCTATTGATTTACAATCAATGGACTGTCTAGTCTGCTATCCAGAACTAGATCTCAGCCGATCTATAATAAATGCCTATCTTATCTACAGCCTGCGCAAAGTCATGGCATTCATGGCTCACCAGCCTAAGACATTTATTTACATTCAATTCAAATTCAAAATGAGGCTGCGCCTCCCTTTCAACCCTGCATGAGTGCGCGCTGATGTGGCTGACTGGCTGGCATGGAGAGATGCTCCTGCATCAAGCACGCTAGTCGTTTTGAAGTGAAACACCTAGACATTGTGGAGGGTCTCCTTGGTGAATATTATATGATGGAAGCAACGATGAGGTAAGGATGGAGACTTGCCTTAGTCTTTGGAGTTGGAGAGAGTGACAGATATGCAGAGAGAAAAGATTAAGTTCAAGCATGAGGAGGCACATCTCAATACTTGGATGTGAAAGTTGGATTAGCTATCCAACTAATGCAAGACTTGAGACGCGTAATGTGTAGAGACATGGAAGAATTGGTTGAAGTATGGGAGCATCGACAGAGAGTCACAAGGAGTTCAACACTTAGACATTTTTGAAGTTTTGGTTGAGGTTGCAACAACAGTTGATGTGATATTAGCGGTGAAACGGAGAGTGTTGATCACAGCGGGACAATGGTATCTTATACATTGTGAAAAGAGTTGGGAAGGGGACGTCTTTCCATCATTGCAAACAATTTGGTTGCACACAGTTTTGGGTAGAGGGTAGTGTGGATAGTTGCACAGGTTGTAGATGATTTTTTGTGCGAGTTGGAAACTTGGGGTTTCCACTCTGAGATAATTTGGGGTTTTTGGTTGATGTCAAACTTGGAGTTTCCAGCTGACTTAATTGAAGCGAAGGCACAAGTTTGGAGACTAGGAGATCGTAGATATTGTGGATGTTTTGAAGGATGACAACAACTTGAGGTGGTGTAATGCTTCTTTTCACCAATTTTTTTCTTCCATTATTAATAATGTACTCGTGAAATTATCCTTAGAATATATCTTTTACAAACTGGTTAAATGTGTATTGTGTATAATTATCTAATTGTCATGTTGTTGACATGACAAAGTACCTATTCAAAGGTGGTTGCGACGATTCTCTCTACAAGTAAAGAATTAAGATCTTGTTTCTCTTTGAATAAATAAATTAAACTATCGAACTACTCTCTGTTTACATGTTTTATCATATTACAATTCTTCTCACCCAAGTTTAACTAAACATGGTGACTTCATGAGCTATGGAGGAGACATACTTTGTTACTTGATATTTTAACTTTACTACCTTATTATAAATCTTAATAGCAATAAATCTTAATAGCAATAGTCCTTTATCATTGTTTAATCCTTTTACATTTCTTATGGAGACCAAACGTTTATGACTAATATCAATATTGGACATGGTTTAATTCTTCTCTTATTATGTTAAAAAAAATTCAATGTTAAACATATTCTAAACTATATATACTATTGTGGGTATTAGTATATTATATTCACAATTCCACTTATATATAAAAATTATGGTCTTAATCTATTTGTGGATTATATTTGCAACCCACCCAAATATAATTATGCCGAAAGGCGTATACTTATTGACAATGAGCACAATTAATGATCTTTTAACCTTATTTAGCCTTAAACCCTAATTTGATGGCTATGCATTGAAGATGCTGGCATATTCTTAGTGATCCTCCAAAATCAATGGGTCAGATTTATTATTCATAACTTTCTTGCATTTATCAAGGCATCGGTTAACATGATTACTTTTTAACATTTACCTAATCACATTAAAAAATTACTGTAAGGATATGTAAATGCCACGTTTAAATGATTAAGTAGGATTAAACCGTGCAGCCAAATGTTTCATATTATCACAGACAAATTACAAATTACCACATATGTTTTATATTGAAGGCACGGATTTTCAGCCGATACCTTTTGACATTCTCAGCTGCGAGTTAACGGCTATGCTAGTAACTATGGCAATTAAAATAGCATACGTCGTATCTTAATGACCATGTCGTTTAATCACACGGTTCTCAACCTTCGACTCTACGTAGGATATTGGCATAGGGATATAACAAATAAATTACAATTGTCATGATTCACAAATTAAATGTATTGAACTAACATGTGGTTAACTGCGTGTTTAACAGAACTTAAGCTTGGTAAAAAAATGACAACGTATTTGTTTGCAAACTCTGGTTTTTATTCGGTACTTCTTTAATACAAACCTTAATGTTTTATTTATGATCGGTTTGTAGGTGTAAACGACCCTCATTAGAACACGACCTTATTCAAACGAATGACCAGGTATCTTGGTTCATTACCCAAGAGTAGGTTTACCTAAGTGTTTAACTTTTAGGTTTAAATCACTATATAGATCAATTTGATTCAATATCATTGAGTTTCTTCTAAACTATATACACAGAGATTGGTTACCCGTGTAATATTCTTTATAAACTGAATACGGTGACTTATATAAATATCATATAAGAAGCCAATATTTAATTTATAGTTTGTTGTGTTAACATGATATCGTTTGACTCCAACATCAAGGGTTTGGTTATTGGAGTGACCTTATCAAATCAAATATACACATATATATGGTTTGGTTATTTGTATTATTTAAACACATATATATGTTACCCTATGTTGATTTCATCGATACTTAATGACTTTGTTATTATACAAAAGAAAGGGATTTACCCTTATTCCATTACTGAGCTGTCATGGTCATTGGCTTTCACGATTTGTTTTTAAAACGTTATCATACTATGTCTTGGATAAACTATGGTTATAATATCTCGTTTTATTGGGTTAAAGTGAGAATCTTTCTTTTACTATTATATTATTTTTACCTCTGCACTCTATGGAAAATATTCTCTATTTACGAACTCTGCTTTCGATGCCATAGTTTTGATTTAGTTTAATTCCAAAAGAATCATTCTTTTTCTCTTTTTATAATATATTTTTTTTCTCTTTCTATAATATATGCTAATCAAGAGTTTTTCTTATATATTTTTGGATCAAGTGGTTTGTGGTGGTTTATGGAAAGAAAATAATATTCTGATGTGTTTAAAGCAGAAAATAATGTGATCTATGGATAATTTTAAGGATGAAAATTTATATTAAAATGTAAAAACCTGGGCTAATCTTACTAGTCTTTAATATTCAAAATTTAAAATGTTTGGATATTTTTGTAAAAATATTCAAATTTTTAAGGATTTTATATTGCTTCTATAAAATTTTGGCCATTTTAAAGGTAAAATATTTTTATTCTATGAAATTTGGGCGAATTGTTTTTAGAAAAAATGGAAATTGACAAATCTTTTTTTTAAAACCATGAAAAATTATCCCATATGCAAAATTTAGCCCCTTAAATAGTCGATATCTACTAGATGCTTGTTGTAACTTATAATACTTATATACAATCTTATAAAAACTATTTTGAAATAAAACAAAAGTATATAATAATTTACTAAATAAAAAGCAATATATATTATGTGTATAACCATGTTCTTGTATTTCTTGTATTTTTATGGAATGATCTCTTTGAGTTTTTCTAGACTTCTTCTTCTAAAAGATTAAACCTATTTAAAAATATAAGAGAACTAGACTTACTCTTTTCTTTCTTACTACAACAATAATAAACTCTTTACAACTATATTGACCGACAAGTTCTTCTATGTTTTCTTTTATTTCTCATTGCAGTAATTATAAACATTATTCTTTGTAAAGTATAAACATTCCACTCACACTTTAGTGAATACTTTTGTCAATAGTTTAGTGATAAAAGGAACATAGTATTCTCTTAGATATAAACACTTAAAACTATAAATTTTGCAAACATTTCTCATTGCAGTAATTATAAACATTATTCTTTGTAAAGTATAAACACTCCACTCACACTTAAGTGAATACTTTTTTCAATAGTTTAGTGATAAAAAGAACATAGTATTCTCTTAGATATAAACACTTAAAACTATAAATTTTGCAAATATTCTCTATTATATAAATATTATAGAATTTACAATCATTTTCTACTGCAATGTAATAAATAATACAAATAATAGAGATAAATAAATTAAAGGACATATATGGGACTTCTTCAATAAGTGGAAACAATCTTAATAGCAAACCAGTCCTCCGGAAGTAGACATGAACAACCAAAATTACTTTTTCTTGCCACCCCCAAGTTTAAGTCATTATTCCACAAGGACTAAAATTTTATAACTTTCTCTAGATTTACTAGAGTTTGATTTTGTCGAGAACCATCAAAATTATTTCCTCACAAGTACGCAACAATGTCCTACCTTATACAATCTTCTTGTCCTACCTTATACAATCTTTTTGCTTGCTTGTTCTCTAGCATCTCACACCTTTGGGAGTAGGATTCCACTTATCTCATGGACAATAATTTACTCTAGTGGTTTTTATCCTTTTCACTCACCCATGGAATAATGATTTACTCTTTTTAATTGGATTCTCTAATTAGTTTGTTTCTTGTTAACAAAATAATTTAAAAAATAAACTTTACAGAAAATATCCATCTTTAATGTTTATGATGATATAATTCCACACAAGTCCGTTCCAATACTTTCACAACATAAACTAGCAATAAATTAAATATTTAAATGTTTATAAATTGAGGGAAATTACATCCTCTCCCACTTTGAATTGAACAACATCCTCGATGTTCCAATTTGAGCATATCATCTTTGGAATATAGATGGGTATGCTTTTCTCATTGCTTCCTCAATCTCCCAAGTAGCATCCTTTGGAAAAAAGTGCCTCCATTGCACTTTAACTTGAGTGATGGCTTGGTTCCACAACATAATTTCCTTCTTGTCAATAATACGTAGTGGTTCCACCTGAATCACTTTCCAATTTAAAACATGATTTACATCATGTACATACTTCTTTAATAATGAAACATGAAATACATTGTGAACTTTTAAATTGGATGGAAGTGCAAGTTGATAGGCCACTGGCCCCACTYTRGTGAGCACTTGAAATGGCCTGCAAAACATGGGYGCTAACTTAGTAWTTTTTCYCAATTTTAGTGCATTGTTATTGGGTCTGAMTTTAAGATAAACATTATCTCCAATTTTAAATTGTTCCATGTGTTATCGTCAAATATTCAAATCTCTTTYGTTTKTCYTGTGCAATTTTCAAGTTTTTTTTTTCTTTTTATACAATTGTTTCCATTTCTTTTAACATATCTGGGCCCAAAATAATCCTGCCTACTGGGTTGACCCAACTAAGAGGTGTTCAACATTTTATACCATACATTAACTCAAAGGGACTCATCTTTAAGGAGGCTCGATAACCATTATTGTATGCAAACTCAACCAAGTGGAGGTACTCTTCCCACTTTGGTAGACAATCCATCACATGCATCTACAACATATCATCTAAAATTCGATTGGCCTTTTCAGTATGATCTTCAATTTGAAGATGGTAAGCGACACTAAGTTAAATTGAGTATCCAAACCAATGAACAAATCCCTCCAGAAATTCGAGGTGAATTTTGTGTACTTATCTGAAATTATAGTCTTTGGTATACTAGGCATCCTAAAGATTTATTTCATGAATATTTCAACAATGTTCATCGCCTTATGAGTTGATTTTACTGGAATGAAGTGTGCAACTTTAGCAATTTTTTCTAATAATACCATAATAGAATCATTTTGTTTCTTAGTTTTAGGCAGTCCTGTAATAAAATCCATGTTGATTTCTTCCCATTTCCACTCAAGAATGGGTATTGGCTAAAATAGTCCAACTGGGTGACAATGCTCAAATTTAACTTGCTGGCACTCAAGACACCTAGAAAGATATTCAACCACTTTAGTTTTCATTCCGGACCAAAAACACTCTTTTGTCAAAGTTGTTATAGTCTTTCGGTATCTTAGATGATCTGAGTAAGGTTTCTTATGTACTTCAACCTATATTAAAATTTCCAATTCTGTGTTGCTTGGAACGTAAATTATGTTTTTATATTTCACTAAACCATCCCGATTACATCTAAATTTCAATTCTTCTACAACTAATTCATTATTCTACAATTTTTACTATAAATTATTATAAATTTTATTTTTTTCTGCTACTGATTTTATTCTTTGTTTTAAATCAGTTTGCATGTTATCGACGTCTTTGTTGAAGCCTACAATAGAAATTGGCAAGGCCCAAGAATCTCTGAAGTTTAGTGAGTGTGGTTGAGGCTGGCCAATCAAGGATGACCTAGATCTTGGATGGATCCACATGCACACCATGTCGATCAAAGATGTAGCATAAGTAATGGAACATGTCCATGACGAAAGATCATTTTTCCAAGTTTTCATATAGTTTGTGTTGTCGCAGGGTGTGTAGAACCTACTGAATATCTGGAAAGTGTTCTGCCCAAGTCTTTTTGTAGATGAGGATTCCATCCAGATACACCACTACAAAAGTATTGGTGAAAATAAGATATCATCCATCATACTCATAAAATTTGTTGGAGCATTTTTCAAACCAAAGGGCATGACCAACCATTGAAAAATACCTTCTTTTGACTTGAAGGTGGTCTTCCATACATATGTTTGTTCTATTGGGACATGGTGGTAGCCAAACTTCATATCAATCTTATTGAAGTATTTGGCCCCCGTGAGATGATCAAAGAGGTTGTCGATTCGGGGAATTGGTTACCGGTTTCAGACTGTGATTTTATTCAGGGCCGAGTAATCAATGTAGAGTCGCCAGGTCCCGTATTTCTTCTGCACCAACACGATTTGGCTCCCACAAGGCGATGAGATGGGAAGTATGTTCCCCCTATGGAGTAGTTCTTGGATCTTCCCCTTGATCTCCTTGTTTTCTAATAGAGAGAAGCAATACATTGGCTCATTGGGTAGTGGTGCGCCTGGGGTCAGATCGATGGGATGCTTAACCTAGAAGTACAAAGCTACCCCATAGGAGAGGAGAAGATATATGAGTATTCTTCCATGACCTTATCCACTTGCTTCTGTTGTGTGGAGAGAATGGTCACGAAGGCCCTAGACGTGGCTACAATATTTCACTCACTTTGAGAGCGAATCATGAAGAAGACAAATTTCCCGATCTGAGAGATGAACTTCCTGCATTGATTGGCAAAGATCAAGGAAATAGCACTAGGAGGGACTCCCTCGGGTATCCTGTACAATTTCCTGTTCAAAGTAATAATAAAACTACGAGCCCTAGACTCATATACAACATGACATTTCCATAAATAAGGTTGGCCCAAAATAACATTACAAACTTCGAGAGGAGAAACATCACACAATACCTCATCTTTAAAGGGCTTGATGTCGTACGAAAATTGACACTATTGGCTAACGAAAATATATATTCCTTGCCAGAGCCATCCAATGGTGTAGGGTTGTGGGTGCGGCGTTGTCGGCATGGCCAGCCGCTTGATGACCTCTTCCGAGATGAGGCTCTTTTGGCTACCGCTATCAACAATTAAGTGCAGCGAGGTTCCTTTTACACACTTCTGTGAATGGAAGAGGTGCTCGCCTTATTCTGAATCTTCTGGTTCACCAAGATGGAGCTTGGTGGTAGAAATGGTGGCACTGGGTTCTGCTTCAATGATCTGTCTTCCCCTTTTTGGTTCTGAATCAAAATCAGAACCCGCATCTAATTCAGAGGATTTCACTTCAGCCATCGAAGACTTCTTTGAGCGACAATCAACAATGTTATGCCAAGGGATCTTATCGAAGTCACAGCACTTACCAGTATCTTTATTTGTCTTTCCGGTGTCCTTATTTTCTTGTGGCTTGGACTAGTTGTTCTGATACTATCCATATTTTCTCAGTCCTTTGTTCTATGGGTTGGGGTTGCCCATTCCTAGATTTTTCTGTGAGGGGTTCCTAGGCCCAAATTGCCGCATTTTTTGTTTGAGCTTCTACTCAATTTTGACGGCATATCGGTAGGCCACGCCCAAGGATGAGATGTCCAGAAATTACATTTCGGTCTGGATGTATCTATGTAGAGAACCACGATACTTGAGAACTAGATGGTGCTATGAATATTTGATACCCAGCTTGGTTCCCAAGGTATGGAAGATATTTGTGAACTCTAGCACCACTTGGTCTCTTTCTTTCCGTAGTGTGGTCCATTTGGTATACAAGTCATCATAACTTTCGACAAGGTAGTATTGTTCCTTAATAGCATCCTTGAAGGATTCCTAGGTGGCCACGACTGTAATTAATGAGGTTTCCTATGTTTCCTTTTTCTCACAGAAAGTTTCAAACCAATCTTTGACAGGGGGAATGACTTTGAGGAGTGAAAAACTAATATTTTCTCTATTCGAAAAGTTATGGAAAAACAAATACCCGTCTAGTAGATTCAACCACTTGTATACAACATATGCGTCTATATGACCTTCAAATATAGGAATATCAAATTTGATTTGTACCTTGAAGGGGGAATTTCCTCCACTCAAGGAAGATGTGTTTTTTGTTGGTATTCATTGAAGGATTTGCGTGAAACTATCCATCATTTAGTTCCTATGTTGCATGAGGGATTCCTCAAGATTTTTTTTGAAAGGATCTCTTGTCCTATAATATTTATTTTCTCCTTCCATGAGAGGTCTCTTGGGCATGAGAGAGATTTCATCCTCAAGAGAAGCAAGCTCGAGACCCAATTCTTTGTACCATGACCTCGTTGGGGACATGCATTAAGACGACAAGGAGCAGACTTCTCTGATACCACTGATCCATATTTTATGAGCAGAATGAAATGAATAGAAATTATTAAAAGATGCTTAATATAGAATAACAAAGATATAGTAAAATTGATTTTCTATTGAATAAGGAAATAAGATGAAACTATAAAATGCGGTGGAAAAAAAGCTTGCTGGAATGGTGGTGGATTATCTCTGAGAAGAGATGTGATGGCTATGCTCATTCACAAGAATATGATTACAATGAGGCTCTGAAGGCATTTTAAAAATAAACCGGAATGTCAAAAACCTTATACATTAAAAAACCTAACCTTAGGAGATGAAGTGCCAAAAGTCATGTGGGCCTCGTTTGGGTAAGTTAGTACATAAACTTCTCGTGGTCGTAACTTTTTCATACGATGTTTTTTTTAGGCGCGCGATAACCCTTTGTAAATATATTGTCAAGGAGATTCATTTTATGGGCTCAACTAGAGCCTTCAACTATCATTGAGAAGATAGATCCCAAAAAACCTTCATTTAGGCCCTCAAAATGGCCTCGAAAGTTAAAAACTGCTAAAAATAGTAAATTGCCAAAATTGCCAGAAAATTGTTTTGAGTGAGTTGGAAAAGGTGGTTGGACACCGATATCCACCTAGATCATTCCACTAGATACGCATGGTATTTATGCCGAAGGAAACATGGCGAATATTTCCCCTATCGTCACGATCGACATCTCTCGAATTCCTGGAAAAATTGAGAATTTATATATTGGTGCAGATTGTTCACCTTAATAAATTAAGATCTACACTGATCTCTTCAAAAAAAATTGTGATGTATTTGCTTGGTCGTACAAAGAGATTTCAAGGATCGACCCCAACATTTTCGAACATGAGATCAAGACTTATCTGGATGCTAGACCTGTTCGACAACGTCTTAGAGTTGTTAATCCTAGAAAGGCCCCTACTATTAAGGAAGAGGTAGAGAAGCCACTAAATGTTGGTTTCATCTACTCAGTTTCGTTGACCGAATGGGTGTCCAGCCCCTTTCCCGTGAATAGGAAACAAGGAAGCATCTGCATGTGTATGGATTTTTGAGACCTGAACAAGGCTTGTCCTAAAGACAACTTCTCGACTACTTTCATAGACCAGATTCTTGATGAATGCGCGGGAAGTGAAGTTTTTTATTTTATGGATGAATTTTTAGGCTATAATCAAATTCAAATTAAACCCGAGGATCAATATACAAAAACGTTTATTTTTCCTTTGGGTACTTTCACATACCGGAAAATTCCTTTCGCCCTTAAAAACGTCGGAGCAACCTTCCAACGTTCCATGAAATTTTATTTTCATGATCTCAAACATATTGTCAAAGCTTACCTCGACAATATCACTACTCACTCTTGCAAGAGAGTAGATCACTCCTCTCACCTTCGATTAGGTTTTATAGATGTCATTATTATCGCATCCATTTAAACCCTCACAAGTGCATCTTATGCGTTAGGTCTGACCATCTTTTAGGATTTTTAATCTCTGAGCAAGGGATCATGGTGGATCCTATGAAGGTTGAGGTAATACTTCAATTTTCTCCCCCATGCAACATTCGACAACTTCAAGGCTTACAAGGGAAGGCTAACTTCTTGCGTTGGTTCATAGTGAACTATGCCAATTTGACTAAGGGTTTAGTGCGTCTTTTGAAGAAGGATACACCATTTATATGGGATGAGTGAGCCCGAGAATCCTTCGATGCCCTTAATAAATCCTTCGTATCGATGCCTCTATTGAAGCCTCCAGACTATAGTAGAGACTATTTTCTTTATATCACCGCATCTAAAGGGACGATTGGTATGGTTCTGGTTCAGGAGGATGATGAGCTTCATGAACACATTTTCTACTATCTCAGTCGAAACTTGGTCAATCCTGAACTTAAATACTCTCATGTTGAGAAGCTAGCGTTAGTCGTTGTACATGGTGTTCAAAGATTATGGAAATATTACTTTGAAAAATTAATGTAGTTGCATATATCAATCCATTTCAATATTCCCTTACTAGGCATATCATAGGGGGAAAATACAATAAGTGGATTGTTATTTTACAAGACTTTGATCTCGATTTTACTATGGAAAAGTATAAGAAACATCTAGTTTTTTTCCAAGTTGATATTAGACTTCCCTCAATTGGATGAGGAAATTATTCATGACGATTCATTTGTGGATGAACATATCTTCCTTATCTTGTCTTCATACCCCTAGTATCGATACATTCTAATTTATCTTCAAACTCTGAAGTTATCCCAACATCTGTCGAGAGACGATTGATGACGTATAAGTCATCAAGCTAAAAACTACCTTATCATGAGTGACACTTTGTATCGTCGAGGGGTAGATAATATTTTTCATCATTGTTTGAATCATGAGAAAGTTGATTTGGTTCTCAATGATTATCATAGTGGGGCTTCTGGTGGTCATTTATCTGGGCTTGCGACAAGCAAAAAAAACAATTGAGTCGATTATTTTTTACTGTCAATTTTTAAATATTGTATTGTAGCAGTCAATAATTGTCACCATTTCCAGGTGTTCAAATTTGCTTGCATCCGACCCCTCTTCACATAGTCATAATCATCAGTACCTTCATTAAGTGGGGTGTAAATTTTATGGACTGTAAGCCAGCTTCGGCTAGGGGCCATAATCATATTATTGTGGTCGTGGATTACTCCACTAAATGGGAAGATGCCATGCCTACCATTAAATTCGATGCTAAGATGAAAACTTTCTTCATATTCAACCAAATTATAGCCTGGTTCGGAATCCCAAAGGAGATTGTCACTGATCATAGCAGTCACTTTCATAATTAGATGATGAAGGAGTTAGCATCAAAAATGGGGTTTAAGCATGGTTATTCTTCCCCTTATTATCCCCAAGAGAATGGACAAGTAGAGGCGATGAATAAATATATCAAGACCATCTTGAAAAAAAATGTCAGCCAGAGTAAATTTGACTGGCATCTAATGCTTTACCCTATGCTTTGGGCATATCGAACCTCGGTAAATACTTCTACCGTTTTTTCTCCTTTTTCAGTTAGTACACAACGTGGATTCGATCCTTCCAATTGAATTTGAAATAACTTCCCTCAAACTAGAAATTGATCTCCTACCTAACACATCCAATATTGAAAAATTCCTCGTACACCCGGAGTGGCTAGATGAGTAGCGTCCAGATGCCTCTACGTATATCGAAGAAAATAAACATGTTAAGGTTCAATATGATAGGTATTTCTTTCCTCGAAAATATGATGAGGGTGACTTGGTTCTATTGTATGACCAAGCCAAATAACCATTGGGAGCAGGCAAGTTCAACCCCATGTGGCACGGTCCTTATATCGTGCGACATGTTTTAGAGAAAGGAGACTATGAGTTGGAATATTATGAAGGGAATATGTTGGATGAGCCCAAAAATTGACTCTACCTTAAAATATATTACACATGATCCAACAAGCTTGGGTGTGACTCTTTGTATACTAGTGTATCTTAGTGTATATACATGTTTTCCTTTGTGTCATCAGCTTGCTTATCAATTTTCCCTTGGTTGGAAAATGTCAACAGAGCCTTCAATATACTTAGGATTTGCAGACGGTTCCAGTATTCATACATGGAATATGTATTCCACCGCTTGGGTAATTTACTCACCTGAGGTTCAATTGGTGTCTTGAGGTGGCGTTCCTCTAGAGTCATGAACGAATAATGTGGTTGAGTATAGCACCATTATATAATTATTACGTGATGCCATTTCAAATGGTTTTTGTTCTTTAGAGGTTCACCTGGAATCCTAGTTAGTCGTATGTTAGTTAAACGATAGTTACTGTGTGTGAGACCCTACTCTACTCTGACAATTCCTACAGGTACGACTTTTGGAACGATACTTTGATTTTCTTACTGGTAATCACATACCTAGAAGTTTTAATTATGTATCTGATGCATATGATAATTATGTTTTAGATTGGAATTTGTCACATAACTTAAGTAAATAAATCACATTCATGTATGTACACATTGTAACATATATAAGTAATGTCAAGAACCAAAATTTTTATATTTCATCTTTTCAAAAAATATGGTGTCATAATACAAAATGGAGCTCACACCCTCAAAATACATATATGGAAAGTATATATATGACCATGGAATCTACTCCTATGGCACTGGATTCATATCATGATAGAACAACACGGAGTTTGCGAGACATCGAAAGAGTCACACTCACGCATGGGGCACACCCACCACCTGTCGTTGCATAGCCTCTAACAGATCCTCCACTTGAACCATAGGAATCATGTGTGTCAATCGAGATAGGTTCCCCTGCACATTCTACAACACTCTCTCTGCATATCCTCCTGCATTCTCATTTCTCTGTCTCCTTCGTCAATGAGCTGCAGGAATTCGTCTAGTTGTCATAGACCTACATCTACATGACAAAACAATTGTTGATGCTTGATGCCATAAACAAATATTTGCATTTTTTATTCCTTTTGAAAAACACAAAAAAATGAAATACATAAAATATTTTCATACCAATATCACTGTAGACGAAGCCTGGTGGCAAAGGCATATCTGGATCCCCTATGTAGTCAATCCCAACATAGGGGTAGTGGTCAATGGCTATGACTTGTCAATGCCACCAGAAAAAGAACTCATCATTGTAGGGGGTTGGCACCCTACCACCTCCTAGCCGCCTCATCACATCATCGCATCGTGACATAGTTGGATTGCATGGTCCATGTGGAATGATCTCTACTCTAGGGTTCAAACCTGGAACCTGCTCAAAGAAAAACATACACAAGATGGATGCAAACAAAAAGTTCCTCTTTCTTCATTATTTTCAATCTATCAGTTGGCTCTTCATGTTAGTCAACAATGAGGTACACCATTCATAAAAAATGGGTCGTAAATGCTCCAGCACATAGAACATGAGTGGCCTTGATGCCTGGTGCAATGAGGCTGACCCTCAATCTGTGTAAGAACAAGTATGATGATCTTCAAGATCAAGTTCTCGATCACCCTGATTGGGATTTGGATCCATACTTTATCTTTGCCTGCAACACAATGGGTCGAAATTTAATCCTCCATGGTCACACCACCCCTAACCCCCCGAGCCTTGAGATTCACTACCTCTCCCCGATGAGACAATATTGTAATAAAATATATGTTGACCAATTCAATCCTCAATGGTTTTCCATCGAGATTGAGGGCCTCTGTCTTCAGATCCCAATAGTTTTCGAGCATCTGGAGTAACCTCACTTGAGCCCTCATTCCTTTGAGAGCCCAAAATTTATAAATTCCACATATTTTTAGAACTAGTTGGCCCCTTGCATCTATCTCTTCATGCTCCCTCTCTCTCCATTCAAGCACCATCCTGCCAAAGGAAAGTCATTTTTTGATTTAAATTTTATAAAAAATTTGTTTGCGGATTTGTAAAAGGGCTATCATGTTAACAATCGCATATAGGGCCACATATATGCGGCCAGGCTTTGCTTTTCCCATGTACATGCCTCCATGTACGCGACCCATTGAACTATCACCCGCGTACACCCTAGTTTATACGTTGTGCCCTCTTAAACTCAAAAAATGAGGAATAAATTTGAATTTTAATCCACTGAAAATGAAGAGGAGGGGAAGGGAACTTACTTGGTCCAGACGGTTTCTAATTTTGTTTATCACGGCTCTCACAGTAGACACTTGAAGATCGTGGGAAGAATTACCTAAAATGCACTATGTGGGTGAAAAAACTCAAATGGTGTGGTAAAATGGTCTATTTTTACTATTATTAGAAATGTTTTACCCATTTCATATAGTTTGGGCTGATATTTTAACCTTATGGACTAATAGTACAGTGGAAAGAGTTGGTTTTGGCGGTTTTGTCCAAGAAATTTTGTAGTTTCTAGTGTCAAATCTCTTGTTCATGCCTTCGGAAGGTATTTTCTTTCACTGGCATATAGGATAGGTTGTCACTCCATTTTGTGTTCTTGCATTATCCTATGATTATGATCTATATACCTTAGGAATGAACCCATTTATTAGCGACACATAACCTTGTTGCTTCTGCTAGAAGTGTCATTATTAAGTGGTAAAGGCATACCAAACATGGGTGCCCTAATTAGAACCTATGTGCCATTTGGTGCCCATGCAAAAAATATTCCATAGGACCAAGAGTTCCTTATAGTTCTGACATGACTGTGCATCCAAACCTCGTATTCTTACTCATAAGCATTCTGACCTTCACCTATGGGACTCCCATCGAGTCTTGTTTAATATCTTTTCTGACTCTCTCAAAAATGAAAATATTTTTGAGTGAAATTGTGTCTTTCATACTCATTAAATGACTTTGAAAGGACGTCTATTTGGTGTAAGTTTAACCCTTTTTCAGACCAAGTAGACTACTTACGAAAAATGAATACTCTAGTCAAAATTGGCTGGAAGAGTTCTCCTGGGTATTATTTTATAATTTTTCGAGCCTAGGGGACTAAATTTATGAAAAAGGACATTCTTTGGAGTTAAGTTGTAATTGAATTCCATACTCCTTGCAATATTGAAACTATTGTCGGTTCTCACTTCCTCATTATAAGCCTCTTACCTCAACAATTTTCATCACTAGCCAAGCAAAGCCTTGTTTATATACTTTGCAGCTTGACACCATGTACCCTAAGAGGAAACATTCCCCCGAATTTCTATGCCCTACATGCACTTCCTTCCATTGAGCATAGGTATGTTTCACTATTTGGAGCTAGTTTCTTACTTGTAACACTCATTTCCTCTCTTGTATCATAACATTTTTTTTCCTATCAAAAAAAATATACGGGTGGGAACATAATATTATCTCATATTGGCAGCAATCATGTCGCCTTTGAACATAGCACAAAATTTTGAGTCCACTATCATCCAAATTTTGGGTTTAGCATGACCTTAGAAAGTTGAGATTGTTATTTTACTCCTTCGACTGGTTATTCTTCCAATCCCTATGGAGAGTTTTTTGATGCCTCATGCATTATGAAGTTTCATCATCAAGACTATTATTCTTGAGTTATCCATATGTCTCATGATCTTTTTTAAAGGAATTCTATAATCCTGTGTTGGCCATTTCTCAAAAATATTGACTTTGCATGTCAGCCATACCCTAAGTGTCTCATAGAGTCACATGAAGATGTAGCCCAACCATGCACCCTTGTCCTACTTTCAATATGGGTAGGTATAGTTGAACCTGACAATCAACATCTCCTCATTGGTTGTTGACTGGGAGGTTTCCCTTGTGACCGACGAAAAGAAAACTATGCACACCTTGGGATTCATGTAATGTCTTGGATGCCATTAGCATTATTGGTGGTTTCCTAACCTTTGTCAGCAATCTTCCTTATTGGCTATTATTCAGAGGGTATTTTCCATGCACTGCTTGCATATAGTGCATGTGAAAGATGCACAGGGTCGTTGGTTTGTGATCATCTTATTCATCCGAGCTCCTTCTAATCATCAAGCTATTTCTTTATACCTCATGCTGACTGATGAGAGATTCCTTAATTCTCTCCTTTCAGTGGGTCTCCTTCCATCGACATCAACTCATATATTTTGGAAAGGAGACCTACAGTCCTATGAGTACCTAGAGGCTTGCAGTTATTAGTGGCAGATTTTCCCGCGATCGACACTTGGGAATACATCAATGTCTCCTAATTGATGGATTATTCAAGTGTTCGACCTCAAAACCCTTATTCACACTCGTAATAATGTACTTGGTGCCTTGATACCTACTTTCATTATCGGTAGGTTTTATCGCGTTTGTTAACAATATACCTTAATCATTGGTAATCAAACAAAGTCTCATTGTGTTCAACATCAACCCCTCTATTCACATGATGTAGACATGCACCTTTGGCAGATAGTGTAGAAGAACTCCAACTTACAATAGCAACATTCCTATTATGTTGTTGTCTTTCATTGGACCAGTACCTATATGACTTCAGTGATCATGGGAGATCAGATTGTACTCCATTGTATACATATATATTCAAATTTATTTTGAGACTAGATTGCATTGGGCCTTGTTCATGACTATGACAACCTATGGCATGTGTCTACTTTGTATTTCCTATTCATGGCCATGAACAACTATTTTTTATATTTCCACATGGATCTGCAATGTAATTCAAATTGGAAGCCATGTGTACAAAGTCATTATGGATTGTAATATTCTCACGAGAAACTAACACTTCCAGTTGAGTCTCCATTACTCCACTTTTGGGAATTATAATGTCTTTAGACCATCACAAATACTCCTCTAACCTCACACATTAGGGGCATCTGTTATATAAAAATTTTCCAAACCCCATGAAACTTGCTTGGATGACCTTTCCATTTCCCTATGCATACTTGAAGTCCCATTTTTTACCTTCCAGAGCCAAAAAAGAATATTTTTCCACATATACGTGCCCTACCAGTTAGGCAACAAGCGTATACGCAGGTTTCTCCACTACAACCTGCATACATCGCCTTTGGTGCTCAAAATTAAAATATATGTCGGGTTTCCATGTCACGTCATGTGATCCATGATCCTTGACCTTCCATATAATGGAAACACTCTGACTCAACCCTTTAGTTCCATTTGAAGGCTATAAGTTGAGCCATATCCAAGTCATGGAGAGGAGAGAATTCAATGTTTGAGAGAAAAGATACTCTAGATAAATTTCACTTCACATTGAGTTTGCATCCCTTTATCCTTGAAAGTCTAAACTCATTGTTCAACCCCCAAGCTCTTCCTTCTTAGATGGAGAACGTCATCATCTCCTTTATATGAGCTTTCCTTTGGTGGAGGATTGAAATGGTGGAGGCCTAGTTAGAGAGACTTAGTTTCTCAGTTTCGAGATGTGCCAACACAAACGTTTTTCACCTATATACTCATATTGATTATTTTAATAGAAATACTCTTTTCTCGTCCAATTGATATCTTGCAAATATTTGAATTATTATTCCATGAGCGTATTTGTCATGTATGTTAATGTATTATTCTATTTTATATTCTAACATTATATATTATCACCATATGCTTGCGTATTTTTGTTGTTGAGGACAAGTTGCAGGTATAAAGCTTTGAGTTGTGTGCTCAACGATGGTCTTCATCGGACGTCCGAACGAGGTAGGATCTTGACCCTGTCTTGTTAGCATTTTATTTATATAGCATACTTGGGATTAGAGTTGATTTATGCTTGTCAATATGTCTTTTGTGGTTTACCCCAAGCCATAGAGATATTTTCCTTGTAACATCTTTGAGGTTCTTCGTCTTGTGTTTCTATTTTCAGGGCCATGCTTTTGTATCTCAGGCAGACTTTGTTTTTTCTTAATATTATGTCTGTCCACATTATTGGCCATTGCCCCATGTTGCAACTGCCTTTGTATGTTTGATAGGCTTTGTAACAGGACTACATTAATTTCAGTTTTTCTCTCATTTTCTTTTATCATCCTTTCATTGTCTTCCTTACAACTTTGTAATTCTTCCATAAGGCTTCTTACAGTTTTGGCTAAATCTTGAGGGGTGTCCCCCACTCTCCTCTCATAAAATTCTTCTTCTCTGTTATGGGATATTTCTCCCAACTTATAGTATGTCACCATTATTTACGATGTAGTTTTCCTTGCTATCCATTGATTGTTTGAGTGATGATAACAACATTTTATGTTAGTTAGTTGCCCTCAATTTTATGAACAATGCAAGTAATTTTTGTAAGGTACAATTAGATTCAGTATTCCACATATAACAATAATATGCAGTTCAGAATTAAAATATGTAAACAGAAACAATAGAAGGGCTCACTCTTTTTAGTAGTAAAGTTTAAATATTTTTTTGCAGATGGGTAGGGTAGGGTGCCTTGCCCCTTAAAGGTATTCTATTAGAATTTTATTTTGTTCTTTCATGACCCCAAGCAGGCCAAGTGTTTTTTCCCTCTTTGATACCACTCTGTCACACACCTAAGCCCCTAAGTATCCTTTCAAGGGATGGGGGTATAAATTTTTCTCTTTCCTACAACACCCTGAATTCCTCAAATGAGGACACCATCATCATGTGCTCACCTAGAGATTTATAGTGATTAAAAACTTACCCACAATTGAGATATGATTTGAAAGTTATATCCTTCCTAAGTTTTTGGGGTGTCATTGACCAATTTACATCCCATTCTCCACATGGAATCCACGTATCTTCACCTCTCTCATACCATCTAACATCGCATGGTCGTGACCTGGGTCGTCATCCCTTGGTCATGACATGGTTTTTGGTTGTTGGGAATGTCTCCCAGTCTTCACGAAAAATGGGCTTTCGGCCCTCCGTTATTCTTTTGCAGGTCTACAACATCCTCGGAGACCTAAGGTCTCCTTCCGCTCCAGAATCTATGGTGAATCTCTATCCACCCTTAGATCTAACAGTTGAAATTTGTCCGCACTTAACACATGGTTTAGATTTGACAAGGGGGGTGTCTGATCACACCTAATTCGTGAACAATCCCATGACACGATGTGGAACTATCTAGGCATGCCACATCATAATGGAATATATGTTCCCATCCAATCAAAGCTGGGCACTACAAGAAGGGGAATTTTGGCGCTTTGACATTTTAATCGCCTTCCTACATCCTCAAGTTTTCTCGGAACCTCAGAGTCCTGAAGAGAGTCCCACATGCATACCTATGATGATACTTAAGGCTAATCATGACATTTATTTAATATAGGTAGTCAAGTAATCTTCATTCTTCGACTATAGCCTAGGTTATTCTCTACTTCAAGATCCTGAAGTCCGAAAGTCACGTGGATCATTGATCTGAGATCCTTCGGGATCCTTCTTATTCATTCAATCATGAACAATGGAAGGATATAATAAGCAGGAGTGTTGATCGACAACATCCGGTGTTCACTACTTCGTGACCTCCTTGGCTAGTAATTCTTTGGAGAGGTTGAAGGATTCAATTTTATATGAGCCACGAATTCGCGAAGTAGAGAAATTCCATCGGTCATCCAATGAGGTAGATGGTTCGGGTGTATTATCCATCGTTGATCCATAAGAGGACGAAGATGAAGATTATATTGTTGATATGTGATCATGATCAATGGTCACGTATAAAGTCCCCATCACTGAGGAGTTGGTCAGGGCTTAACAAGAAGGAGGATCCCATGATAACGAATTAGAAATTGTCATTTGTCAGTCAGACCATCTAGTAACCATTTCAGTAAGTTTCCTTCAGAAAGATTGGAGTGTAGTGAAGTTCAAAAATCCCGGAGTCCTTGACAGATTAGCTCCTTTTTTAGTGTAGCGAAGGGTTCCAGGGTTCTGGACATATGGGATGTTGACAAGCCCTAGAGGGGTACACTCATAAATCTTACCCAAGATTTGGTTAAGTCCGCAGAATAGAGTCTGTGGTCACTTGGAAGAAGGGTTTGAAGGAATCACCTTCCATTTACAAAACTCGAATTCTATAACAGAAAAAGGAAATTCGAGGGATGGATGAGTTTGAGACAGTCCTTTAGAGTCTATCCTAACTTTATATTCACGAACTTGATCCTCGGATAATTATTTTTGATGTTTTTTTCAAATAGAATCAAAGAGAAGGTAAACTCACCTTCTTCCCCAATTTCACTTAAAAACTCATTAATAACAATCCTCCTCTGCTAAAAAGGAATTCAACAAAATATATTGACAAAATATGATATTCAAATTCTACTTTAAATATCCCAGACCACAAGGTCATCATAGTTACAATTTTTACCATTCAACAAATAAACAAATTATGCCATCATTTAGCTCAAGGAAATTCATTTTTTAACAAAAACAATCAATACAATATAAACTTAGAATAACACTTATCTGAAACTTGGAAATTAGTTGGGAACTTCTGAAAGGGGTTCCCTTTTCCACCCAACCATAGGCACAATTTCTCTTGGATTCTTCTTCCACTGGCCTCCCTCTAGCTAGATCATGATTCCATGAGAGAGGTTTTTCTTTTTCTCAACAAGGGACAAAGGTTACTCTCATTTTCCCACAGGAAGCTGGTAGTCTGGTTTTCTATCCACAAAAAAGGGAGCCTCTCGTGATTTCTCACTCAATCACTGCAAATCCATTTATCAGCTTGATTAGAAAACACTGTCCAATCTTTCCTATAACTAGAACAACTTATTTCTCATTTATTCTTCAAAACCAGAGAGTCGAGTGTTCTCTTTTGTTCTTGGGGAATGGTCCTCATACAGATTCTTGTGTCTCCTCTTTTTCCCCCTACCCCTACAACTTTCCTTCCTTTTCTTTCCTTACCCAACAAGATTTCGTGGGTCAAATTAAGAAGTTTTTCAGATGATACTCTTCCCATCTCCTTATTAACTCTTGAGGAAGACTTCCCAACTACCAACCAAATTGGTAATTAAATATTATGGGCTAGAAGATTGTTCTAGGTCTGAGCAGTTTATATCCAGCAGAGTACTGGCCTGGAAGGGGTCATATCAACCATTATTGATTCCCCTTGTCATCCCCTCTCATGCATCATGTTCTATACTGGAAACCCTCTTTCAACATTGATGCCACAATTTCCTTTTATTTAATAACAAAATATATGCATTACCCTCTATAGCAAGGTTCATGTTTTTTTCAACATTCACATGAAAAATATTTCCATAGTCTTGTTCACAAGAGTAATAATATTTACAATCTAGGGGAAATAGGGGTCTTACAAAAACCGAGCTAGAAGGTGAGGTTACTCTGTTCTCTTTTCTTCAAATTCAAGTACAAAGAAAGAGTCATTGTTTATGGACTTGTGTTTGACATTGGGGCATGTATGGCTGCAACATAATCTATCCTCCTCTGTTTTTCTGTCACAACACCACTCCTAGGTGCTCTTCTCAATTAAGGAATAAAATACAATGCTAAAAAAATGGAACCCCTTCTCCTCCTGACAAAATGATATTTAACATAGATTCATAGAAGTATCGGGTTAGGGTATTGACTTTCTCAACCCTCAATTAGTGATCAAGTTTGGACCTTCTATAATTTTCTAGAAAATACACCATGTGGCTATCCCCACGCGTTTATGTAATGAGGGATGACGTGGAATCCACTCACACCATGGTGATCAATACAATAGGTCAACTTGTGGGAGGCATAAATTTCTCATACTAACTTTGATTGAGGGAATTCTTTCACCACTGGAAAGGTGTCAATGTGTTGAATATAGTTGCTTGCTCCATAGTAAGGGTTGGACCATAAAAAAGAGTATTTTTGTGCCTCAAAATGGCTCCGAAAGGTTTTAAACCATTTTTTGGACCCAAATTTCCAAAATTGGGACCAATCTCTAAAATGGCTCTATAAGTTGATTCCTCCATTTGTTTCACCCATAAAATATCGATATAGATAAAAAAGAATATAATGATTCAATATGGATCATACCTCTCCATTTAGGGAAAATTTTAGTCCCCAAAAGACTTATTGAATGAGGTGAATAAATTTTTCCTCTACCTTCTCCCTGGAGTACCACTTTTTATTTTTTTATTTTTTTTTATTATTATTTTCTGGAAGCTTTCCTTTCAACCCAATCTTCCAAAGGTCATGATACCCCTATCTTGTAGTTCTAGACCACTTCTGTAAAATTGTGTCCTTTTCCAACTCTACCTGAGCATTTGGTGTTAATTCCTATATGGAAGGTAGGACCTCCTCCTCCTCCTCTTCTTGACCCAACATGGAAGGCTCATAGAGTTTGAGATTATCCACATTCACTATTGAGTAAATGCACATGTATGGGGGTAGACTAAGTCTATAGGAGTTATCTCTGACCTTCTCCAATATCTCAAAAGGTCCATATCATAGAACAGAGCAATGTTAATGGATATCTGAATTTGTGATGTTTATCAAATCTCATGTAACATTGCAATGTTCATTAAGGGTTTTGTCACCTTGTGACATTCATTAAATGTGATAACACACTATTCAAATTCACACACACACACACACACACACACACACATCTATATATATATAAACACAATAGAAAGTAGGTCCAAAAAAATAAGAGATGAAGCCAAC
>JZKD02S2293211.1:341945-357752 GCA_000966675.3 Picea glauca
AGGATAAATGCTGTGTCTATTGTGGATGTGTATTTCTCAGTGATCTTGTGGTTATTATGCTCTTATCTTTATGAAATGCAAAGAACTATAATATCAGCATAAAACATTAACATTAATCACTATAAATCTCTAGGTGAGAACATGATGACGGTGTCCTCATTCGAGGAATTCAGGGTGTTGTAGAAAAGCGTAAAATTTATACCCCCATCCCTTCAAAGGATACTTAAGGGGTTAGGTGTGTGACAGAGTGGTATCAGAGAGGGAAAAAACACTTGGCCTGCTTGGGGTCATGAAAGAACAAAATAAAATTCTAATAGAATACCTTTAAGGGGAAGGGCACCCTACCCTACCCAGCTGCAAAAATTTATTTAAACTTTACTACTAAAAAGAGTGAGCCCTTCTGTTGTTTCTGTTTACATATTTTAAATCTGAACTGCATATTATTGTTATATGTGGAATAATGAATCTAATTGTACCTTACAAAAATTACTTGTATTGTTCATAAAATTGAGGGCAACTGACCAACATAAAATGTTGTTATCATCACTCAAACAATCAGTGGATAGCAAGGAAAACTACATCGTAAATAATGGTGACACACTATAAGTTGGGAGAAAGATCCCATAATAGAGAAGAAGAATTTTATGAGAGGAGAGTGGGGGACACCCCTCAAGATTTGGCTGAAACTGTAAGAAGCCTTATGGAAGAATTACGAAGTTGTAAGGAAGACAATCAAAGGATGATAAAAGAACATGAGAGACAAACTAAAATTAATGTAGTCCTGTTGCAAAGCCTATCAAACATACAAAGGCAGTTGTAACATGGGGCAATGGCCAGTAATGTGGACAGACATAATATTAAGAAAAAACAAAGTCCGCCTGAGATACAAAAGCATGGCCCTGAAAATAGAAACATAAGACGAAGAACCTCAAAGATGTTATGAGGAAAATCTCTCTATGGCTTGGGGTAAACCACAAAAGACAGATTGACAAGCATAAATCAACTCTAATACCAAGTGTTCTATATAAATAAAATGATAACAAGATAGGGTCAAGATCCTACCTCGTTCGGACGTCCGATGAAGACCATCGTTGAGCACACAACTCAAAGATTTATACCTGCAACTTGTCCTCAACAAAAAAAATACACAAGCATATGGTGATAATATATAATGTTAGAATATAAAATAGAATAATACATTAACATACATGACAAATACGCCCATGGAATAATAATTCAAATATTTGCAAGATATCAATTGGATAAGAAAAGAGTATTTCTATTAAAATAATCAATATGTGTATATAGGTGAAAAACGTTTGTGTCGGCACATCTCGAAACCGAGAAACTAAGTCCCTCCAACTAGGCGTCCACCATTTTAATCCTCCACCAAAGGAAAGCTCATATAAAGGAGACGATGACGTTCTCCATCTAAGAAGGAAGAGCTTGGGGGTTGAACAATGAGTTCAGACTTTCAAGGATAAAGGGATGCAGACTCAATGTGAAGTGAAATTTCTCTAGAGTATCTTTTCTCTCAAACGTTGAATTCTCTCATCTCCTTGACTTGGATATGGCTCAACTTATAGCCTTCAAATGGAACTGAAGGGTTGAGTCAGAGCGTTTCCATTATATGGAAGGTCAAGGATCATGGATCACATGACGTGACATGGAAACCCGACATAATTTTTAATTTTGAGCACCAAAGGCGATGTACGCAGGTTGTAGTGGAGAAACCTACATATCCACTTGTTGCCTAATTGGTAGGGCACGTATATGTGGGAAAATGTGCTTTTTTGGCTCTGGAAGGTAAAAAATGGGACTTCAAGTATGCATAGGGAAATGGAATGGTCATCCAAGCAAGTTTCATGGGGTGTGGAGAATTTTTATATAACAGATGCCCCCTAGTGTGTGAGGTGAGAGGAGTATTTGTGATGGTCGAAAGACACTATAATTCCCAAAAGTGGAGTTATGGAGACTCAACTGGAAGTGTTAGTTTCTCATGAGAATATTACAATACATAATGACTTTATACACATGGCTTCCAATTTGAATTACATTGCAGATCCATGTGGAAATATACAAAATAGTTGTTCATGGCCATGAATAGGAAATACAAAGTAGACACATGCCATAGGTTGTCATAGTCACGAACAAGGCCCAGTGCAATCCAGTCTCAAAATAAAATTGAAGATATATGTATACAATGGAGTACAATCTGATCTCCCATGATCAAATTGTACTCCAACCCTTCAGGATCTTGAAGTAGAGCATAAACTAGGCTATAGTCGAAGAATGAAGATTACTTGACTACCTAGATTAAATAAATATTATGATTAGCCTTAAGTATCATCATAGGTATGCGTGTGGGACTCTCTTTGGGACTTCGAGGCTCCAGGAAAACTTGAGGATGTAGGAAGGCGATTTAAACGTCGAAGCGCCAAAATTCCCCTTGTTGTAGTGTCCAGCTTTGATTGGATGGGAACATATATTCCATTATGATGTGGCATGCCTGGATAGTTCCACATCGCGTCATGGGATTGTTCACGAATTAGGTGTGATCAGACACCCCCCTTGTCAAATCTAAACCATGTGTTAAGTGCGGACAAATTTCAACTGTTAGATCTAAAGGTGGATAGAGATTCACCATAGATTTTGGAGTGGAAGGAGCCCTTAGGTCTTCGAGGATGTTGTAGACCTATAAAAGAATAACAAAGGGCCGAAAGCCCATTGTTCGCGAAGACTGGGAGACATTCCCAACAACCAACAACCATGTCATCACCAAGAGATGACGACCCAGGTCACGACCATGTGATGTTAGATGGTATGAGAGAGGTGAAGCTACGTGGATTCCATGTGGAGAATGGGATGGAAATTGGTCAATGACGCCCCAAAAACTTAGGAAGGATATAACTTTCAAATCATATCTCAATTGTGGGTAAGGTTTTAATAACTATAAATCTCTAGGTGAGCACATGATGACAGTGTCCTCATTCGAGGAATTCAGGGTGTTGTAGGAAAGTGGAAAATTTATACCCCCATCCCTTGAAAGGATACTTACGGGGTTAGGTGTGTGACAAAGTGGTATCAGAGAGGGAAAAAACACTTGGTCTACTTGGGGTCATGAAAGAACAAAATAAAATTCTAATAGAATACCTTTAAGGGGTAGGGCACCCTACCCTACCCATTTGCAAAAATTTATTTAAACTTTACTACTAAAAAGAGTGAGCCCTTCTGTTGTTTTTGTTTACATATTTTAAATCTGAACTGCATATTATTGTTATATGTGGAATAATGAATCTAATTGTACCTTACAAAAATTACTTGTATTGTTCATAAAATTGAGGGCAATTGACTAACATAAAATGTTGTTATCATCACTCAAACAATCAGTGGATAGCAAGGAAAACTACATCGTAAATAATGGTGACACACTATAAGTTGGGAGAAAGATCCCATAATAGAGAAGAAGAATTTTATGAGAGGAGAGTGGGGGACACCTCTCAAGATTTAGCTGAAACTGTAAGAAGCCTTATGGAAGAATTACAAAGTTGAAAGGAAGGCAATGAAAGGATGATAAAAGAACATGAGAGACAAACTGAAATTAATGTAGTCCTGTTGCAAAGCCTATCAGACATACAAAGGCAGTTGCAACATGGGGAAATGGCCAGTAATGTGGACAGACATAATATTAAGAAAAAACAAAGTCCGCCTGAGATACAAAAGCATGGCCCTTAAAATAGAAACACAAGACGAAGAACCTCAAAGATGTTACGAGGAAAATCTCTCTATGGCTTGGGGTAAACCACAAAAGACAGATTGACAAGCATAAATCAACTCTAATCCCAAGTATGCTATATAAATAAAATGCTAACAAGACAGGGTCAAGATCCTACCTCGTTTGGATGTCTGATGAAGACCATCGTTGAGAACACAACTCAAAGATTTATACCTGCAACTTATCCTCAACAACAAAATACGCAAGCATATGGTGATAATATATAATGTTAGAATATAAAATAGAATAATACATTAACATACATGAAAAATACGCCCATGGAATAATAATTCAAATATTTGCAAGATATCAATTGGACGAGAAAAGAGTATTTCTATTAAAATAATCAATATGAGTATATAGGTGAAAAACATTTGTGTTGGCACATCTCGAAACCGAGAAACTAAGTCCCTCCAACTAGGCCTCCACCATTTCAATCCTCCACCAAAGGAAAGCTCATATCAAGGAGACAATCATGTTCTCCATCTAAGAAGGAAGAGCTTGGGGGCTGAACAATGAGTTCAGACTTTCAATGATAAAGGGATGCAGACTCAATGTGAAGTGAAATTTCTCTAGAGTATCTTGTCTCTCAAACGTTGAATTCTCTCATCTCCATGACTTGGATATGGCTCAACTTATAGCCTTAAAATGGAACTGAAGGGTTGAGTCAGAGAATTTCCATTATATGGAAGGTCAAGGATCATGGATTGCATGACGTGACATGGAAACCCGACATAATTTTTAATTTTGAGCACCAAAGGCGATGTACACATGTTGTAGTGGAGAAACATGTGTATACGCTTGTTGCCTAACTGGTAGGGCACGTATATGTGGAAAAATATGCTTTTTTGGCTCTGGATGGTAAAAAATGGGACTTCAAGTATGCATAGGGAAATGGAAAGGTCATCCAAGCAAGTTTCATGGGGTGTGGAAAATTTTTATATAACAGATGCCCCCTAATGTGTGAGGTCATAGGAGTATTTGTGATGGTCTAAAGACATTATAATTCCCAAAAGTGGAGTAATGGAGACTCAATTGGAAGTGTTAGTTTCTCATGAGAATATTACAATCCATAATGACTTTGTACAGATGGCTTCCAATTTGAATTACATTGCAGATCCATGTGGAAATATACATGGCCATGAATAGGAAATACAAAGTAGACACATGCCATAGGTTGTCATAGTCACGAACAAGGCCCAGTGCAATCTAGTCTCAAAATAAATTTGAATATATATGTATACAATGGAGTACAATCTGATCTCCCATGATCACTGAAGTCATATAGGTACTGGTCCAATGAAAGACAACAACATAATAGGAATGTTGCTACTGTAAGTTGGAGTTCTTCTACACTATCCGCCAAAGCTGCATGTCTACATCATGTGAATAAAGGGGTTGATGCTGAACACAATGAGACTTTGTTTGATTACCAATGATTAAGGTACGTTGTTAACAAACACGATAAAACATACCGATAATGAAAGTAGGTATCAAGGCACCAAGTACATTATTACGAGTGTGAATAAGGGTGTTGAGGTCGAACACTTGAATAATCCATTGATCAAGAGACATTGATGTATTCCCAAGTGTCGATCACGGGAAAAACTGCTACTAATAACTGCAAGCCTCTAGGTACTCATAGGACTGTAGGTCTCCTTTCCATAATATATGAGTTGATGTCGATGTAAGGAGACCCGTTGAAAGGAGAGAATTAAGGAATCTCTCATCAGTCAGCACGAGGTACAAAGAAATAACTTCATGATTAGAAGGAGCTCGGACGAATAAGATGATCACAAACCAACGACCCTGTGCATCTTTCACATGCACTATATGCAAGCAGTGCACGGAAAATACCCTCTGAATAATAGCCAATAAGGAAGATTGTTGACAAAGGTTAGGAAACCACCAATAAGGCTAATGGCATCCAAGACATTACACGAATCCCAAGGTGTGAATAGATTTCTTTTCGTCGGTCACAAGGGAAACCTCCCAGTCAACAACCAATGAAGAGATGTCGATTGTTGGGTTCAACTATACCTACCCATATTGAAAGTAGGACAAGGGTGCATGGTTGGGCTACAACTTCATGTGACTCTAAGACACACTTAGGGTATGGCTGACATGCAAAGTCAATATTTATGATAAATGGCCAACACGGGCTTATAGAATTCCTTTAAAAAAGATCATGAGACATGTGGATAACTCAAGAAGAATAGTCTTGATGATGAAACTTCATAATGCATGAGGCATCAAAAAACTCTCCATAGGGATTGGAAGAATAACCAGTTGAAGGAGTAAAATAACAATCTCAACTTTCTAAGGTCATGCTAAACCCAAAATTTGGATGATAGTGGACTCAAAATTTCGTGCTATGTTCAAAGGCAACACGACTGCTGCCAATATGAGATAATATTATTTTCCCGCCCGTATATTTTTTTTTATAGGAAAAGAATGTTATGATACAAGAGAGGAAATGAGTGTTGCGAGGAAGAAACTAGCTACAAATAGTGAAACATACCTATGCTCAGTGGAAGGAAGTGCATGCAGGGCATAGAAAATCGGGGGAATGTTTCCTCTTAGGGTACATGGTGTCAAGCTGCAAAGTATATAAACAAGGCTTTGCTTGGCTAGCGATGAAAATTGTTGAGGTAAGAGGCTTATAATGAGGAAGCGAGAAATGACAATAGTTTCAATATTGCAAGGAGTATGGAATTCAATTACAGCTTAACTCCAAAGAATGTCCTTCTTCGTAAATTTAGTCCCCTAGGCTCGAAAATTTATAAAATAATACCCAGGAGAACTCTTCTAGCCAATTTTGACTAAAGTATTCATTTTTTGTAAGTAGTCTAATTGGTCTAAAAAAGGGTTAAACTTACACCAAATAGACGTCCTTTCAAAGTCATTTAATGAGTATGAAAGACACAATTTCACTCAAAAATCTTTTCGTTTTTTAGAGAGTCAGAAAAGATATTAAACAAGACTCGATGGGATTCCCATAGGTGAAGGTCAGAATGCTTGTGAGTAAGAATATGAGGTTTGGATGCACAATCATGTCAGAACTATAAGGAACTCTCTGTCCTATGGAATATTTTTTGCATGGGCACCAAATGGCACAAAGGTTCTAATTAGGGCACCCATGTTTGGTATGCCTCTACCACTTAATAATGACACTTCTAGCAGAAGCAAGAAGGTTATGTATCGCTAATAAATGGGTTCATTCCTAAGGTATATAGATCATAATCATAGGATAATGCAAGAACACAAAATGGAGTGACAACCTATCCTTTATGCTAGTGAAAGAAAATACCTGCCGAAGGCATGAACAAGAGATTTGACACTAGAAACTGCAAAATTTCTTAGACAAAACCACCAAAACCAACTCTTTCCACTGTACTATTAGTCCATAAGGTTAAAATATCAACCCAAACTATATGAAATGGGTAAAACATTTCTAATAATTGTAAAAATAGACCATTTTACCACACCATTTGAGTTTTTCCACCCACATAGTGCATTTTAGGTCATTCTTCCCACGATCTTCAAGTGTCTACTGTGGGAGCCACGATAAACAAAATTAGAAACCGTCTGGAGAAAGTAAGTTCCCTTCCCCTCCTCTTCATTTTCAATGGATTAAAATTCAAATTTATTCCTCATTTTTTGAGTTTAAGAGGGAACAACGTATAAACTAGGGTGTACACAGGTGATAGTTCAACGGGTCGTGTACATGGAGGCATGTACATGGGAAAAGAAAAGTGTGGCCGCATATATGTGGCCCTATATGAGACTGTTAACATGATAGCCCGTGTACAAATCCGCAAACAAATTTTTTATAAAATTTAAAAAAAAAAATGACTTTTCTTTGGCAGGATGGTGATTGAATGGAGAGAGAGGGAGCATGAAGAGATAGATGCAGGGGCCCAACTAGTTCTAAAAAGATGTTTCCTTTATAAATTTCGGGCTCTCAAAGGAATGAGGGCTCAAGTGAGGTTACTCCAGATGCTCAAAAACTATTGGGATCCAAAGACAGAGGCCTTCAATCTCGATGGAAAACCATTGGGGATTGAATTGGACAACATATATTTTATTACAAGATTGTCTCATTGGGGCGAGGTAGTGAATCTCAAGGCTCAGGGGGCTAGGGGTGGTATGACCATGGAGGATTAAATTTCCACCCATAGTGTTGTAGGAAAAGATAAAGTAGGTATCCAAATCCCAATCAGGGTGATCGAGAACTTGATCTTGAAGATCATCATACTTGTTCTTACACGGATCTGAGGGTCAGCCTCATTGCACCAAGCATCAAGGCCACTCATGTTCTACGTGCTAGAGAATTTATGACCCATTTTTTATGACTGGTGTACCTCACTATTGACTAACATGAAGAGCCAATCATTGGTCGATTAATTATAGTAATATTAATTAATTCATTACTTTAATCAACCACTTAATCCATTAATTAAGTGTTCCCTTCAAATACTAAATTATCCTTAAATTAGGTAACCCTAATTTATCTATAACGCCTAATCAATTAATTAACGTCTTGGCCCAATTATCAACCACTTTTATGCATTCATATTTACTCTAACATACCATTAAATCTCTGAATAATTGTTGACAAGGATTAAAATAGGAGCTCGAAGAACAGATTTAGGCGTTATAGATAAATTAGGTAACCCTAATTTATCTATAACGCCTAATCAATTAATTAACGTCTTGGCCCAATTATCAACCACTTTTATGCATTCATATTTACTCTAACATACCATTAAATCTCTGAATAATTGTTGACAAGGATTAAAATAGGAGCTCGAAGAACAGATTTAAATTTACAGGTATTATTGTTTGATTTTGGACATCAACTGCTTATTACATATAACGGTGAGCACTATCACATGGCATAGACTAAGTCACATGTTAACTTACTTACTTAGTATTACAAGTAGTAAAAGAAAAAACAGATGAGCACATTCGAGACGTATTACACACTTTAATACACATTCTTAAACTTTAAACTTTCACATTCCAAATGTGAGCACATTGATTAATGAACATGCAATCATTGTGCATGTAATTTGGATTCATAATGTGTCATCAAGATTGCAAACATAAGCAGAATAATAAAGGCATTAATGTTCATGTAATGTGGATTCATAGATTTGGACAAATTAATGTGTCATCAAGATTTGCAAAGATGAGAACAATAATAAGAGCAATAATAATAATAATTTACAACTGTATTTTCTGTTTATGTATTTTTTAATTGAAACTCTAATGTTGATAGCATTTTGTATGGAAAATATGTGCGATGGTGATAAGGTTTGAAGAGTATAAATCTAAAAAAAATAGTTGAAATACAATTTAAAAAAAAACAGTTGAGCTACAATTCTTTAATGTTAAAAATATAAAAGATGCAAAAGGTAAAAGCAATGAAGATCTCCGCGGTCTATACAAAACACATTCAACACTGTGTCCGTGTCAATATGGAAGAGGCAAAGTTTATTGGGAAATTCAAGTGCCTTGTATGTAAACAAAGGAAACGCACCCAGAAACACAAACAAAAACATGAACTTTCGTGGATTCTTGATCCATATTAAATTTATGCGCACTTATATGGAAATTACATTTAAATTTACAGGTATTTAAATTTGCAATTATTAAAATGACAATCTTGGAAGTATAAGTTATATAAAGTATAACGAAGTCAAAGAAATTAGAATGAGACTATAAAAGAATTAAAGAAATTTTCGTTAATAATCCATAGATGAATGCACAACATATACCAGCAGCGCGTAGAAGACAACGCCGGGTTTAGAGAGATATCTCCCTCTTCTCTCCTTCATTCCCCCTTCTTCCTTTCCTTATATCTGTAGTTACGGCTATATTACTGTAATCGTAATATCGAAGCAGTTTGAAGATTTGACATTAAAGTATCTTACATCAGATGGGGTTTCTTCCGTCCCTGAATCGAAATCCGTCAGGGGTTGAGAATTTTACAGAAAATAAAAGTGCTCATTTTGGACATTATGTATAGCGTTCATCACTCGCTGTTGGGAATGGATCTGTAAATTATATATTGTTTGTTGCTCGTGAGTCTTATAAAATCTGTTTTGGAGGCGATAGCTGTAGCCGTACGAATTCGCGGCCATTAAACGGCTACCTTTCTTGCCCATTATCTTAGCGCCACTGAAAGCCTTGCAGGGCATTTTAATGGATTCAGCTGAGCCTACGGAGAATATTGAAGATCAAATGGCCTGATTAGTATATGATGATTTTACCGCTGATTCCTAGCTGTGGGAACTCTTGAGCTTCTTCTCCGGCTTGGCGAGGTCTTTCACGCATTTCACATCTAATTGGTTGTGGCGGTTCAGGTCGTGGAATGTTCATAATGTGGGAGGTAATGCGTGGAGGTCGTGGGATAAAAAACGAATGGTGTCTAACATAAAAAAGCATAGAGTGATATAAACGTGGCATGCATACATATTAATTATTTTTAATCATTTGAACGTGTCAATTATATATGCTCACCCTTCATAAATGCAAGAAAGTTATGAACAATAAATCTGGCTCATTGATTTTGGAGGACAACTAAGAATATGCCAGCATCTTGAATGCGTAGCCATCAGATTAGGGTTTAAGGTTAAATAAGATTAAAAGATCATTAATTGTGCCCATTGTCAATAGGTGTACGCCTTTCTGCCTAATTAAATATATTATTACAAATTTCTTTTAATTGTCAAGAAAAATTATATTTTATTTTAATATAAAAAATTACAAAGTATATATAAAAAGGGTTTTAATGATAAGGGTTTTGAAATTTTCTAAGGAATATAAAATGTATTTGAATTTTATAGGAAAACAAAATATTTATAACTATAAAATTAAATATATTATTACAAATTTGAAGAGAAATTTTAGTTTATTTTAATATAAAAAATTACAAGGTACATATAAAAATGGTAGAGAAATTTTATTTTATTTTAATATAAAAATTTACAAGGTACATATAAAAACGTAAAACGCATACCCGGTGGATATTCTTTATTAACTTAAAACGCAAAAACGCATACCCGGTGGATATTCTTTATTAATGTAAAGCAAATACCTACACCAAATATTTCTCCTGCTAATGCCAACGAGGCAGGTTGCTTCATTGAGCCCAGTCGTGCAGGATCTTCACTCCTACATATCTGCATTCATGCAGCACAGCAACATAATAATATATATTATAGCTGGCATCCACTTTTGTATTGAGAGAACGATAGAAACCACATTGAAATATTGAGAATATTGTAATTACCTGCCGAGCATCATAGTGGTGGCTCGTGGGTTGGTTCCAGGAGTGTCTCTGAACGTGGAGGTATCCACAATTCTGAGATTATCAACTCCGTCCACCTGATACCTCTGGTTAACCACAGAGCCAACTTCACATCCTCCATGGTTATGCCAGATTGTGTCCAACGTATCCCGGCAGAACTGAGCCATGGCTGCGTCGTCCGACACGTTCTTTGGCAACGCCTGCCCAGTGAAGTTGAAGTCATGAGAGGAATCAGCATTAAATCTCCGCAGAGACGGTGTGGTCAGGAGTTTAGCCATCACCCTCACGGCCTGCACGCATCTCTGGAGGTCCAGAGGATGAGAATAATAGTTGTATCGAACTGAAGGGTTGTCTCGAGGATCCCTGCTTCGCAACCGAAGCTCTCCCCTCGATAATGGAAATGCTAGCTTCTCAGTAATTACTTCAGTATAAACGTTGTCCTTGTTGGGGTCGTGTGGGGATGCGCTGCCATTTACAAAGATGCTCGCGTACTCGATGTAATTTTGAGAGCCTTGAAGAATACCCACTACCTGTGGGGTGTAGGATTGGTGAGATTGCCAGGTTATGGACGCACGGGGGTTGTCTTGAATACTTTGGCCTACCAAGGGCGAATGTAGGAGCAGCGGAATATTGAATTCTCTGACATATTCGGATGGGCCGATTCCACTCAAGAGGAGTAGCTGGGGGCTCCCTAGGGCTCATGCAGTAAGGATTACCTGGCTGGAACGTGATGATTCTTTCAGAAAAACTTGATAAGACCGACCATGAATTCAACACCACTTGCCCTCGGCTTCCGAGAGGAGCCATCCTTCGTTTCTGCATGATTCAATCCATACGCAAAACACTGAGTCTATATTTACAGATCTGGATATCGATCTACGAATGTCGTGAAATTCTACGTAAATATAAAACGTAGRAACAATGCCATGTGTTTGAATGAATTACCTTCTGCTGGAGAGTTGAAGAGAACCCTACYGACGGTAGCRTTCAGAAGGACTACGATATTGTCTGGMTTGGCAGACTTGAGAAGATCTGCTGCTGTGTGTCTTCTGCCATTGCTGTCGAAGGTGGAGGCGCTGATCTTGGTTCCGTCCAGATGATCCAACGTATATCCATTGTATGGAAGAACCCCTGCTTCCAAGAGGCCATTTCTGATAGCTGATGACCAAGGCGAGAGGTAATGTGGTTTGAAGGCATTCTGCTTCTCCACCCATTCATACGACTCCTCTACAAGTCCCTTGTCCCATCCCATATTACTAACATATTAGGAGCTAGCCCTGCTGTAGAAGCCGGCATTGATAGCACTTCCGCCTCCCAGGACTCTCGCTGGTGAAGTGTAATTGTCGGTCTCACCAAATACCTTTCCAAATGCATCAGCGTTCTCGATGTCGGGATCTCCATAAGGAGATCCTCCCCTCTCCACTACCAAAACTGAATACCTAGTAGACAGCGTTGCGGCCAAGGGGCAGCCGGCCGTTCCTCCTCCAACTACTATGTAATCGTATTTTCTGGTAGCTGCTCTCTCCCCATCCACAGTCATAAACACAAACGAAAAATCTGCAAGTCATCAAAGCCCCACACAAAACGAACAAGAAGTCATACACACAAACGGAAAATCTGCAAGTCATCAAAGCCCCCACACAAAACGAACAAGAAGGCATTAATTCTACTCTAGGTGTTGGCTAATATTCTGTTTTTTGGTTTTTTGTTCGGAATTTTGGGATGTAAATCTGATTTAAATCACTATTTTCTGTTGTTTAAATTGTATTCCTAAATACATATACGATTTCAGTTTGCTAAAAAATTGTGGAACATTCAAATAATACAAACTTAAATCTGCAAATCCAATTATTCATCGCCTACTTATCTTCCTGCCTTATATGTTAGTCAAAATGATCAAAAGCAAAGTCTCAGTCAGGTAGATTTATGGATTGATACTGTCTGTGGCAAAATCAAACCAAAAAAAATAACTAAAAAACAACCCCAAAAAAGCAAACTTTTAGACTACTGCTTAATTCAATTCAAGCATATCATCTCATCAATTATATAATGGCACGTCACTTCAATATCATCCCGTGATCTTACCCGAGGGCGTTGTTTCTACATGAGAAGGGGACAAGAGCTGATTGTTGCTCAACATCATTAGCAGGAGCACAAGCGGAAGCCAGGCACGAATATTTACAATCCTTATCATCATCATCTCCCTCACAAGGAATTCAACTCCTTCGCTCTTTTTAAAGATTGTTAAATATATCGTACCCTCAACAGTATGACCGTACACTGCCAGTTGTACTGGACAGTTGTACTTTCTATTTCTGTCTTGCTTGAGCATATATAGCTCAACCATCTTACATTGTAATGATCTTCTGAGTTCTGTACTTCTTCATACATTTCAATATACTGTTCTATTCTTTCTCTCTGCATTTCTCTTGGCTCCACAATTTATCATGGTATCAGAGCTTCAGCAATAAGCCTCTTCACACAGTCTGGAGAGCCACACAATCCTCACAGCGCAGAGCTTACACGCATCTTGAGAGAACGCGACACAAAATTTTCACAAGGTTTGGAAAGTTGTCTGCAATACTCTTTAAAGATCACCATAAGAAGCTTGCGGAGGAAGCAGAGCGTACAACGCTCGAAAGATCCTGGACGAAGAGAACGCAGAAGAAGAAACAATAAAGATTCTTGTAATCTTTTCAAGAATCGTCAAAGATTGACGAAGAAAAGCCGGAGGAGGCGAGAAATTTTAAAGAACTCGTAAATTTCCCTCACATCTGTTAAAGATTGAAGCACATAATGAAGAATTTGTGAAATTCTTTCAAATCCTTGAAAGATTCACGAATCTTTTCTTCCACAAGAGAAAATTCCGTTAAATTCGGGAAAGATCGCGTCAAACACGCCAAGAATAGCCATTAAGACTGCAAGATTCATCTTGTGAACAAATCCAAGGCGGGAAACCAGTCCAGAAGGGACAAGGAGAGTGCGGAACAGGAAAAAGCATTTCAGCCGTCAGATCTTACGCGAAGGCCCGACAGCCGTTAGATCAGCAAGAAGGTGCACGATGGTTAGTCGTTTGGAGTGCACAGGAGAAATTTTCACTTGAGAAATCCCGACGTCATCTTGACCGTCCATCAAGAGACACGTGGCGAGATCCTATTCCATCGCAAAATCGGGAATCGGAAGTTGGACGAGCAAAGAAAACTGCTCTCCAAAAAACTCCGATACGCGAAATTGCAAAATCTCGAAACGATCACAGCCGTCCATTTCAGAGGACAGGTGGCAACAGATCAACGCATCGTCATATTGGCATTTTGGAGTTCGTCGCAACTCGCGAAATCGCGATACGCGATATAGCGATAAGATCTCATCCATTCGTTTGTTAGGACACGTGGTGAATCGCAGCGCCCGTCGGCATTTCGGCATTCAGGGTTTCAAGCTGTCAAAGAAACTTGACATCGCAAGTCGCGAAATCGCGATACGTGAAATCCCGATCAGATCTCAGTCGTCCATATCTCCTGGACACGTGGCGGACATCGAGGATACCGTCAACGTATCGGCATTCGGAGTTTCAAGGTGACAACAATTCGGAGCATCGCCAGTCGTGATATCCCGAGGCTGAATCAGGACCGTCCATCTTTCAAGGACGCGTGGCGCAAATCTGGGGATTCGGAAAAAGTCCCGAAGAGGAAAGCGCCCTCGGCATATCGGGATTTGAAAAATCGTGAAACCTGAGAACAAGTGATCGGGTTTCTTTCCAGTGAAATCCTCGACGCAAATCTAGTCGTCCATCTGTTCAGGGCGCGTGGCAGAGATCGAAGCTTTCGGAAAAGTCCCGATAAGCGACTTCATTGGTTTTTTGGGATTCGGCATTTCGCAGATTCTGGAGACAAGAGGTCCGGGACATAACATATCGCGAAATCGCGAGGAAAGATCACGACCGTCCATCTGTTGGGACGCGTGGCAGTGATCAGGGGAATTGAAAAAGTCTCGATAGGACAGCGTCATCGAAAAATCGGCGATCGCGGAATCGAGGAGATAGAAAACCTCGACATCAGGAATCGCGAAATCCTGATTCACGATATCTCGATACGATCTGGACCGTCTGATCACAGCAGATCTGGACCGTTGAAAAGTCCAAAGGCGATTTTTCGCGTTTCGGCATTTTGCACGACAAGGAACGAGAAAAGCCCGTAGCGCTTTAACACAAGGCGTGTGGTCACATTGAAAGGAGACCAAGGGCCAATTCAAGCCTGATAAGCTCCCATCGGCCATCGGCAAATCGACGTTTTTGAAATTGGAGGTAAATACGAATTTTTCCCTCTCTTTTTCCTAAATTTTTTTTTAATGGCGTCGTCTAGCAATCTCGACCCAACTCAGGGTCCGATTCTTTTGGGAAATAATTACGAATTTTGGTCTCTACAAATGAGGTCGTTCTTGCAAGCACAAGAGTGTTGGGAACCAGTGGATCTTGGATATGTAGAACCAGATCCAGCAGCCCTCACTGCCATGACAAATGCGCAGAGAATTGCTCAGGCAACTCTGAGGACCAAGGAAAACAAAGCAAAATTCTGGATACAGAACTCTGTGGATGATTCAATATTTTCGAAAATCACAGGCGCTGGTACTTCCAAACAGGCCTGGGACATCCTCAAAACGTCCTACCAAGGAAATGACAGGGTAAAAACAGTGAAACTGCAGTCCTTGTGGACACAAT
>JZKD02S2293211.1:368796-381505 GCA_000966675.3 Picea glauca
GGAGGTAATGCCTCCACATTTTCAAGGCGTGCACTATGGCGGCCAACTCTAGATCATGGGTCACATAGTTGACTTCGTGCTCATTCAATTTTTGGGATTCATAGCAGACCACACTTCATCCTTGCATAAGGACTCCTTCGAGCCCTTCCTTACAGGCATTTGTGCACATGAGGAAGTCAACTTCGGAATCGACAATCTTCAAATATACGGGTGCGTGGGTCAGTAGATGTTTTAGGGTTTGAAATCTTTCTTCACATTTTTGTGTCCACGTGAATTTTGTCCCCTTCTTCTAGAGGGTAGTGATTGGACACCCAATCTTGGAGAATCCTTTTTCAAATCTCCTATAGTATCTTACCAAGCCCACAAAGGATCTGATATCTGAAATGTCCTTTGGGGTAGGCCATTCCATGATAGACCTGATATTATCAGGGTCTACTACTACCCCTTCTTCAGATAGGACATGGCCCAAGTAATGTATTTGCTTCTAGAAGAAGTCACACTTGCTAAATTTGGCATAGAGCTGATGTTATCTTAACACTTGAAGCACAAGCCTAAGGTGTTCCTCATGTTCCTCTCTATTCTTGGAGTAAATTAATATGTCTTCAATAAAAACCAACATAAATTTGTCTAGGAATCTACTGATCACATTGTTCATTAAGCACATAAAAGTGGCACGAGCATTGGTCAATCTGAATGGTACTACCACAAACACGTAGTGACCATATCTCGTCCTGAAGGCAGTTTTATGGATGTCTTCACCCTTGATTCGGACTTGATGATATCCCGATCTCAAGTCAATATTCGAGAAGATAGAGGCACCTCCCAATTGATCGAACAAGTCATCAATCCTGGGTAAGGGGTACTTGTTCTTTATAGTTACCTTATTGAGTTGTCTATAATCTATGCACAGTCGGAGGGTACCATCTTTATTTTTCACAAACAGGACTGGTGCTCCCCATGGAGACATGTTGGGCCGGATCTAGCCTCTATCCATCATTTCTTTCAGTTGTAATTTAAGCTCAACTAGCTCAGGTGTGCTCATCCTGTAGGGTGTCCTAGACACTGACACTGCTCCTGGTGCAAGTTCTATTGAGAAGTCAATGTCCCTTCTCGGAGGTAGACCTGGTACCTCTTCCAGAAATACATCTCTATATTCCCTCAGTGTGGGGTGGTCTTCGAGGCTTGGTTTGTCACCTTCAATTGTTTTCAACACTTGTATTGCATATAGTGGACATCCTTTTCTGCAATACTTTCTCATTTGAAGATCTGATATTTGTCTCATCGAGACAGTTTTTTGGATCCCTTGAAGGGTTATCCTCCTTCCTTCTTCACTTATGCATTCCAAGGTTTTATGGTAACAGTCTAGTTTGGATTTATGGGTGGCTATCCAGTCCATACCAATCAACAAATCATACGATCCCAGGGTTAATATGTTAAGGGTTGCTTGGGTATGGAATTTGCCCATAATGAATTGGTAGGCTGGTATGACCTCCGCTACCCTTCTTTTGGTGCCAATGGCTAACTGTACCAACCATGGCTTGGCATTTTTATGTGGCTGTAGTTTACATTTACCAACAGCCTTAGGGGCTATATAACTCAAATTTGAACCAGGGTCAATCATAATAGATACTAGATGGTTGGTGATCATACCTTCGATTTCCACCACTGAAGCTCGGTGGTTAGCATGGTAATTATCCAAGGCTGCATAAATTTGCAACACACTCTTGGCCACGTCATTGATGGTGGTAGCTTCTTGAACGTTGTAATTTCTTTGGTTGTTCTGTTGTCGGTGCGGGCAGTCCCTTAGTAGATGTTCTTCTCCACAACCCCAACATTTCAAAGGTTCTCTCTTTGAGTTATCAGTCTTTATTGGGGCAGATCCAGAAAGTTTATTTCCGCTCATGGAGGGAAAGTTCTGTTGGTGTACACTTTGAGCTGGGAATCTCAACCTTGAATTCTTTTTATAGTCCTTAAATCTTGGGGATTTAAACCCCCTTTTCTGGAATCCCGAACTATTATTTTGCTTCCAGCCTTCGCGAGGTCCTGTTCTGTGCCCAAGTTGTTCATAACAATATCTTGCCTTTCGGATAGTATCTTCTAGGGTCTTTGGTTCATCAAATTCAATCATGTTCTGATAGTCCTTAGGTAGTCCACTGATGAATCATTGCACCTTTTCCTTTTCTGCTTTTATGTAGGGTACATGCCTTAGCAACTCGAGGAATCTGTTGACATATTCCTCTATGGTGAGTTTCCCCAGCTTCAGTTCATAAAATTCTTTAGTCTTTTCGTCGAAATATTTTTCCGACAGATACTTCTTCCCTAAGTATTTTTCAAACCGTTCCCAAGACAGGTCTTCTTCGTGAATCTCTTTTACATTCTTAAGGTCTTCCCACCAAATGGAATCCTTTCCATTCAAGTTGAAGGTGGCTACTCGAGCCTTCAAGTTTTCTAAGAAATCATGGACTCCAAAATACTTCTTTAGTCCAAGTAGCTAGGCCTTCGCTTCCTCTCCTTTCTTTATTTCACCATCGAAGGAGGGTGGTCTGGCCTTCTTGAACTCTTCAAGATTATGACTCTTGGGAAGGTTCTGCTTCTTTCATTTTCTTCGGGAATGAGAACTAGTTATGCTACTAGAAGATCCCTCCCAGTCGCCAGCTTCCTTTCCAGAAGAATCATCCGACGCTTGTCCCTTATCTCTGGGGTGGACTTTTTCAAGGTGCTCCTCTCAGTGTGGCCACTGACATGACCATGTTTCTATGTCTCAGGTTCATGTTGCAATTGCCTTTGTATGTTGGATAAGCTCTGCAGTAAAACTGCATTAATTTCCGTTTGCTTCTCTTTCTCTTTTATCATCCTTTCATTGTCAGCCTTCCAGCTCTGTAATTCAACAATGAGGCTCCTCACCATCTCAGCTAGATCCGAAGGGGTCCCTACCACCCTCCTTTCATCAGACTCTTCGTCCCTATTGTGGGAGCCCTCCCCCACTTCATGGTGAGTCACCATTCTATAGGTCTAAAATTTGTTGTGGTTGATCGTTCACTTGTGTGCAAAAGAAAAAGGCTTGTTGTTAGTCAATATTTATATACATTCATAACCTGCGCAATATTCAGATTTTTCACATGCATACACACAATAGGGGTTTTTCATTCTTAACTTCGACTTTTGATTAAGGATGTTAAGATAGAGGGTTACTCCTGTTAAGAGTGCTTCGAATGGAGTCTTTTCACAACCCGTTCATGAGCCCAAGAAGGTCAAGTGTTGTAACCATTCTCTAATAACAATTTGTAACACACCCACTACGGGAACTAATATTTTTCATATTTTTCCTTCTTTTCCCCGAGGAACAGAATCCTCGAATTCCTATGGGGCCTGATGCAGACTGTACCATCCCTTATCCTTACCCATATGATCGTTGGATATGACCACAGGCCGTACCGGAGAGGTGCTTTTGGCTTTCGTGATTCGGGAAATCGCGGTGCATGTGTTCCCCTGCTCTCCGGTCTTTTGAAGTGCCGAAATCTGAAAGGAACCAACAGTTCATCACATATAACAATGCCTCAGATTGAAACCTGGCATTCCACCTTTCGGAGTTTCACGTATCGGGTTTTCATAGTAGAAGAGGATGAGGGGTTCATGCCCTTTGATTTTCCGAGTGCCGAAACACCGAAAACCAAATCTACATGCGCTAACCCATATCAGGATTTCACAAGTATGGAATTTAGAACTGGCATGTACCAGGGACTTGCCTCTAGATATCCCGGGTGTCGAAATACCAAAACATCAAGACTTATCCGTGCTATTATTATTTTGTTGTTTCGCAAGTTGGGGTTTCTCGATATGCACAGACATGAGGTCTCGCACTTAGGTTTCCCGGGAGTCGAAACTCCTAAGCCTGTATTCATCGCTAAGCTCATTTAAGGGTTTCACAAGTCGGGATTTCAGGATTGGCGAGTACAAGAGACTTCCCTTTAGATATCCTGGGTGCCAAAACACTGAAACACCATGTCTCATCTGCGCTATTATCATTTCGGGGTTTCGCAAGTCAAGTTTTTGGGACTGGAAATTACAAGAGATCTTATCCTTAGGTATCCCAGGTGCCGAAACACCGAAACATCAAGACTCTAATCATGCTACACCATTTCGAGGTTTCACAAGTCGGGATTTCACATCTGGCGAATACAAGGAAACTGACCCTTAGGTTTCCCGGGTGCCAAAACACTGAAACATCCAACTCTACACACGCTATGCCATTTCGGGGTTTTGTAAATCAATATTTTGGGACTGGCGAGTTCAAGATACTTGCCTTTAGATATCCTGGGTGCCAAAACACCGAAACACCATGTCTCATCCACGCTATTAACATTTCAGGGTTTCACAAGTTGGGATTTCGGGACTGGAGATTACAGGTGATCTTACCCTTAGGTATCCTGGGTGTTGAAACACCGAAACATCAAGACTCTAACCATGCTACACTATTTTGGGGTTTCACAAGTCAAGATTTTGCGTCTGGCGAATACAAGCAAACTGACCCTTGGGTTTCCCGGGTGCCGAAACACCAAAACATCCAACTCTAGACATGCTATGCCATTTCGAGGTTTCGTAAGTCAGGATTTTGGGACTGGCAAGTACAAGAGACTTGCCTTTAGATATATCAGGTTCCAAAACACCGAAACATCAAGACTTTGAGGGAACCATTCATTCTGGTGCAAGGTATCCAAACTTAGGCCATAAAATCCTTCAATAGATTCTAGGGTAATTATCACCAGGCTTGGGGACATGACTGAAAGGTCTTCTTAACTTATCGAGTTATGAACTCTGTGACATGGGCGAGGTAAGCTTATATATTTACTTAACCCGTAGTCCTTTTAAGGAATTCACTCCAGCACTGGAATTAGTGAGGGAACTTTCCCAGAAGGGGGTGCCTTCGGGGAAATCCAACCAAGACATCGTGTGAGTCAAGTAAATGGGACAAATCTCCTGAAAACAGACCCAAAATCTGAACTTGTTCAATGTATATATATATATATATATATATATATATATATAAACCGAATATGGCCATACAAGTATAAGAATGCATCCGCCCTTTCTGATCAAACATTCCAGGCAAACAATTCTATACAGAAACCATTCATGAGTGTACAACCATGAGCATACATTCCATGAACATTCAATTTGAAATACAGGACATATATACTTATCAGAAAACACCAGGTGTAATGCAACTGCTGAGAGGGGCGCTCGTTTCCACCCAACTGTAGGCTACGCAACTCCAAATGGATTTTCCACTAGCCACCCTCGAGCTAGACCATGATGCTTTGAGTCTCAATCTCTTACTTCCCGCTTGTCGGAAGTCCAGGATGAAGGTTACTCTCCTTCTCCTCTACTCATGACTCACTGTATTTCCTGGAGTTCCTCTGGTTCTCCTTCTATGATTCATGTTGCGTGTGTGTCTGTGTCTCTATGCTCTTCTCCGCCCCCTTCCACACTTCTTTCCTCCTACGAGGTTGTGTGTGGCACAAAATTCCATGTTCGATGGTCAGGTCTGAGAGCTTCTATGGATGGGTGGTTCGCCCCATCCCCTCATTTACTCTTGACGAGCCTCCCCACCTACCATCCGGGTGGGTAATTCATTTTTGCGGGTGAGAGTAAGATTTGGTTTTCCCGAGAAAGTACAAACTAGTACGGTTTTGGTTCAGTGGAAGTTAACAAAGCCACTCCCGACCCCTTCCACCACCTCTCATCATCCATCGTGGTCTCTTTTCAGCACATCCTCTTCTCAGCAGTTATGCAACATATATCCATACATCATTTACATTCCTCGGAACTTTTATACTAAGGTCCATTAAATCAAACATTCACAATCTTTGAGTTTGCCATAGTTCTTGGCCAGTATAGTTATTTTTACAGACTGGGGGAAACAAGGTGTTACATTATGGTCTTGGATATTTAAATTAGAATTTTAATATCATATTTTGTCAATAGATTTTGTTGAATTCCTTTTTAGCAGAGGAGGACTGTTATTAATGAGTTTTTAAGTGAAATTGGGGAAGAAGGTGAGTTGACCTTCTGTCTGATTCTATTTTCAAAAAACATCAAAAATAATTATCCGAGGATCAAGTCCGTGAATATAAAGTTAGGATAGACTCTACGGGACTATCTCAAGCTCATCCATCCCTCAAATTTCCTTTTCTATTATAGAATTCGAGTTTTGTAAATGGAAGGTGATTCCTTCAAACCCTTCTTCCAAGTGACCACAGACTCTATTCTGCAGACTTAACCAAATCTTGGGTAAGATTTAGGAGTGTACCCCTCGAGGGCTTGTCAACATCCCATATGTCCAGAACCCTGGAACCCTTCGCTACCGTAAAAAAGGAGCTAATCCTTCCGAGCTTCGAGAATTTTGAGGTCAAGGACTCCAAGATTTTTAAACTTAACTACACTCCAATCTTTTCGAAGGAAACCTACTGAAATGGTTACCAGATGGTCTGACCGACAAATGGAAATTTCTAATTCGTTATCATGGGATCCTCCTTCTCGTTAAGCCCTGACCAACTCCTCAGTCATGGGGACTTTATACATGACCATTGATCATGATCACATATCAATGATATAATCTTCATCTTCATCCTCTTATGGATCAACGATGGATAATACACCCGAACCATCTACCTCATTGGACGACCGATGGGATTTTTCTACTTTGCAAATTTGTGGCTCATATAAATTTGAATCCTTCAACCTCTCCAAAGTATTACTAGCCAAGGAGGTCATGAAGTAGTGAACACTGGATGTTGTCGATCAACACTCCTGCTTATTTTATCCTTCCGCTGTTTCTGATTGAACGAATAAGAAGGATCCCAAAGGATCTCACATCATTGATCCACATGACTTTTGGACTTCAGGATCTTGAAGTAGAGCATAACCTGGGCTATAGTCAAAGAATGAAGATTACTTGACTACTGAGATTAAATAAATCTCATGATTAGCCTTAAGTATCATCATTGGTATGCGCGCGAGACTCTCTTTGGGACTCCGAGGCTCCAGGAAAACTTGAGGATGTAGGAAGGCGATTTAAACGTCGAAGCACCAAAATTCCCCTTGTTGTAGTGTCTAGCTTTGATTGGATGGGAACATATATTCCATTATGATGTGGCGTGCCTGGATAGTTCCACGTCGCGTCATGGGATTGTTCACGAATTAGGTGTGAGACACCCCCCTTGTCAAATCTAAACCATGTTTTAAGTGCGAACAAATTTCAACTATTAGATCTAAGGGTGGATAGAGATTCACCATAGATTTTGGAGAAGAAGGAGACCTTAGGTCTTTGAGGATGTTGTATACCTGTACAAGAATAACAAAGGGTCGAAAGCTCATTAGTCGCAAAGACTGAGAGACATTCCCAACAACCAACAACCATGTCATCTCCAAGGGATGACGACCCAAGTCACAACCATGCGATGTTAGATGGTATGAGAGAGGTGAAGCTATGTGGATTCCATGTGGAGAATGGGATGGAAATTGGTCAATGACGCCCCGAAAACTTAGGAAGGATATAACTTTCAAATCATATCTCAATTTTGGGTAGGGTTTTAATCACTATAAATCTCTAGGTGAGCACATGACGACGGTGTCCTCATTCGAGGAATTTAGGGTGTTGTAGGAAAGCGGAAAATTTATACCCCCATCCCTTGAAAGGATACTTAGGGGGTTAGGTGTGTGATAGAGTGGTATCAGAGCAGGAAAAAACACTTGGCCTGCTTGGGGTCATGAAAGAACGAAATAAAATTCTAATAGAATACCTTTAAGAGGAAGGGCACCCTACCCTACCCATCTGCAAAAAAATATTTAAACTTTACTACTAAAAAGAGTGAGCCCTTCTGTTGTTTATGTTTACATATTTTAAATCTGAACTGCATATTATTGTTATATGTGGAATAATGAAGCTAATTGTACCTTACAAAAATTACTTGTATTGTTCATAAAATTGAGGGAAATTGACTAACATAAAATGTTGTTATCATCACTCAAACAATCAGTGGATAGCAAGGAAAACTACATCRTAAATAATGGTGACACACTATAAGTTGGGAGAAAGATCCCATAATAGAGAAGAAGAATTTTATGAGAGGAGAGTGGTGGACACCCCTCAAGATTTAGCTAAAATTGTAAGAAGCCTTATGAAAGAATTACAAAGTTGTAAGGAAGACAATGAAAGGATGATAAAATAACATGAGAGACAAAATCAAATTAATGTAGTCCTGTTGAAAATCCTATCAGACATACAAAGGCATTTGCAACATGGGCCAATGTCCAGTAATGTGGACAGACATAATATTAAGAAAAAACAAAGTCCACCTGAGATACAAAAGCATGGCCCTGAAAATAGAAACACAAGACGAAGAACCTCAAAGATGTTACGAGGAAAATCTCTCTATGGCTTGGGGTAAACCACAATAGATAGATTGACAAGCATAAATCAACTCTAATCCCAAGTATGTTATATAAATAAAATGCTAACAAGACAGGGTCAAGATCCTACCTCATTCGGATGTCCAATGAAGACCATCGTTGAGCACACAACTCAAATCTTTATACCTGCAACTTGTCCTCAACAACAAAAATACGCAAGCATATGGTGATAATATATAATGTTAGAATATAAAATATAATAATACATTAACATACATGACAAATATGCCCATGGAATAATAATTCAAATATTTGCAAGATATCAATTCGACAAGAAAAGAGTATTTCTATTAATATTATCAATATGAGTATATAGGTGAAAAAGGTTTGTGTCGGTACATCTCGAAACCGAGAAACTAAGTCCCTCCAACTAGGCCTCCACCATTTCAATCCTCCACCAAAGGAAAGCTCATATAAAGGAGACGATGACATTCTTCATCAAAGAAGGAAGAGCTTGGGGGCTGAACAATGAGTTCAGACTTTCAAGGATAAAGGGATGCAAACTCAATGTGAAGTGAAATTTCTCTAGAGTATCTTTTATCTCAAACATTGAATTCTCTCCTCTCCATGACTTGGATATGGCTCAACTTATAGCCTTCAAATGGAACTGAAGGCCCGAGTCAGAGCGTTTCCATTATATGGAAGGTCAAGGATCATGGATCGCATGACGTGAAATGTAAACCAGACATAATTTTTAATTTTGAGCACCAATGGCAATGTACGCAGATTGTAGTGGAGAAAACTGTGTATACGCTTGTTGCCTAACTGGTAGGGCATGTATATGTGGAAAAATGTGTTTTTTTGGCTCTGGAAGGTAAAAATTGGGACTGCAAGTATGCATAGGGAAATGGAAAGGTCATCCAAACAAGTTTCATGGGGTGTGGAAAAATTTCTATAACATGTGCCCCCTAATGTGTGAGGTCAGAGGAGTATTTGTGATGGCCGAAAGACATTATAATTCCCAAAAGTGGAGTAATGGAGACTCAACTGGAAGTGTTAGTTTCTCATGAGAATATTACAAGCCATAATGAATTTGTACACATGGCTTCCAAGTTGAATTACATTGTAGATCCATGTGGAAATATACAAAATAGTTGTTCATGGCCATGAATAGGAAATACAAAGTAGACACATGCCATAGGTTGTCATAGTCATGAACAAGGCCCAGTGCAATCTAGTCTCAAAATAAATTTGAAGATATATGTATAAAATGGAGTACAATTTGATCTCCCATGATCATTGAAGTCATATAGGTACTGGTCCAATGAAAGACAAGAACATAATAGGAATGCTGCTATTGTAAGTTGGAGTTCTTCTACACAATCTTCCAAAGGTGCATGTCTACATCATGTGAATAGAGGGGTTGATGTTGAACACAATGATACTTTGTTTGATTACCAATGATTAAGGTATACTGTTAACAAACGCGATAAAACCTACCAATAATGAAAGTAGGTATCAAGGCACCAAGTACATTATTATGAGTGTGAATAAGGGTGTTGAGGTTGAGCACTTGAAGAATCCATCGATCAGGAGACATTGATGTATTCCCAAGTGTCGATCGCAGGAAAAACTACCATTGATAACCGCAAGCCTCTAGGTACTCATAGGACTGTAGGTCTCCTTTCCAGAATAGATGAGCTAAAGTCGATGGAAGGAGACCCGCTGAAAGGAGAGAATTAAGAAATCTCTCATCAGTCAGCACGAGGTACAAAGAAATAGCTTGATGATTAGAAGGAGCTCGGACGAATAAGATGATCACAAACCAATGAACCTATGTGTCTTTCACATGCACTATATGCAAGCAGTGCATGGAAAATACCCTATGAATACCAACAAATAAGGAAGATTGCTGACAAAGGTTAGGAAACCACAAATAAGGCTAATGGCATCCAAGACATTACATGAATCCCAAGGTGTGAATAGATTTATTTTCATCGATCACAAGGGAAACCTCCCAGTCAGCAACTAATGAGGAGATGTCGACTACTGGGTTCAAGTATACCTACCCATATTGAAAGTAGGACAAGGGTGCATGGTTGGGCTACAACTTCATGTGACTTTGAGACACACTTAGGATATGGCTGACATGCAAAGTCAAGATTTCTGAGAAATGGTCGACACAGACTTATAGACTTCCTTTAAAAAATATCATGAGACATATGGATAACTCAAAAAGAATAGTCTTGATGACGAAACTTCGTGATGCATGAGGCATAAAAAAACTCTCCATAGGGATTGGAAGAATAACCAGTCGAAGGAGTAAAATATAAGTAACAATCTCAACTTTCTAAGGTCATGCTAAACCCAAAATTTGGATGATAGTGGACTCAAAATTTTGTGCTATGTTCAAAGGCGACACGACTGATACCAATATGAGATAATATTCTTTTCCCGCCAGTATATTTCTTGTGATAGGAAAAAAAATGTTATGATACAAGAGAGGAAATGAGTGTTGCGAGTAAGAAACTAGCTCCAAACAGTGAAACATACCTATGCTCAATGGAAGGAAGTGCATGCAGGGCATGGAAACTCGGGGGAATGTTTCCTCTTAGGGTACATGGTGTCAAGTTGCAAAGTATATAAACAAGGCTTTGCTTGGCTAGTGATGAAAATTGTTGAGGTAAGAGGCTTATAACAAGGAAGCGAGCACCGACAATAGTTTCAATATTGCAAGGAGTATGGAATTCAATTACAACTTAACTCCAAAGAATGTCCTTTTTCGTAAATTTAGTCCCCTAGGCCCGAAAAATTATAAAATAATACCCAGGAGAACTCTTCTATCCAATTTTGACTAGAGTATTCATTTTTCATAAGTAGTCTACTTGGTTCGAAAAAGGGTTAAACTTACACCAAATAGAAGTCCTTTCAAAGTCATTTAATGAGTGTGAAAGACACAATTTCACTCAAAAATATTTTCGTTTATTAGAGAGTCAGAAAATATATTAAACAAGGCTCAATGGGAGTCCCATAGGTGAAGGTTAGAATGCTTGTGAGCAATAATATGAGGTTTGGATGCACAATCATGTCATAACTATAAGGAAATCTCGTTCCTATTGAATAATTTTTGCATGGGCACCAATTGGCACAAAGGTTCTAATTAGGGCACCCATGTTTGGTATGCCTCTACCACTTAATAACGACACTTCTAGCAGAAACAAGAAGGTTATGTGTCACTAATAAATGGGTTCATTCCTAAGGTATATAGATCATAATCATAGGATAATGCAAGAAAAAAAAATGGAGTGACAACCTATCCTATATGCTAGTGAAAGAAAATACATGCTGAAGGCATGAACAAGAGATTTGACGCTAGAAACTGCAAAATTCCTTGGACAAAACCACCAAAACCAACTCTTTCCACTGTACTATTAGTCCATAAGGTCAAAATATCAGCCCAAACATATGAAATGGGTAAAACATTTCTAATAATAGTAAAAATAGACCATTTTACCACACCATTTGAGTTTTTTCACCCACATAGTGCATTTTAGGTCATTCATCCCATGATCTTCAAGTGTCTACTGTGGGAGATATGATAAACAAAATTAGAAACTATCTGGACCAAGTAAGTTCCCTTCCCCTCTTCTTCATTTTCAGTGGATTAAAATTAAAACTTATTCCTCATTTTTTTAGTTTAAGAGGGAACAACTTATAAACTAGGGTGTACGCGGGTGATAGTTCAACGGGTCGCGTACATGGAGGCATGTACATGGGAAAAGAAAAGCTTGGCTAGATATATGTGGCCCTATATGCAACTGTTAACATGATAGCCCGTGTACAAAACCGCAAACAACTTTTTTATAAAATTTAAATCAAAAAATAACTTTCCTTTGGAAGGATGGTGTTTGAATGGAGAGAGAGGAAGCATGAAGAGATAGATGCAGGGGCCCAACTAGTTCTAAAAATATGTGGCCTTTATAAATTTTGGGCTCTCAAAGGAATGAGGGCTCAAGTGAGGTTACTCCAGATGCTCGTAAACTATTGGGATCGAAAGACAGAGGCCTTCAATCTCGATGGAAAACCATTGAGGATTGAATTGGAAAACATATATTTTATTATAGGATTGTCTCGTCGAGGCGAGGTTGTAACACCCTGTTTCCCCCAGTCTGTAAAAATAACTATAGTGGCCAAGAACTATGGAAGACTCAAAGATGTGAATGTGTGATGTTGAATGGACCTTAGTATAAAAGGTCGACGAATGTAAATAATGTTATGAATATATGTTGCAAGACTG
>JZKD02S2293211.1:382708-393841 GCA_000966675.3 Picea glauca
AATGCCCTGGATAGATCTCCCCACAGGGACACCCTTTTTGAAATTTTATCCAAGGATATGTTGGAGGATTTTATGGCCTAAGTCTTAAAACCCTTCACGAGAGAGAATGGTCCTCTTAGACTTCGACATTTCGGTATTTCAGCACCCAGGGTACCTAAGTGCAAGTTCCCTTGTACTCACAAGTCCTGAAACCCCGACTCGCGAAATCTTGAAATGACAGGGGGTGGATGGGTTAGGACATTTCGGTGTTTCGGCACCCGGGGTACCTAAGTGTGACTTTCCTTGTACTCGCAAGTCCTGAAACCTCGACTTGTGAAATCCCGATGGAAGAAACCCCGAAATAAGATGAGCAGGTTTAAGAGTTGGTATTTCGGAGTTTCGGTATCCATGAAACCCAAGGGTGAGTTCCCTTGTACTCGCAAGTCCCGAAACCACGACTTGCGAAATCCCGAAACAATAGCGTGCAGATAAGTTACAATATTTCAGCATTTCGGTACCCGGAATACCCAAGGGCAAATTCCCTTGTACTTGCAAGTCCTAAAATCCAGACATGCGAAATCCCGATATGACAACGTGTAGCTAAATCTCGATATTTCGGTATTTCGGCATCTGGAATATCCAAGGGCGAGTTCCCTTGTACTCGCAAGTCTCGAAATCCCGACTTGTGAAATCCCAAAAAGATAGAGTGTGGAGAAGTTATTATATTTCGATATTTTAGCACTCAGGGTACCTAAGTGAAGGCCCCATGTATTCACCAGTCTCAAATGCTGACTCGCGAAATCCTGATGGAGGAAACCCCAAAATAGTGGAGCATGTTTAGATTTTGGTGTTCCGGAGTTTTGACTCCCGGGAAACCTAGGAGCGAGACCCCTTGTTCTCACATAACGTGAAATCTCGAAAGGAGAAATGCCGAAATGGCTTAGCATGGATAGATATGGTGTTTTGGTGTTTCAGCACCTGGGATACCTATCGATAAGTTCTCTTGTGCTCGTCAGTCCCGAAACCCCGAATTACGAAACCCTGAAATAATAATAGTGCGGATGAGATATGGTGTTTTGGTGTTTCAGCACCCGGGATACCTATCGACAAGTTCTCTTGTGCTCGCCAGTCCCAAAAACTTGAATTTCGAAACCTCGAAATAATAATAGTGTGGATGAGATATAGTGTTTCAGTGTTTTGGCACCCGGGATACCTATCGAAAAGTTCTCTTATGCTCGCTAGTCTCGAAAACCCGGTTTGTGAATTCCCGAAATAGGCTGAGTGATATATATATACCTGTATGTAGGTTTCAGAGTTTCAGCTCCCAGGAAACCCAGGTGTGAGATCTCATGTCGTCGCATATCCCGAAAACCCGGTTTGCAAATTCTTGAAATAGGCCGAGCGACACATATGTGTGTGTGTGTGTGTGTGTGTGTGTGTCTGTGTGTGTGTGAAGGTTTCAGAGTTTTCGGCTCCCGGGAAACCCAGGTGCGAGACCTCCTATCGTCGCACATCCGGAAATCCCAATGGAGGAAACCCCGAAGGGTAGAGTACCAAACTTATTTCGGGTTGTTGTTAATCTCAATAAGTGGTTAGGTCCATTTTGGGTTTCAACCCTTCGAAAGTCAAGAGAGCGAGGGATCGCTTGCCTCACGACTCCCCGTATCGCGATAGCAGAAGTGCCTTCTCACTAGGGACTATGGGCATAGTCACGGTCATATGAGGGAATTTAAAGGGAAAGGAGGGTCTATGCTAGGCTCCTTAGAATCTTGGGGAGTGTTGTCCCTCGAGAATAAGGAAAGAAAGCCAAAAAGTTTCTATCCCCGTGGTGGGTGTGTTACAGAGGTAGTGAATCTCAAGGCTCGGGGGGCTAGGTGTGGTATGACCATGAAGGATTAAATTTCCACCCATTGTGTTGCAAGAAAAGATAAAGTAGGGATCCAACTCCCAATCAGGGTGATTGAGAACCTGATCTTGGAGATCATCATACATGTTCTTACATGGATTTGAGTGTCAGCCTCGTTGCACCAAGCATCAAGGCCACTCATGTTCTACATGCTGGAGCATTTACAACCCATTTTTTATGACTGGTGTACCTCACTGTTGACTAACATGAAGAGCCAACTAATAGATTGAAAATAATGAAGAAGGAGGAACTTCGTATTTGCATCCATCTTGTGTAGTTTTTTCTTTGAGCAGGTTCCAGGTTTGAACCCTAGAGTAGAGATCATTCCACATGGACAATGCAATCCAGCCATGTCACGATGTGATGACATGATGAGGTGGCTAGGAGGTGGTAGGGTGCCAACCCCCTACAATGATGAGTTCTTTTTCTGGTGGCATCGACAGGTCATAACCATTGACCACTACCCCTATGCTGGGATCGACTACATAGGGGATCCAGATATGTCTTTGCCACCAGGTTTCGCCTACAGTGATATTGGTATGAAAATATTTTATATATTTCATTTTTTTGTGTTTTTCAAAAAGAATAAAAAACGTAAATATTTGTTTATGGCATCAAGTATCAACAATTGTTTTGTCACGCAGATGTAGGTTCGTTACAACCAGACGAATTCCCACAACATTGACGAAGGAGACAGAGAGATGAGAATGTAGGAGGATATGCAAAGAGAGTGTTGTAGAATGTGAAGGGGAACCTATCTCGATTGACACACAAGATTCCTATGGTTCAGGTGGAGGATCTGCCAGAGGCTATGCAACGACAGGTGGTGGGTGTGCCCTGTGCATGGGTGTGACTCTTTTGATGTCTCTCAAATTCCATACTGTGCTACCATGATATGCATCCGGTGCCATAGGAGTACATTCCATGGTCATATATGTACTATACATATATGCATTTTGAGGGTGTGAGCTCCATTTTGTATTATGACACCATATTTTTTGAAAAGATGAAATATAAAAATTTTAGTCCTTGACATTACTTATATATGTTACAATGTGTACATACATGAATGTGATTTCTTTACTTAAGTTATGTGACAAATTCCAACCTAAAACATAATTAGCATATGCATCGGATACATAATTAAAACTTCTAGGTATGTGATTATAAGTAAGAAAATCAAAGTACCATTCCAAAAGTCGTACCTGTAGGAATCGTCAGAGTAGAGTAGGGTCTCACACATGGTAACTGTCATTTAACTGACATACGACTAACTGGGAGTCCAGGCGAACCTCTAAAGACCGAAAACCATTTGAAATGACATCATGTAATAATTCTATAACAATGCTATACTTAGCCACATTATTTGTTCATGGCTCCATATGAACACCACCTGAAGACACCAGTTGACTCTCAGGTGAGTAAATTACCCAAGCAGTGGAATCCATATTCCATGTATGAAGACTGGAACTGTCTACAAATCCTAAGTATACTGAAGACTTTGTTGACATCTGCCAACAAAGGGAAAATTGATAAGCAAGACAATGACACAAAGGAAAATATGTATATACACTAAGATACACTAGTATACAGAGAGTCACACCCAAGCTTGAGGGATCATGTGTCTCCAACATTTTCATCCAACATTTTCCCTTCATAATATTCCAACTCATAGTCTCCTTTCTCTAAAACACATCGCACGATATAAGGACCATGCCACATGGGGTTGAACTTGCCTTCTCCCTACGGTTATTTGGCTTGGTCATACAATAGAACCAAGTCACCTTTAGCATATTGTCGAGGATAGACAGACCTATCATATTGAACCTTAACATGTTGTTTATTTTCTTCGATATACGTAGAGTCATCTCGACGCTGCTCATCTAGCCGCTCCAGGTGTACAAGGAATTTTTCAATATTGGATGTTTTAGGTAGGAGATCAATTTCTAGTTTGAGGGAAGGTATTTCAAATTCAATTGGAAGGATCGACTCCGCGTCATGTACTAACTGAAAAAGGAGAAAAATCGGTAGAAGTATTTACCGAGGTTTGATATGCCCAAAGCGTAGGGTAAATCATTAGATTCCAGTCATCTTTACTCTGGCTGATAGTTTTTTGCAAGATGATCTTGAGATATTTATTCACCGCCTCTACTTGTCCATTCTCCTGGGGATAATAAGGGGAAGAATAATTGTGCTTAAACCCCATTTTTATGCTAACTCCTTCATCATCTAATTATGAAAGTGACTGCCATGATCAGTGACAATCTCCTTTGGGATTCCGAACCAGGCTATAGTTTGGTTGAATATGAAGAAAGTTTTCATATTACCATCGAATTTAACGGTAGGCATGGCATCTTCCCATTTAGTGGAGTAATCCACGACCACAATAATATGATGATGGCACCCAGCCAAAGCTGGCTTACAATCCATAAAATTTACACCCCATTTAATGAAGGGACCGACGGTGATGACTAGGTGAAGAGGGGTTGGATGCGAGCGAATTTTTTGAGTGAACACCTGGAAAGGGTGAAAATTATTGACTGCTTCAATACAATATTTAAAAATTGATAGTAAAAAATAATCGACTCGAATTTTTTTTTTGCCTGTCGCAAGCCTATATAGATGACCACCAAAATCCCCACTGTGACAATCATTGAGAACCAAATAAACTTTCTCGTGATTCAAACAATGATGCAAAATATTATCTACCCCTCAACGATACAAAGTGTCGCTCATGATAAGGTAGTTTTTAGCTTGATGACTTATACGTCATCGATTGTCTCTCGACAGATGCTAGGATAAATTCAAAGTTTGAAGATAAATTAGAATGTCTCGATACTAGGGGTACGAAGACGATATAAGGAAGATATGTTCATCCACAAATGAATCATCATGAATAATTTCCTCATCTAGTTGAGGGAAATCTTATATCAACTCAGAAAAAAACTAGAAATTTCTTATACTTTGCCGAGATCAAATTCTTGTAAAATAACAATCCACTTATTGTATTTTCCCCCTATAATATGCCTATTAAGGGCATATTGAAATGGATTGATATATGCAACTACAATAATTTTTCAAAGTAATATATAATGCCATAATCTTTGAACACCATGTACAACGACTAACGCTAGCTTCTCAATGTGAGAGTATTTAAGTTCAGGATTGACCAAGTTTCATCTGAGATAGTAGAAAATGTGTTCATGGAGCTCATCATCCTCCTGAACCAGAACCATACCAATCGTCCCTTCGGACACGACGATATAAAGAAAATAGTCTTTACTGTAGTCTGGAGGTGTCGATACCAAGAATTTCTTAAGGGCATCAAAGGATTCCTGGGCTCACTCATCCCATGTAAATGGTGTATCCTTCTTCTAAATACGCACTAAACCCTGAGTCAAATTGGCATAGTTCACTATGAACCGACGCAAGAAGTTAGTCTTCCTCTGTAAGCCTTGAAGTTGTCGAATGTTGCACGACAGAGGAAAATGAAGTATTACCTCAACCTTCATAGGAGCCACCATGATCCCTTGCTCAGAGATTAAGAATCCTAAAAGATGTCCAGACCTAACGCATAAGATGCACTTGTGAGGGTTTAAGAAAATGCGATAATAAAAACATCTATAAAACCTAATCGAAGGTGAGAGGAGTGATCTACTCTCTTGCAAGAGTGAGTAGTGATATTGTTGAGGTAATATTCGACAATATGTTTGAGATCGTGAAAATAAAAGTTCATGGAATGTTGGAAGGTTGCTCCGACGTTTTTAAGGCCGAAAGGCATTTTTTGGTATGTGAAAGTACCCAAAGGACAAAAAAACGTTGTCTTATGTTAATCCTCGGGTTTAATTTGAATTTGATTATAGCCTAAAAATTCGTCCATAAAATAAAAAACTTCACTTCCTGCGCATTCATCAAGAATATGGTCTATGAAAGTAGTCGAGAATTTGTCTTTAGGACAAGACTTGTTCAGGTATCAAAAATCCATACACACGTGGATGGTTCCTTGTTTCTTATCCATGGGAAAGGGGTTGGACACCCATTCGGTCAAGGGAAATGGGTAGATGAAACCAACATTCAGTGGCTTCTCTATCTCTTCCTTAATAGCAGGGGCCTTCCTAGGATTAACAACTCTAAGACGTTGTCGAACAGGTCTAGCATCCAGATAAGTCTTGATCTCATGTTCGAAAATGACGGGGTTGATCCTTGAAATCTCTTCATATGACTATGCAAATACATCACAATTTTTTTTGAAGAGATCGGTGTAGATCTGAATTTATTTAGGCAAACAATCTGCACCAATATATAAATTCTCATTTTTTCTAGGAATTCGAGAGATTTCGATCGTGACGATAGGGGAAATATTTGCCATGTTTCCTTCGGCATAAATACCATGCGTATCTAGTGGAATGATCCAGGTGGATATTGGTGTCCAACCACCTTTTCCAACTCTCTCAAAACAGTTTTCTGGCAATTTTGGCAATTTATTATTTTTAGTAGTTTTTAACTTTCGAGGTCATTTTGAGGGCCTAAATGAAGGTTTTTTGGGATCGATATTCTCAATGATAGTTGAAGGCTCTAGTTGAGCCCCTAAAATGAATCTCCTTGACGATATCTTTCCAAAGGGTTATTGTGCGCCTAAAACAAATATCATATGAAAAAGTTATGACCCCGGGAAGTTGATGTACTAACTTACCCAAACGAGGCCCACATGACTTTTGGCACTTCATCTCCTAAGGTTAGGTTTTTGGATGTATAAGTTTTTTGACATTCTGGTTTATTTTAAAAATTCCTTCAGAGCCTCATTGTAATTATATTCTTGCGAATGAGCGTAGCCATCACATCTCTTCTCAGAGATAATCTGCCACCATTCCAACAAGCTTGTTTTCCGCTGCATTTTATAGTTTCATCTTATTTCCTTATTGAATAGAAAACCAGTTTTACTATATCTTTTTTATTCTGTATTAATCATCTTTTAATAATTTGTATTCATTTCGTTCTACTCATAAAATCTGGATCAGTGGTATCATATCAATCTGCTCCTTGTTGTCTTAATGCATGTCCCCAACGAGGTCATGGTACAAAGAATTGGGTCTCGAGCTTGCTTCTCTTGAGGAAGAAATTTCTCGCATGCCCAAGAGACCTCTCATGACAGGAGAAAATAAAGATGACTTGAAAAGAGATCCTTTCAAAAAAAATCTTGAGGAATCCCTCATGCAACATAGGAACGAGATGATGGATAGTTTCACGCAAATCCTTCAACGAATACCAATAGGAAACACATCTTCCTCGAGCGGAGGCAACACCCCCTTCAAGGTACAAATCAAATTCAATATTCCTATATTTGAAGGTCATATAGATGCAAATGTTGTATACAAGTGATTGAATCTACTAGAAAGGTATTTGTTTGTCCATAACTTTTCGAATAGAGAAAATATTAGTTTTGTACTCCTCAAAGTCATTCCCCCTATCAAAGATTGGTTTGAAACTTTTTGTGAGAAAAAGGAAACATAGGAAACCTCATTAATTACAGTCATGGCCACCTAGGAATCTTTCAAGGATGCTATTAAGGAACAATACTACTCTGTTGGAAGTTATGACGACTTGTATACCAAATGGACTACACTGCGACAAGAAAGAGACCAAGCGGTGCCAGATTTCACAAATATATTCCATACCTTGGGAACCAAGCTGGGTATCCAATATTCAAAGAACCATCTAGTGCTCAAGTATCGCGGTGCTCTACATAGATACATCCAGACCAAAATGTAATTTATGGACTTCTTGTCCTTGGGCGTGGCCTATCGATATGCCATCAAAATCGAGTAGAAGATCAAACAAAAGACATGACAATTGGGGCCTGGGAACCCCTCACAGAAAACTCCAGGAATGGGTGGACCTAACCCATAGAACAAAGGACTGAGCAAATATGGATAGTATCAGGACAACCAGTCCAAGCCGCAAGAAAATAAGGACACCAGAAAGATAAATAAAGATACCGGTAAGTGGTACGACTTCCATAAGATCCCTTGGCATAACACTATTGACTGTCGCTCAAAGAAGTCGTTGGTGGCTGAAGTGAAAGCCTCTGAATCAGATGTAGGTTCTGACTTTGATTCAGAACCAAAAAGGGGAAGATAGATCATTGAAGCGAAACCCAGTGCCACCATTTCTACCACCAAGCTCCATCCCGGTGAACCAGAAGATCCAAAAGAAGGAAAACACCTCTTCCATTCACAGATGTGGGTAAAAGGAACCCCGATGCACTTCATCGTTGGCAGTGGTAGTTAGAAGAACCTCATCTCGGAAGAGGTCGTCAAGCAGTTGGCCCTACCGAAAATGCCACACCCACAACCCTACACCATTGGATGGCTCCGCTAAGGAAGCAATATTTGCGTCAACCAATAGTGTTGATTGTCATACGACATCAAGCCCTTTAAAGACGAGGTATTGTGTGATTTTTCTCCTCTCGAAGTTTGTAATGTTATTTTGGGCCAACCTTATTTATGGAAACATCATGCTGTATATGAGTCTAGGCCTCGTAGTTTTATTATTACTTTGAATAGGAAATTGTACAGGATACCCGAGGGAGTCCCTCCTAGTGCTATTTCCTTGATCTATTCCAAGAAATGCAGGAATTTCATCTCTCAGAACATGAAATTTGTCTTCTTCGTGATTCTCTCTCAAAGTGAGTGAAATATTGCAACCACATCCAGGGTCTTCATGAGCGATCTCTCCACACAACAGAAGCAAGTGGATAAGGTCATGGAAGAATACTCATATATCTTCTCCTCTCCTATCGGGTTACCTCTGCACTTCCAGGTCAAGCATCCCATCGATCTGATCCCAGGCATACTGCTACCCAATGGGCCAATCTACCACTTCTCTCTATTAGAAAATGTGGAGGTCAAGAGGAATATCCTAAAACTACTCCACAAGGAGAACATACTTCCCATATCATTGCCTTGTGGGAGCCAAATCATGCTGGTGTAGAAGAAAGACGGGACCTGGCGATTATGCATTGATTATCGGGCCCTGAATAAAATCACATTCTGAAACTGGTAACCAATTCCCCGAATCGACAACCTCTTTGATCATCTCACGGGGGCCAAATACTTCAATAATATTGATATGAAGTTTGGCTACCACCAGGTCCCAATAGAACAAACATATGTATGGAAGATCGCCTGCAAGTCAAAAGAAGGTATTTTTGAATGGTTGGTCATGCCCTTTCGTTTGACAAATGCTCCAACAAATTTTATGAGTATGATGGATGATATCTTATGAAATTTCACCAATACTTTTGTAGTGGTGTATCTAGATGACATTCTCATCTACAACAAGACTTAGGCGGAACACTTGCCGCATATTCAATAGGTTCTACACACCCTGCGACAACACAAACTATATGCAAACTTGGAAAAATTATCCTTCGGCATGGACATGTTCCATTACTTATGCTACATTTTTTATCGACATGGTGTGCATGTGGATCCATCCAAGATCAAGGTCATCCTTGACTGGCCAACCTCAACCACACTCACTGAAATTCAAAGCTTCTTGGACCTCGCCAATTTCTATCACAGGCTTCAACAAAGGCACCGATAACATGCAAACGGATTTAAAACAGAGAATAAAATCATTAGGAGAAAAAAATAAAATTTATAATAATTTAGAGGAAAAATTGCAGAATAATGAATTAGTTGCAGAAGAATCGAAATTTAGATGTAATCAAGATGGTTTAGTGCAATATAAAAACATAATTTACGTTCCAAGCAACAAAGAATTGAAAATTTTAATATAGGTTGAAGTACATAAGAAACCTTACTGAGATCATCTAAGATACTGAAAGACTATAACAACTTTGACAAAAGAGTGTTTTTGGCCCGAAATGAAAACTAAAGTGGTTGAATATCTTGCTAGGTGTCTTGAGTGCCAACAAGTTAAATTTGAGCATTGTCACCCAATGGGACTATTTTAGCCAATACCCATTCTTGAGTGAAAATGGGAAGAAATCAACATGGATTTTATTATAGGATTGGCTAAAACTAAGAAACAAAATGATTCTATTATGGTATTATTAGAAAAAATTGCTAAATTTGCACACTTCATTCCAGTAAAATCAACTCATAAGGCGATGAACATTGTTGAAATATTCATGAAATAAATCTTTAGGATGCCTAGTATACCAAAGACTATAATTTCAGACATGGACACAAAATTCACCTCGAATTTCTGGAGGGATTTGTGAATTTGGTTTGGATACTCAATTTAACTTAGTGTCGCTTACCATCTTCAAATTGAAGGTCAGACTGAAAAGGCCAACTGAATTTTAGATGATATGTTGTAGATGCATGTGATGGACTGTCTAACAAAGTGCGAAGAGTACCTCCACTTGGCTGAGTTTGCATACAATAATGGTTGTCAAGCCTCCTTAAAGATGAGTCCCTTTGAGTTAATGTATGGTATAAAATGTTGAACAACTCTTAGTTGGGTAAGCCCAGTAGACAGGATTATTTTGGGCCCAGATATGTTAAAAGAAATGGAAACAATTGTATAAAAAGAAAAACAAAACTTGAAAATTGCACAGGACAAACAAAAGAGATTTGAATATTTGACGATAACACATGGACCAATTTAAAATTGGATATAATGTTTATCTTAAAGTCAAACCCAATAACAATGCACTAAAATTGGGAAAAAATACTAAGTTAGCATCCATGTTTTGTAGGCCATTTCAAGTGCTCACTAGAGTGGGGCTAGTGGCCTATCAACTTGCACTTCCATCCAATTTAAAAGTTCACAATGTATTTCATGTTTCATTATTAAAGAAGTATGTACATGATGTAAATCATGTTTTAAATTGGAATGTGATTCAGGTGGAACCACTACGTATTCTTGACAAGAAGGAAATTATGTTGTGGAACCAAGCCATCACTCAGGTTAAAGTGCAATGGAGGTACTTTATTCCAAAGGATGCTACTTGGGAGATTGAGGAAGCAGTGAGAAAAGCATACCCATCTATATTCCAAAGATGATATGCTCAAATTGGAACATCGGGGATGTTGTTCAATTCAAAGTGGGAGAGTATGTAATGTCCCTCAATTTATAAACATTTAAATATTTAATTTATTGCTAGTTTATGTTGTGAAAGTATTGGAACAGACTTGTGTGGAATTATATCATCATAAACATTAAAGATGAATATTTTTTGTAAAGTTTATTTTTTAAATTATTTTGTTAACAAGAAA
>JZKD02S2293223.1:0-10665 GCA_000966675.3 Picea glauca
TCATAGTTCTTGTACATACCATGTTTACATAGTTTCTGTACATATCTTGCATATCTATTTCTTAGAAGATAAGATGTTCAAAGAGAAACAATACCTATGGAAGAATAACAAGATACAGATTGATATCACGATGACTGTAAGACAAGCAATACACATGGAAAGATGAAGTACATTGACAATCCTTGGTAACAATTCATGTGGATACTATTACAACTGCCAAAATCAGAATCAAACTTGAAGAAACCTAGAAGAAGTAAAAACCGAAAGAAGTCAACAATCAAAAGGAAAAGACTTGTGACACTTTGCAGAAGGCAATAACGATGCAGACAAAAGCGTGGACTCTCTTAGATGGAGGGAGTCGATTATATAATTCCAAAAGAAGAGCATGCATTCATGCATGAAGCAAGGATTAGGAGGGGGATAATCCTAAATAATATGATCCATCAAGGATTATGAAGTATCTATCCATGTTCCCATTGATGGTAGCAACCATGAAAAACAACACGTGTTCAGTTTGACTTTAGAAGAAATTTTCTTCGAAAAGAAGCCTTAAAGTATCCTTGGTTGTCCATCCACATCCATGATCCTATGATGAAATGAAGAAGTTGGAATCTTCAGGGCATGGACCCAAGAGCCAAATGAAAAACACGAGGAACAACATGAAGATTCCAAGAGAGAAAGAAAATCCAGAACAACCAGTCTTTATATCAAGAATCACAAGACTACCATCTTGGTCTGAACCCACTAGAAGCAGTCAAGTAGAAGAAATGAAATTTGTGATGAAGAACAGTGTATGGAAGACTTGTGATTGGATGTATTGCGAGATACAGAACTAAAGGCTCTCCCATATGGAGGGACAGGACGATGATGATAGCTTGTTCTAGTAACTAGACATACCTCTACCTGAAACATTATATCTCCTGCAATATCCATGGGTTGGAGTTCACATCAGATGAATGTAAGGATTGTTCTCCTCAACAGAGTAATTGAACAAAGAAGCGTATGTAGAGCAACCTCAAGGTTTTGAGGTATACCAGAAAGAGACTCTTGTATACAGATGGAAGAAGATCTTGTATGAATTCAAACAATTTGGTGCAGAGCCTCCAATGCAGAGTAGAAGCATGGTGAAAACTTTATATGATAAATATCAGAATGGTTACTCAGAAGTCCAGGATGATGGATTGCTAATCCATGACAAACTCTCATGATGATAGAAGAAGTGTCACATGGATATGTTCCAGTTTGAGCCTTGCCACGATGTTATGAGCTAGCAGGAAACAAAAGAGATGAATCCAACTATGATATACCATACTGATCAAACCTATATGAAGCCTTCAGAGAAAACCAATGTTCCAGAAAGACCGAAGTACATTGAGATCAAGCATTACATTCTCTGTGATGAAGTCCAGAAAAAGAGAAGTGGTTCTCCAATATATCTCCACAGATGAGTAGATAAGCAGAGATTTTTGGTAAAGCCTTTGTCCAAGATGAAAGAGTTTGCATACTCAAGAAACAAGCTGGAGCTCGTGGAGACAACTTCCTTATTGAAAAGGGAAGAGATGACTCCCAGGTTGGGAGGGAGCACTGATGTGTTATTGATTTATGGACAGTCATTTTTTAGTTCAAAAAATGGTCCAGGATGAGTAGTTCCTTTATAGTTCGGAAAGTGGTTTGAGATTTCTGACGGACAGGCATTTTCCATTTCAGAAAATGGTCCAGATCGAACAGTCATTTTCGTAATGAAAATGGTTCGATAGATTGTTGATGTACCATAGACAATGATTCCCCTTATGGCCAGTGTGGGGGAATGGTCTAGGAAAATCATTCTTCTTTGCAATCACTCTCAGTAGTTGTCAAGAAGATTGGTCCGCCTCGTCGGAGAGTCATTCTTTCGAAGCTCACAGTTGTGAGCAGTTTCGAAGAATGGTCTGTTTTGGATGTTAGTGCAGGACAATCATTTCCTTAGGAAATGGTCCGGGCAGTCATTCCATAGGGCATATTTATTCTCTCCAGGTTGCACTTTGTTTAGTGTCAGAGGAATGGCCCAGATAGGTGAATGGTCCAGGTTCAACAATCAGGGACAAGCATTCCCTAGGGCAGACTCATTCTCTCTAGGTTGCACTTTTTTTAGTGTCAAAAGAATGGCCCAGATAGGTGAATGGTTCAGGCTCAGAAATCGGGATAGTTACTCTTCTATGCTTGAGAAGAATAGTTTAGTAGCTCATGACTGATGTTTTACATTATGAGGGCAAATGCTCTTCCGGATCTCACGGATGTGTATGGAAGAATGGCCTAGATGATTTCATTTATATCATGACATTGCTTTTTGTGCAAGTCGATATCAGATGATATGATTGCTATGGAGACTGTATGTCTCTGGACAATAGATGTATGCTACTTTGGTGGATGTGTTCCACTGGTTGTGACTACGTGTCATTGATCAAGTAGTTGTGTGCTACTTGGTGTGGTAGTGTACCATTAGATTGTAGTTGTGTACTACTATGGATAGACACAGCTGTGTTCTATTGAATGACATTGTTCTGATTGCCTTGTAGACTATCAGTAGTGTTGAAAATGATTATCAGCTAGATGGATGATCAATGTACTGATGGACAGACATTCTCCAGACGGAAAATGATCCAGGACATTTATTCTTCTAGGACATATGCCCGGATTAGAAGAATGGTTTTTGTATCACTCTTTGGAGTGAGTGACTTATTCAATATCATGTCTGATTACTCAGATGGAGTATGGTTTCAAGAAATGATGCAGTTGATGTAGTCAGATGAAACTGATAGTGATGATGGTGCTCGTGATCTAATCATGAGATAGTTTATACAACTATGATGATGCTACTGGTTGAATGGTATGTTTGTGCTCAATACCATTGCCTTCAATACCTCCCTAGCTAGGAGGGAGTGTTGATATTATGGTAGTTGTGGGAGGTATTTACCTCCACGTGTAACCTTGATGAGAATAGAATATTCTGGGAAGTAAGAAGTAACCCTAAAGCATTGAACATAAGCCTAGAAGACAAGTCATCTCAAGGAAATAATTAATATTAAGTATTTAGTCTCCAGAATGAGAAGTCGGCCTAGACAGCTCAGGAAATAGTATAAATACAAGTAGCTAGACCTCATTTTGTACACACTGCTCAGAATTATAGCTGGGAAGAAGTGCACACTACAGGAATTGGGCTAGTGTGCAAGTCTGGGCAGTAGCTGCAACCAACAGCTGCTGCAATCTAGAATCTGGTTTCCTGGTTTAGACTCGAACTCTTTGTTGGTTATGGTTGGACTTTCTGATCAGTCTTAGTTATCTTTGTGCATTAGCCTTGGTTGGCTATTGGTTTGCTTCTAGAATCATTCTCTATCAAGGTTAAGGTGCGCGGGGGTGGCTTCGGTCTATGGTTGGGTGACAATATTGCTATGTTGTCTATGGTTAAACGAGCACATCCATTACTTTCTAACACATGATGATGGTGTATTAGCACCCAAATACAATGAGGATTTCATATTGGATGATTTTCCCTTGGATGTTGATCTAACTTCTAGGGAGTCACACATGAGGGATGATGAATAGGAAGTTGGGAAGCTTACACATGAACATATGGAGTTGAGTTTGGCACCTTCTTCATCATTTCAGTCATATGTGGCAATCAGGACACATGAGGATGTTAGTGGTACTTATGGTTTGATAGAGAAGCTTCTTGTGATGGTCGAGCGCGAGGAGCATTCAAATTTGCATGGGATGGACGAGATATATGGCTTAGAGAATTCCGATTATATACATACTTTGCATCTTGGAGATCATGAGCTACTTCATTTGGAGAACCCATTGATGACTCAAGTCATAACTGTGGATGGGGGAGTTGAGCATATACCTAGTGTACCAACCATCAGGAAGGTATATGCACCCAATTATTGTGGTAATGGATATATTGAGGACATGGATACATCAATATGGGATTGTGGGGTGATTCATCCATAGAGACCTCTTGACAAGGACTTTGAGCATGCCCTTGAGTTTGGATTGTCTAGGGGTGAGAAGTTGATAGATGAGCTTCATCTAGCAACACATTCCTCAAAGATTGATCTTTGATTGGGATATCACTAGACTACTTCCGGGTGTCATTATGGGCACTACAAATTTTTGGTCATGCCATTGGGGTTGACCAACACACTTTCCACCTTTAAGTCTCACATGAACCCCATCTTCACACCGCAACTACATGGGTTTATGTTGGTGTTCTTTGATGATCTCATCGTATACAACAGGACATGAAAGGATCGTTTGAGACAGTTAGATGAGACATGGGGCATGATGGAGAGTATATTTAGGCATGGGACAAAGTACTCTGCAGAGATTGATCTTTGAGCATGCTATCATCAGAACAAGGATAAGGAGTTTGGAAGGAAAGATGTTTTATATTGTAGCCATGTGAGCAGTGTGCAAGAAGTACAAACACATCAGGAGGAGATCCATCACACATTAGATTGGCTCGCGGGGATTTCAGTTGATTGGAAGTCCGACCTTCTGGTGCAATATTCCAAGGATCGGTTCACTTGTGAGTTGATGGAGGGTCACATTCAAGATAACAGGTACAACATGGTGGATGATATCATATACTACCAAGGTAGAATATACTTGGTCCCTGAGTCCACACTTAGGGAGGAGATCATGAGGGATATGTATGATACACCATGGCAAGGCATCTTGGGTACTTCAAGACTTACCAATAGATCAAAGATAGGTTCTCATGGAAGGACCTTGAGGTTGATGTGTGAATACATGTGGGGGAGTGCATGACTTGTCAGTAGAATGAGTCAAAGCATACCTATCCAATAGGATTATGATGGTATACACACATGTCAGGACAGAGGTGGGGAAGAGTGTCGAAAGATTTCAGTACAGATCTATTGGAGGGGCATGGCAGGGACTACACTTCAAGGACTTCATCAAAGTATGAGGCGCCACATATAGCATAATGGTTCTTTAGGGAGGCGTTTAGGCTCCATGTGTTGCCTAAGTACAATGACCATGATTGAGACAACACAACTCTCAGAACATTTTGGCAGAAGTTGTACAAAATAGTTGGCACAAAGTTGATCAATGTAGCACAGTTGGAGTCAGTTGGTATGAGACATAGTGGACTTCTAGTTCAAATGTGGGTTCTAGGAACTCATATGATTGATCTGTTTCATTTTTGGGACATTTCAAGAGGAGAAGATGGAGCTCTTTCCAATTCCAGTGATGAGATGGGATTTGATCATAGAATTTAGGATCTAGGTGCAGATTCGAGCAAGATGGTGTTGAGTTAGGATAGGGATGGTGAATCAAATTTCAGAAATGATATCGTTGTCCACTTTCTCGTCAGTTTACATTGGAATACAATCCATGTCATACAGATACGTTGGATGGTATATTCAGACCAACATTTGAGGAATTGGTGGTTGACATTGATTGGTAAAGATGATCTAGACATAGGAGATGAATTTTCAACTACTTCCATACTTCTAACTCATATGTTTTTAGAGGGATTTCATATTGATTACTACTACCCTTGCATTTCCACATTATTGATAGTAACTTTAGTCCATAGGTAGAAATATTTTGAGCTCTTGTAGGTTATGGTGCACCTGGTTATGGGTGGTTTTATGGACAATGTTTGGATGTTTGCAGTAGTTTGGGTGTGTTGAAGCATTAGGGATTTCCCCTTTGACACTTGGAGATTAAGTGTTGTTGATGCTTTTTCAGTTGGTAACCACATAAGCTTTTCCTAGATGTTTGATTTTAGAGATGGTTTTGTTGACATCTTATATATAAGCTCCTTGATAGTGTTTGATCAACTTCATTCTAGGAGAAACATGAGGGGATATGCTGAGGTTTGTATGTCATGGTTGGGAAGATTCTCTTTTCTGCTACCCAGGATTGAGTCTCACTGAGAGATTGCAGCTTGGGACTTCATTAAGATACATTGGCAGGATATGATCCTTGATAGTGGGGACAATTCTTTGAGGTATTACAACTTGGGGTTTCAAGAGTGGAGGATGCAGTCTAGGTAGGAGGGTCAGGTATTTATGATCAGAGTGGCACATCTTCATCATGGTGGGTCCTTTATTGTGATAGCATGGGACCCTGAGATTTCATGAGTTGACAGTTTGGCAGCTGGTATAGATGGGAGAGCCAACTGTTACTTCTAGGAGCCTATTCATATGGAGTGTTGGATTGCTTTCCTATGTGGGATTTTCTATGAGGGGTGGACTGATTATTTACAATATTTGTTTGCTTTAATGATAGGTGGTATTCAGGAGGCCTCTTGTGTTAGTAATTTGCATGGCAGTATTGTATGTAGTACATTCACGTCTTTTAGGTTGGTTTGGGAACCTGGGATCATTATCAATTTTAATTTGGTTCAGTTTATTGATCATAGGGTTGTGATGGCATTGCTCGAGGACAAGCAATCTTTGGGAAGGGAGGACTGTAATGTCACCATTTTTGGATTCCCTTGCGCTGCAATTGAAGATGACCTTATGGGTTTATGTCAACCTAACTAGAGGGGTAATTTGAGGTTAAAAATGAGCTCATGTTGTTTGGAGGAGTTATATGATGCTTTCAGAGGTTCTCTTATCATCTTTCACCACTGGGATCATTCCTACACAATCAGAATTCGATTTTGTTGCTTTTTCACTGTTCTCGTAAATTGGGAGTATTAATGAACATTATTTAATGGATTGCACTAAGGTTGTAATTTTAATAAATTATCTAAGAGGGTACCTTGGTGTAATAACTCATTGGAACCGGGATGAAGAGCTCTAAATGTTGAGACGATGAAAAAGTGACTTCCAATGCCCAAAAATGCTTTAAATTCAAATAAATCACTTTTTGGAGTCAAAAGGGTTAATAAATTAATAAAGTGATTTTACTAAAGATAAATTAAAATGTCACTTGAAGGGGAAAAGGTAAAAGGGTCAGCAAAATGGTGAACGAGGAAATAAAAGAGGAATGAGGGTTCCCTCTCGCATTATGCATTTGTTATTTTTTTTAAACGAAATTGAAGAGCTCTTGTGGCTTTTGGATCTTGGGATGAGAAACCCCAAAGAAGAAGATTGGTTTCGATGGTGAGACCATCCACCCTAGTTGGTCATAGAGAGAAGATCACTTAGATATTTTCATTGTGCTTCATTGTGACAGAGTTTATCTTTTGGCAGTTGTGTTTTCTTGTTTATGACCGAGTTTTTGCTTGTGTGTGGGTCGAATTCTCTTGAGGAGGTCGAGTTCTTATTAAGGATGGGTGAACTGATGTGTGGTTGCATTTATTGTTGAAGGGGTCGTAGCATCCTTGTTCTTTGGACCGATTTCTTCACTAGCTGGGCGAGTTTCTAATAAAGGGGGTCGATTTATTCATTGTTGGGGTCGATTTACCCTTGTTGGGTGCATTTCCTTGAGGTTGGGCACATTTCCCTTGAGGCTGGGCACATTTCCTTGAGGCTGGGCAACAATTTCTTCTTCCTAGAGTCAAATATATCATACAAGAGGGCGCATTTACTTGGAGGAGGTTGATTTCTCGTTGTTGGTAGAGCTACCTTGTTGTTGGATCGATTTACAACCTCAAGTATGAACTGTGAGTCAAATCCATTTGTAATTGTTGTAGATTGATAGTAGTAAATAAAAGAAAAGGTGTTATTGTTTTGTTGTATTAGTTATTATTTATTTGTTGTTTCATCATCAAATATATTGCTTCTAAATTCAACTTTGTTTGGTACATTAAAACTCAATGATTGATCTCCTAAACACATAGAAACACAACCAACAAATATAACAACAGTGAACATGGGTGTCCTACAGTGGACTAGAACCTACAACACAAGTTTTTAATGAAATTCATCACCCAGAAATGCCCATAATTTGCTACAACAACAAGAAAAAATTGTGACAATAGTAGGTGGGTTATTACAGTGGCTTGGGTTGGGCTTTTCCCAAACTACAAGCTGTGTGATAACAAGCCACATGATCGGGCTAGAAGCTTTTCACTGTTATTTTGGTTGGCACAAACAGGGGCCTAAAACAAGGCTTCAAAATAAAAGGTAAACCCCCCTAATTTTTCCTGGGTTGGTCCTGAAAGGCCTTACCATGAGCCCTACTCAGGTTCAGGTTCCAGAGTCCCTTTTTTTTGTCTTACCTTCCTTACTCAGAGTTGGGTATCTCCTTACCAAAATGGCACTCATCATGAAAAACCAAAGTATAAAAAAAATTAGTGTACTTCAAGCCTTACAATTAGATGCTTAGTCTGAGTCCTCTTTACTTTTTCGGCTCCCTACAAGACACATACAACTCTTTGCCTAGTGGGGTTGTTCCCGACCCTTAGCTCCTTAACCTACCCGCTTTGAGGATACATCCTTAGCTCGACAACACCTTCCTAATTAATACACCCTAAGACACTACTGTCTATATCTGCTTATGCTTCCATTGATTTTGTTGCATGGATTACCATTTGACAAAAAGACATTTTTATCCTCTTGGAAAGTATATATAGTTGTTGACTGCATCATAGTGTTGGAACCTTTATAATTTTAAGTTTGACTAAGTTAGGGATCCACTGAAGGAAGGATGGGTATTATTCTATTGAAACCAAGGGAGGATGGGTATTATGCTAATGAAACCAAGGAAGGATGGGTAACTTCCTAAAGGATTATCCCTATACACCAGACCTCCTTCTAATATTGCAGTTCATTAGATAGGTAGTTAATGTACCCCTTATCTACTAATGCATGGTTCAGAAAAAAGGAATTTCGCTAAAACCCTTACATAGAGAGAAACCAAGTTTACCTTCCTTAGGAAGCTAAGATATATCCACATCTTAAAGCACCTTCACGTGTAGTTTCCAAAAAAGACTAGAAGTATAGCTAATCCAAAGTTGGTGTACTTCCAATTTTGTGTACTTAATATTTGACACTTTAGCTTAGCTATGTTTCCCTTACTTTGTGGACAGATCCCTTAACACGACTCCTATAATTTAGTTTGTGCTTGGCCAAGTCAAGTTCTTAGTTACTCCTAACCTTATCCTTTGGGGATGTTATCCACCTTTGGAAATGTTATGAGTCCACCAGATATATATATTCAATTTCTTCTAGTCAAATTGTTGAAAGTAGGATTCCTTAAACACCTTATCCATCTTTATATTAGATTAAATAGGGCCTAAGTTATTGACATTGTGAAGAGGGGGATTTGTCTGTACAAGTATTTGTTCTAAGTATATCCAAAATATATAGTTGTTGAACCTCGTGAATGAGCTTTGAAACAAGCCCCTCGTTCTCCCACTAGTGGGTTGAGACTATGATCCTCAGGTGATGTTGTAGTGAAGCATGCACATATAATAAGGATAAGGATTTTACCACTTTTAAGAGCTTTTTTGTATAGCCACATATAGCCCCCCATTTTGAAAATTGACGAGAAAAAATGTGTTATGAAGTAATTAGGTCTACTTTGAGTTTTGATCGTTTACCTAACGAATGATAATATTCCATCCATTCGGGTTTTTTCCTCTAGCTTCCCTCTAGTGAAAATGGGGCTTTTAGGTCGATTTGAGGCTTCACATCACACATGTGCCAAAATAACATTAATTCCCTCTCGAAAACAGGGCTTTCAGTCAAATTCCACATGTCGAAAGAACGCCAATTCCCTCTCTAGCACCTCTCTATAAATTGAAAACCTTTTCTCATGCATTTTTCCTTGTATTTTTTTGGAATGTTTCCCTCTCTAAGCTCTAGCGAACCATCACGAAAAAAATGGAATTATCACATCGATTTAAATTCGATCATAAAAAATTCCAAAATCTGGAAAATCACATCACTTCAATTTTATCCGTTTATCCAACTCCCCAATAGTGTTATAGATGAATTTAAGGAACCCATTTCAAAATCTTTTTTGACCCTAAATTATATCTGTTAGATTCAAATTGATGATTTTGGTCTATTTTTCATACTCAATCGATCACTCTCTCTTGCTTGATCCCTCCTATGGGTTTTGGCCTCACAGAGTCGTCACTAAACTTCATCGTTCTTGAGCTTGGTTGGCCCTGACCTTGACCTTTAGTTGCGTTCGACCTGAGCCTAATTGCTTTCAGCCTAACCTTCCCCTTGGACCGCCTAAGACCTCACCTCGCCCTTATGTTTCTACTCAGCCTAGCTTGGTTTTCTCCCAAACCCTTCTCTTCTTCCCATGGAAGTCAAAGATTTGGTCCTTCTCTCCGTCGAAGGCAAGGAGGCATTGGATGGTGACTTATCTTATAATTATATGTTTTTTGGGTTGCCCTGCTTTTGGAAAAATTTGTGAAAATAGTTTTCAGTAGAAAGGTTAGCTCAGAAGATGTTTTAAAAAATCAATTTGTATATATAGAGCTATATATACAGACGAACATTTCTATAATTTTGTATGTAAATGCTACAGTTATGTAGCAACCTCTCTCTCTTTTTTAATGAAGATCCAATCTTGTTTCTGTTTTAAAAAAAATAAAATTTAAATGAGAATGTAAGAAAGTTATTTTGAAAAGCAACTTCAAATTAATAATAAACCATCTTAATAAATAAAAAATCAAAATTGTTCTTATAAAAATGGAAAACGACATCACATGGATTATGTTCATTTTAGAAGTTATGAAATATG
>JZKD02S2293245.1:9839-30165 GCA_000966675.3 Picea glauca
TATATATATATATATATAGATTGTATATGTGAAATCAATTAACCTTACAACCCTTGCATTTATTAAGCACTCACATGTCCAAGAGAGTGGGTCGGGAACAATTTTGATTGGCCAAAAATATTGGCAAACACCTCCTCTACGAGTTTCCAAGATGCAGAGTCCGTTGTGGCCGCGGCTTTCCAAAACTCACGAATGGACAATGCCTCGAGGGCTGTAGGGTTGAGAAAAGCGGTAAGGCCAAGTGATTCCGGAGCCTAGGGTTGGAAGGAGGTTTTTAATGACAGTAATAGTGGTTTCTTAAAACCTGTCAACTTGTTGACAGGTTTTGAACAATACTTGTCTTTAAGATACCTTCCGCGTAATTATATTATATAACAAAATTATATTATATATTATATAACTAATCAATATATTATATAACAATTAATATAATAAGAATAAATATAATATAATAATAATGATATTATTATTATAATAATAATATATTTATAAATATAATATTATTATATAATTAATATAATTTACATATATTTATAAATATAAGATTATTATATAATTAATTTAAATATAATTGATGAGAGTTTTCATATATCCATTTAAAATTAAACTATTATTATTATTATTACAATAAATTGTATAATAGTAAATTAATATTTGAATTATAGGTTTTCACACTTAGTCATATTGTTGCTTAAATTTTTTTTAGATAAATTATATGATTTTTTTTTGATAAAATTAAATTTTTGAATAATAATTGTAAAACAAAATAAAATTAATCATAAAGTTATTGTCTAAAATGATTAAAGTAATAATGAAGATATGGTGAAAATTAAAATATATATTGTAAATATAAATTAGGAGGTAAAGAGGAAAGCAAATTAAATACAAAAATATTATAAAAATAAGAAATGGTCAAGAAAAAAACAAACTATTAAATTCAAAAATATTATGAAAATAGGAAATGGAAAAGGGACTAATTGGAGGGGAGGGGGGTTAAAAGTAATGGAATAGCATTGAAGAAGGAGATAGAAATATAGAAAGAGAATTAAACACAAAGAGTCAATGTTTAATCTTAGTTGATATGAGTTATCGGATAACACTCTTTTGTATTATTATTTTTATTCGTTCCATGGGTGGAGTGTCCACTCTAAACATTGGAGATTTCAAAAACTTGTAGACCTTCGTAGACTTTACCAGTCAAATGTTGGACAGAGGTTATAATATTCCAACAAAGCCTCTAAAACTATCGGCCCTCCTAGTGAACTAGAACGCAACGCAGCGCAAAGAGTGCACTGCGCAGTCTCACCCGAGATAGTCTTAATGGATGACTGCAATACTCAAGTATTTGCAGTCTAGGATTGAGTGGAGGTGTGAGAAGTGTGCACTTAGAGTTCTATTTAACTTATTAAAGAAATAAATTGCCATTCACCATTATGCATGGAATATAATCAACTCATACATTCAACATATTAATATCTACTTAGAAACGTTAAGGAAACACATGAATTCAATCACATAACATAGGTTTTACCATGGTTCACCCCCTCCTAGGCTACGTCCACAAAGATCTGGCTCGTAAGCTCTTCTATTATAGCAGTTCCAATACTACAGTGTCACGTGCTTTACAACTCTTCTCAGTCGGGTTGAGATCTATTACGAGGCGGACTATATCGCACCATGCTCCTCATCTTGCGATCTACTCTCCTTCTTCTTCCCCAGCTCAACAACTTACACAATTATGTCGTATATCAAAATATTACAACTCAATACACTATATTTGTCTCTAGCTCTCTCTCCCAACTCTTTGGTCTCTCTCTATGAAACCTAGGTATCTATATTTATACATTTTTGGCTCATCGACCATTACAGTGTATTGCAAAAACCCTAACCCTAATGTTGTTAGGTATTCCATGCATGTGTGCGTGCTGCTCTTCCTTCGATCTATCACTTTCCTCATGCATGCCTTCCCAAAATAACCTTTCTTTCATCTTTGGTCTGCTTCCAACACGCCACCAACACTGACATGTGGTTCATCCTGAGCCACCTAACCTTTGTGTGCGTCGTCGATCTCTCTGGAGATCGCTTGGAAATCCTCCCTGATCTCCGTTGCTTTTGTTTGAGCCTACGTGATCTTCTCCTTAAGTGCGTCCAATGCCTGCACTGCAATATCATCAATGATCAACCTTGCACATTTTGCCTAGTTTTGTTCCATATATGTCTTGGATTCCTCTGCCCATGCAATGACTTCCGTTGTTCACTCCTAGAGTGATTCCATTTAAGTCTGATGCTCATTTTCTGCGTCTTTGTAGTGGTGAGTTATGCCTGCAGTTTCTTCATGTCTTGTGCCCCTTTGACGCGCTTTGTGATTTGCATTGTCTTCTTCTTCTGCTTTAGGTCTTGGATAGTTGTGCTTATCCCTTCTTCTTCCTGATCCCACTGCTAGACATGTTGATCTTCTTCCAGCTTCATCTAGAGTTGCAATGCTTTGTTAAACAAGTCCCCCGCTGCATGGACCTGTCGTTCTATCTTATGTAGCTACTCTCTTGCCTCATGTTTCCTTTGCTCCCTTACCTCCGGTGGAGTGGTAGGTGTGAGCTTCTCGTGGAGATTCCTGATCTCTTGTTGGTATTGATCGATTGTCTGCACAATCTGATCAATCTTTTCTATCGATGTGAGTTCGGCCATCTACGTGGTCTTTGGGATCTTTTTGTAGGATATGGCCACTTTCTGCTCCAATCCCTTCACGTGTTCCCTCTCCTCTTTAGTCTCAATCTTGGCCTGCTCAAATATCAATTCCAGCTCGTCTCGTTTATCTTTTACCTGTTGCAGTTCGGTTGTGTCTGTGTGTGCATTAGACTGTACCTCCTATGTAACACTGACCTGCAGTTTATATAGGGCCTTGGTGGGTATCCACGATAATACCAACTGCAATTGCGCCAAATCCTTTAGGGGTTTCTGCCCCACGATCTCGTCCATGCGCATCATGTTGGGTGTAATGTGGAACATTGCAATCAGTTGTGGTAGTTTTTGGATTGTATTCTGCCTGCTTGCTTCATGTTCTCCTCATGTTTGTGATGATGATGGTCTCGTTTCTATGCTGATGTCGGTTTCCTATGCTTCCCTGATCCGCCTAAGGAGTTCTCGCATGTCTTCCAGCTCTTCTTCAATTCTGTCCTTTTAACGTGTAGCATTCTCAAAATCTTCGAATGTGTGATCCTAGACCAATTGGGCTATCATTTCTACATCATCCTCCATGATCATGTATTTTGGAGGTGTTCTATGCACCTTCATCTTCTTGCGCGCACCCCTTGTCTGAGTAGTTGGCTGCTTAGTCAGTCCTGTTTCTTGTGGAGTAGGACTTGGTGTTGTCCCCTGCGTTGTCTTGATCGGTTTTTTTTGTACTCGGGCCGCTTGAGTATTGTTCTTCTTCCCCATATGGACTCCTGTCTTTGATGTCCCCCCTTTCTTCTGCTTTGGTTTTGTCTTGGATGGTCCTTCGTTTCTTGGGCACTGTGACTTCCTGGGGCTGTGCCTGTTCTTTCCCTACCTCCTTAGCATGTGTAGGCTCCTGCCTTGCCTCATCCTCTACCCCTACAGGTATGTCTCGAGTGAGGAGTGGAATCCTCCATTCATCTTCCCAATCCTTGATGGCTATTTCTATGTCTCCCTCTGTGATGCAATAATGCATTTGTAGACATTGTTTGCTGGGGTCATTCCATGCTTGGATCCACATCGCATGTCGAGTGGCCTTGAATTTAGCTATGCCCTAATAGTATGCAACAACCTGCGGTGTTATCCTCCACAGGTTGGAGATGGTCCCCTATAGATCACAAAGATATCCTTCGAATATAGTTGCGTTCATTTTTTTTTTCCTGGAGTCTGAAGTGGCGCGAAGCGATAACTATCTCTCTCCATGATTGGGTTTGGGTCTGGTGGTGAAAAATACATAGTTCGGCTCCTTCCATCCCATAATGGCTATTAGCATGATCATCCATGAATAATGAAATTATGTCCCCAGATCCTGCACATCCTTGCAGTCATCTAGAAACAGATTCAAAAGATAAGGGGCCCAACTGATCGTGGTGCCCTCAACACACTATGATGCAGTGGCGCCAAACCCGACTGTGACTTCCTCCTTGCAACATGTTCTGAGCAACTTGCAGGCCATTATTTTCGTGTCCATTCTTGTCCCACCATCACTGATTCATTTAATAATAATTTTGTGCGTCCCCCTTTCAGTGTCATATTTCTTCTTCATCTCTTTAGTGAGTGATTTCTCCTTTGTTTTATCGTCGAGGAATTGTGCAGGGTCCATGCCTCGTGATGGTAGTCCTGTGATATGAGCAATGATCTCTACGTCTATTGAGACAAGCTTGTCTAGACATAAATCTCCACCATGTGTGACCTCCGTCAACTGTTTGACGCAACTGTTTGCATATTGTCCTCTGCCAAAGTGTGGTAGGTCCAATAGCCCTAAAATCCCAATTTTTCCCAATCCTTCTGCCCACTAGAGTGGTTGATGAATCGGTTCCCCAAATGGATCTACACCCATTGTCTATAGGAAGACTTTCTTTGCAAACTCTGGGAACTTGTTTGTGTCCATTACATCATCATCTGAGTATTTTAACTTCTTGACATAACCTAGCAAGTCTGCTTTCACCCGTACCCCTTTTGGTATACGCAGAAAAACAATTGTTGCGGCGGGTTTTCTACACGGTGACCTAGGTACCTATTGCTTGTCCTTTCGTGGTGGTGGCTGACTCGAGGTTCCAGCCTCCATGGGTCATTCTTCAGTATATTTTTTCAGTTGTCTCATGAAATCATCCACTGCTTTATCTTATGAGTGTCCTAACACAGTTGTCTGTGATTCCTCTAGCTCAACCACTTCTTCCTAATTTGGAGTTGTCCCATTGACTCTCGAAGCTTCCTCAGGGTTTTTTGGTTGTGCTGGACTTCTTGCATCCTCATTCTATCAGCCTTGCCCCTCTTCTGACCTATCTATGTCCATGTCTATAGGTTCTTTCTATTGGTTTTCTTCTACCACAAGTGTTGGGCTTCTCGGTGCTTTATCTGGCGATGGGATTTCGTCCACATTGACGACTTTTGGCAGTTGTTGTTCTCTTCCTTGCGATTTTGTTTATGATCTGGTCCTCACTCCAGGTTGTCTGGAAGTCTAGCTTGGTTCTTCTTGTTTTGGCGGTGTCATGGTGGTAAAGTTCAATCGTCCACCGAGCTCAATGGCCTATGTTTTTTTTTTCTACTATGTGGTGGCTTTCAATTTGTGGGTGGTCGACTGTCCTTGTATAGATTTAGTCAGCTCCCGTTGACAATCCCTTTGAGTTATGCGCCTCCTAAGTATTTCAACTGTAAAACTCCCCCATCTGTGATAATTTTTACTTTGTACAGTCCTAATGAGTGCATTCTGAGTTTTCCTAGATGCTGAATGGATTTGTTGTCATACATCAACACTAAGTCTCCTTCCTTGAAATTTTTCTTCTTGATGTGCCTGTCATGCCAAGATTTACCCCTTGCCTCCTGAACTTGTTGGCAGAACCCTACTAGGATCCGATCTTCTTCCATCACCATCAATTGATTCAGTCTCTCCTGTACTGTGCCTTGTTCTATCATGTGTGTAATTGATGCTACGCGTAGACTAGGTACCAAAAATTCTAATGGCACCACTGCTTCTTGTCCATATACCAATTTGAATGGTGTGTGTCCTGTCAACTTCTTGCATGTGGTCCTGTGTGCCCACAATACTGCCGGTATTTTGAGGTCCCAATCATCCTTGTTGACATTATAGATTTTTGTCAGTACGTTTTCCAAAATTTTGTTAAATGTTTCTACTGTTATGTTTGCTTGTGGATGATATGGTGTGCTCTTTTGATGGTGGACTTCAAATTCCTAATTCATAGCCTTGATGGTACTTTTAATGAAGTGAGTGCCTTGGTCGCTCATCAAAATCCTTGGGCAACCAAATCTAGTGATTACTTGTTCAAATATAAAGTGTGATGTTGTTTCTGCACTTCAATCTTTGACTGGTGTTGCTTCCACCCATCTTGTCAGGTATTTTGTCATGGTGATAATGTACCTTTCTCCTGTCCTCTTTGCTGGTGGGATATTTGGTCCCACAAAATATATTTTCCATTTGTCGAATACCTGTAATGTTACTTGTGGTCACAGTGGCATCGCATCCCTTCTATTGGGTTTACCAACCCTCTGACAAATGTCGCATCTCTGGCAATACTCCTTCGAATCTCTGTGAATGGTCAGCCACCATAGGCCTACGCACAATACCTTTTGCATGGTAGCTTTTCCTGCGTAATTTCCTCCTGCTATTCCCTCATGGGCTTCTACTAAAACCCTTGGTCTTTCATGTTCTAGCACATATCTTCGCAAGATGCTATATCTGCCCATTTTGTATAAATGTCCTACAATCAGCTGATAGTCTACAGCGCGGACTACCAGGTTTTTCTTCTGCGCGGTGTTATATTCCTGTGGCGCAGTACCTATTGTTGAGTTGAGAAAAAGGTACAAATATTCTCCTTATTACCATGGTTTATGTTATATTCTTGATTGACTTTTATATTAATTAGAAGTAATTCGAAAAGAAAATGATTAAAAAGTCTTTTAGAAATATTATTAAATGATATTAGATATTTTCTGAATTTTTGTTTGAATTGTTGTGATTTTATGCAGAAAATGGACAATTGTTGTTACCTCAAGACAATTAAAGAGATTTTGATGATACATAAGCCATTGAAGATCGAAGGAATCAGGCACAAAGAGGTTTAGAGGAATATTGACCCTTTATTTTGTAATCTTTATAAATAGTAAAAGCAATCCTCAGGATAACTTAATTTACTTATTGCATTGTAATATATAGAGGATGGTGAATAATAGAGAAATATCCAATAAATTCAATCAAACATTTAGATCTCTAAAGTGTTCTGCACAACAGTCAGTTGTAAATGATTTACTAGTTATGGAATTAATGAAAGCATTGAGCATTTTGATCATCTTTGAGTACTGAGTTTTTCGTAGCAGTACCTTATGAAGACAATGGGCCCAGTTGGAAGGAGTTACTATCTCATCTGTAATCGTATCAATTCTATTTCAGTTCTGTGATTTGAATTTCCTTGCAACAGTTAAGATACATTTGTGAGTGTGTTGATTCTTTTATGAATTAGTTATGATGTTCATTTGCAGAGGATAGATGTTTCATTTAAAGATTATCGATTGTTGTTCCATTTCCAATTGTTGTTAGTTTATCGCTTATGGATTCCTTTCATTTTTTGCATACGTTGTTCCTTTTATCAAATTCCCATTTGTTGTTCCTTTCATTTAATTTACATTTGTTGTTCCTTTCGTTTAAGTCACATTTTTTGTTCCTTGTTAAATATACAGTAGATCGTTTTTCTTTCCAGTAGGTTAAATAATCATTGAAAGATTGATTCATTAAGAGTTTTCACGGATTAGATTCATGTTTCTTAGATTAATGAATTTGTTGTATGTTATTGCTTGAATTACAATTATGTTGAGCAAGTTATCAGTTTCAGAGTTTTTAATGAATGAGTAAGAACTTGATTATTGCAATAACTTAGATCAACTCAGATTTACTTTTGTTAAATTATCTACATGATTTAAACCTCTACGACTATCTGCATAGACTTTGCTGACATTCTTGAAAGAAAAGATGAATCCTTGGTTGATAAATTAATGTCAGACTAAGGCTGTGTTTAGGACATATTTAGAGACCAAAATTTTGGCACCGTTGTTGGGGAGAATGTCAAAGGTAGCATAGGTTGCATCTATGAGGATGAGGTATCGAAAACGGAAGGTAAGAACCTACGTAGGAAACAAGTAAAATGCTTGTGCCAACACCTACCTTTGGCTGATGCATAGAGGTTGTAAAATTTTTGTCTTTGTGTATGACTAAGAAGAAAGAACCTGAAATATTAAAACCCCCACCAAAAACTACAAAATCCCAGGGCCCGGTGCCCCCTGGAAAAAGCACTTTCATAGACGAAATCATCTGAAAAGTTGAATCTCAAGCCTCGGTTGGACCTCGAAAAGTTTCTACCTGAATACCTCATCAACTGCAGCTCATGATGAGGTTCATAGTCGAACTCAAGTTACCGAACGAAGTTTCCAAAATACATATACTCCACTTCTCATCCCTTTAGACGAGGGAAATTATTGTAAATTGAAAGAAGGAGAAGGGGAAACCAGTGGAATTGTTGAGGCAAGCCCACCACCACCTGAACCCGAATCTCATGTGATTCTGATAGGAGAAGGAACATCTGAAATCCCAGATAGAGGTAGCGCAATTAAATTTCCTAAGGGACCAAGTAATCAATCACCTTGAATACAACACCCAGACTAAGAAATTCCTGAGAATTATTGGCACATTTTCGACCAGATGGCACAACAAAATTAGTCGCAACCCCAGACTTCCACCTTGGAATATCCTATATTTGATATGGTTGCTAATGCCCTAATGAAATCTATTCCACTACATAATCTTCCAACCTTCAATGGATTGATCTCAAAGGACCTTGACACGTTCTTATTTGAGTTTGATGTCCTATGTAGAGGATATGACTACACCTCTGAACCCCAGAAACTGAAGCTATTTCCTTCCACCCTGAAAAGAGAAACTTTATGATGGTTTATGGGTCTAGGAGGAGGAACTATAAATTCATGGGATGAAATGAAACAAACCTTCCTTACAAAATATCAAGACTACTGTAGAACCAAGGATTTAGAGGATGAAATCTTTAAAATGACTGGAAGAGAAAATGAAACATTAGAAGACTATATTGAAAGATTTCAATATAACCTACAGAGATCACCTTACGGTACATTACCAGGTGAGGTACTTAAATCCACTTTGATAAAAGGTATGAAGGACAAATGGGTAGAAACATTGAATTTAATGGGAAAAGGTGATATTTATCAAGAAACATATGATGGCATTGTCCAATTGTGCATAAGGTGTTCACATGGAAGTACACAAACTATATCGGGAATACATGCTCCCATCACCATAAGTAGTAACATTACTAGCGTGGGTATCACCCGAGCAGAAGTTGGTAATATTCTGGAAAATTTTAAAACAAACATTTTGAGTACTCTGACTACACAATTGGATGTTCTACAAGTTAAACAAAAACAAGCAGAAGCATAGCAGTAATTGGCCATATTTTGTCCATGATGCATAAGGAAACATGGTTCGAGGGAGCTTCCCTTGTATGTGGTTCGGATTTGCGCCATTTGTGCCAAAGACCATGCGACGAAACAATGTACATCACTCCCAGGACTAAAAGTTGTCTTTAAAGAAGAAGAATAGGAAACATAACCGGTATATATGATGGCTCAGTGTCTCCTATAACAGGCTCATCCCCCAGGTATGCTACAAGATCCCTCTTCTTTCTTTTTTGGGCAGTGTAATCAGGAGCATAATTATGGAAATGCATGGTCGGGACAACCATTTGTTAACCCCACCTGGCAGTCCCAACAATATCCTATTGCGCCCTGAAAAAATCAACCAGCCACAAATCCCACTTGGCCTAACTTGCAATACCCTACCCCATTTTGGCAGAATTCAAATAATAACCCCTATCCTTCACAGTGGACTAACACAGCTGCCCAAGCCCCCAATTGGAGTAAAAAATGGCAGCGCCCCATGGGAATGACAAATCAACCCATGGGGATGGCTCCTCAAGCTCAGCCCACTTTACAAGCTCCACTTTAGCTACCCCAGAATCCTCAACCTCAAATGCGCCCTCAACTACCAGCTCAACCCAACCTAAATCCTAATAACATACCATCCCAACTCGTGCAAATTGTCTAGAATTTTGAGGGTGAAATCAACTCTATAGGGTGCAATGAAATTCGATTGAGATCAGGGCGTATAATTTCTCCCAAGGAAAGTAACATTCATCAAGAACAGGAGAATGAGAATAATATACAACCAACAATAAAAACATCGACTGGGGTCATAACAGAAGAAACAAAATAGGGGGAAAACATAGTCGAGCAACATAATCTTGATGTAATTCCTCCTCCCTCATTTCTCGAGAGGCTAATGATATCCTAACTTTGATATCGTCGAGGAACTAAATAATCTATGTGTTAAAATTCCACTCCTCTAGGCTTTACAAGACATCGCAATTTATGCAAAAACAATTAAATAATTATGTGGAAAGAAGCCCAGAAGGAAAATTAAGGATCCATCAAATGTTCACGTGGTAGGAACTTTTTCCGATCTTATTCTAGGAAAGCAGGAGCCGATCAAGTATACATACCCAGGGAATCTCGTGGTAACATTTCAGATACAGGGTTGTTTTTTTTCCAAATACACTGGTGGATTTGGGGGAATCCATCAATATACTGACCATCGAGACCTGTAATGACCTGGGTATCACCTCCATCGAACCTACTTCAATTATGTTAGAATTGGTTGATAGATCGGTGGTTGAACCAGTCAACACATTACAAGATATAGCAATTTCGGTCGACTCTTGGGAATACCCAGCTAATTTCTTAGTTATCAATCCAAGAAGTAGACTCGATGGACACCCATTGATATTGGGAAGACCATGGCTCACAACGGTAGATGCATACATAGGATGTCGCATAGGCAACATGACAATTGCTAGAGGAAGTGCTATAAATAACCTTATCTTGTATCCTCCAGCTAAACCAATTATGCATGTCATAGATCAGCAATTGCAACCACCTAGATATCCAGAAGAGAACCTATGATATCCCCTCACACTGGAAGAATCTATTGGGCTTAAAAACCAACTAGAATATGATGTGATCAATAGCTTCATTAACAACCCAGCTATTATAGGCAACCCAACATGTCAAATGCTAAAAGTTGTTCTAGATAATGAAGCACAGGGAGATCCTTTGGAAGAATTGATGGAGCAATAGATTCCCACTATGACTGTCCATAAGAGCATTTCAGTCGAAATCGTACCAGGAATATCTCTGAATATTAATGCCAATTTGAATAAGAAACAACAACAAAAGTTGATTCAGATCCATTTTAAATATCAACAGGCTTTTGCTTGGGAGTATCCCGACATGAAGGGAATTGACCCCCAACTCTGTACACATCATATCTATATTGAAAAAGATGCCTGAACCATCCGAAAAACCCAATGAAGATTGAATCCTCATCTCAGGGACACTATTAAAGAATAATCACAAAAATTGTTGGATGTCGATTTCATCTATCCTATTTCAGACAGTCGGTGGGTCTTTCCACTGGTAATCGTCCCTAAAAAGAATGGGAAGTGGTGAATCTATGTAGACTACAGAGAAATCAATAAAGCTACCCAGAAGGATCACTTTCCCCTACCTTTTATTGATCAAGTCCTTGATACTTTAGCAGGGAAGCAATTTTTCTCTTTCCTAGATGGTTTTAGCGGTTATAATCAGATTCAAATTTCTTCGAAAGACAAGGATAAGACTACATTTACATGTTCTTGGGGTACCTTCGCATATAGAGTATTTCCCTTTGGATTATGTAATGTTCCAACTACATTCCAAAGAGCTATTTTAAGCATATTTTATGATTTTATTAATGAAGGACTTGAAGTTTACATGGATTATTTCACCCCTTATGGCACTGACTTTGATCAAGCCTTAAGCAATCTGGAGAAGGTATTGGAATGATGCATTGCTACCAGGCTATGTTTGAGTCATGAGAAATGTCATATGATGATGATTGAAGGTGTGGTACTAGGACACTTTGTTTCTGTAGATGGAATCAAGGTAAACCCAACGAAAATAGAGGTAATCCTTAATCTACCTACACCTCGTACACAAACATAGGTACGTAGTTTCCATGGTTGTGCAGGTTATTATCGCAGATTCAAAGAAAAATTTTCAAGAATAGATGCACCTTTACATGCTTTAACTGGTAATGTGGACTTTCAGTGGTTTGATAAGTGTTATGTTGCATTTACAGAGAAAAAAAGGTTGGTTTCAATAGCACCGGTGCTGAGAGGACCAAACTGGAAATTACCATTTTACATCTCTTCAGATGCATCAGATATCACCATAGGCGTTGTCCTTGGACATGAATTCAACATCACCATTAAGGATCAGAGCAGAAGAGAAAATATCGTTGCATATTTCTTGTCTCGCGTGCCCAAAATAGATAACTCTTTGACAGTTTAAGATCAATTTCTAGACGAACACATGTTCGTTGTCACTGTTAGGACATCATGGTACACTGATGTGGTGAATTATTTGGCAGTTGGGAAACTACCATCACACATGTCATCAAGAGAAAGGAAACTAATCATTCAGTGTAGTGCATGGTTCACCTGGATTGGTGGATATCTTTTCCACACAGGGTTTGATATTCATATCCAAAGATGTGTAAGAGATGATGAAATTTACGATGTCTTGAAGGCAGGACATGATGATCCCTATGGAATATATTTTGCAGATAGTGGAACTGGGCATAAGGTTTTATAGATGACCTACTATTGGCACTCAATATTCAAATACGCAAAGAAATATGTCTAGGCCTGCAACAGCTACCATAGGATGGGTTGACCAGGCTAAGATGATTAAATAACCTACAAGCACAAGTGGTGGAAGAACCTTTTGAGAGATGGGCACTGGACTTTGTTGGCCTCTTCAACCCAAAATCAAACCAGAAATCCTATATACTAGTTGCAACAGACTATATGACCAAATGGGTAGAAGCAATAGCCTTGCCAAGCACAACTGAGGAAGCAGTCATCAAGTTCCTCTTTTAATTATTTGTACACTATGGATTACCCAGGGAAGTAATCACTGACGGAGGGTCGCAATTTACAACACATAAAATCATGGCCACTCTTTGCAATTATCACATTAAACACAGAGTTACCTCCCCATACCATCCATAGGAAAATGGACAAGTAGAAAGTACCAATAAAGTATTGGAGGCAATATTGACAAAAACAGTCTCAACATACCATCAAAATTGGGTAGACGAGCTTCCAGATGCCTTATGGGCCTATCGCACAACATGGCGTAACACTAGTGGCTACTCTCCTTATTATCCAGTCTTTGGAAAAGAACCTATCTTTCTAATTGAATTTGAGATCAAGACTCTAAGAATGGCCTAGAAAATTGGACTGGATCTTACAGAGGCACACACAGAACGCTTACATCATCTCAATGAGCTAGAAGAAGCACGCATGTTCTCCCTTCAACGCACAACTGTTATTCAACAATAGAGATCTAGCTGGCACAATAAACATATCAAGAAGAAATCCTTCCAGAAAGGTGATTGGGCACTTCTCTATGATTCCAGATTTCAGGATTTTCCTGGAAAACTGTAGACAAGGTGGCTGAGACCATATGAAATCAACGAAGTTCATGATAATGACACTTTCACTTTAGTTACCATCGATGGGTCTGGTTCTCCTTTTTTGGTAAATGGACATCGGCTATGACCCTACCATCATCCGCTTTCAAAAGAATCCTTTTGCCAAGAAGTAAGTAATGATCCAACTATTCAGATTTTAGCTAGCTAGGAAGGTAACCCAGCAGCTTCAGTTCCATGAAATTGTCATTTTTTTTCAGTACTGTACATATTGTATATAGTTTTCTTTAAGGATTTGATTGAGATTTTAGATCTTTACTTTTTAGGAAAGTCACTATAAAGAAATGGAGAATAAGAACTAGAAAAGATGATTGTAATAAATATAATTAACACTCTTTCATGTTCCTTATCCAAAATTTCAAATTACTCCTGTCGCATTTTGAAGAATCCATCGAATGTAAACCTTGCTTCACACAGAAGATGAATATGTCATGTTCCACAACAAAAAATCGGGTGACTGCACTAAAAGATGTGTAGTTGTAGTAAATTGAAAATGAATGCATGACACTAACAAACCATCCAATACTTTGATCATTAAATAAACCTACCCATAAAAATTGAACGAATTTGGTTGATGACTAATCAATAGTAGATTTGCTAAAACAAAAATGTCTGCGAGAGGTTTTCAATTATTTAATTAGCTGGTTAAAAGTTGAAAATCATCATTGTCATTCATTCGAATATAATTACTATCGTTTCCTTCCTGTGATTGTTGTTCCCTTTGCGGGTAGTGTCATTCATTTGAACGTAAAAACTGTCATTCCCTTTTTTGTGATTGTCGTTCCCTTTTGCGAGTCGTACCGTTCATTCAAATGTAACAACTGTCATTTCCTTTGTTGTGATTGTCGTTCCCTATTGCGATTCGTATCACTCATTCAAATGTAATGACTGTCATTCCCTTTGTCACGATTATCATTCCCTTTGTTGCGATTGTCATTCCTTTTTGCGGGTAGCATCGTTCATTTGAATGTAATAGTTGTCGTCCCCTTTGTTGCGATTGTCGTTCCTTTTTTCGGGTAGCGTTGTTCATTCGAAAGAAACAACTATTGTCCCTTTCTACAGTTTTTCCTTATTGTTGTTCCTTTCCCTTGAAAGTCACGATTTTTCATGAACAACACGTGATGTTGATACGTTTATCCACTCCTTTGGGTATGACCTTCACTAACTAATTTTCAAAAGCATCACTTATATTTATCATGGTAATGATTTGTCATTTTCTTTTGTGGACTATCTAGCATACCTTACCAAATTGTGTTTGGATTGATTTCTCCGAATTATCTTAGTATTGTTCATAATCCTTAACCACCATAGTTCGTTTATTTCCCCTATATATATACATATACTTGAATGATAATTTTCCTTCATATCATAATAAGGAGTCTAAGGCACATTTTTACTTGGCATTCTTACACTTCTTACGCCATCCCACACTCTTAAGGATTAGATGAGACTCCCTTAATAAAGCCTAAAAAAAAAATGACGAAAATATAAATTAAATATAAATAAAGAAAATAAACTTCTCCCACAAAGGATAGGGTGTCTCATCATGAGCCAACCTACCATGATCATAAGAGAATAACATAAGTGAAATTCCCACTATGGCTACCACACCAGGGCAATGGCCTTTGGCATTTAGCATCAAAGGACAAGAGGTCTCATCACAAGCCGACTTGTTCACTTAGGTTACAATCTAGTGAGTGGCATTGTCATTATCTGGCTACCAAACCAAGATAGTGGCCTTTTTGGGAAAAGATGATTCAATCTATTTATTGAGGATACGGGCTCATCTATGGGTTAAAAGGAAGCACTGTCAAGGCTATGGACGCCTGCTGGCAGTAGTGGCTCTGCCTATGGTATGGAATTTTATCTTAAATATGCTAAGTTTTTTGTGTGTTCCTATATTTTCTTTCTTAAAAAAGGGGCTATGATTTTGGTTATATTTAACACAAGGGAAAGTAAAAACGTTATGACATGTGGAACATTTATAAAATGTGAACAAATTTAAATTACTCAGAATATTCTTCCTTAAACATATTTGAACATCAGTATTTAAAACTTTTACTTCCCATAAAAGGTGTGATTATCGTTCATGATTAACATTAAAGTGCTTTGAAGGTTAAGTAATGATTTTTCTCCTAGCAGCGGCAGCGTAGTAATTATCCTTCACTTAAACTGACTGCCATCATTACGCTCGCACATATCGATGGTCAAGGCTGACCTTTTAATTTATTAGGGGGAGGATATTCTACACGTTTATCGATAGATCATAATGATTACAATTAATGGTAAAATTCATATTTCTATATACATTTGTTGTGTTGTGATTTTTACCATTTCTGGTAATATTTTCTCACAAGCTGGTCTAACTAAGTTTGCAGTCGAGAACAATAGTTGTGTTGACTTGTTTACAGAAGACATGGGAGGACGAAGCATCTATCGAGAGCCCACATTGCTGCAAGTAGTCGACCAAGCAAGGGAAATTTTACATCGTTTGGGGTGGACAAAATATTTCAACAAATTCTAGGGATACGACATAAATATCACACTAGCATTTTTCCAAAACTTATAGAGGGGAGTCTCAGTGATTCAAGACATACAAATTCCGGTCACTGAGGAAATTATAGTGGAGGTAACATGCCTCCCAAACAAAGGCACACAGTGGATCAGGAAATACACAACACTCAAGGAGGCTATGGATTCCTTCACAGAACCAGGAGAAGAATTCGACAAAAAAGGGAAAGGACGCAACCCCACTTCTCTTAGCGAGCCATGGAGGGAGATAGCAGGATTAATATAGATATATATCACATGTGATGGGAGATATAATGCGGTGAGACCATCACACCTCAAACTGCTAGCAACACTAAAACATAGGTCATTGATAAATTTTCCATTCTTTTTAAATGCCATGTTGCATGAAGTTGTCACAAGGACCCAGAAGGCCAAAGACCCTGTCAATATAATTAGTCACTATGGACTAGTAAAATTAATAGTAAACAAGGCCTTGAGCCATACACAAATAACTTGGGGAGATTTAATTGAGCCTGATAGGCCCCTACAAATTGAACAACCCTAAATCCACCATGAAATTCCCCCACGGGGAATTGAGGTAGCCCAGGTAGGAGGAGACGGTGACCAAATTGAAATTCCAGTACCCCAGCCTGAAATGGAAGCAGACCCCATCTAGCTGGAAAAAACTCAGACCATACAACCAGCAACATCAAAGAAGAAGAGACAAAGAACAATTTATGTTCCTGAAACCTCGATTGTGAAAAGAAGAAGGGGTAAAAAGACAACCCAACCTAAAATCACTAAGGAAACTATGCAAATAGAACATCCCTCACATGAAAACACTCAGGAAAATTCACAAATAGAGAAACCATCACTTGAAAGCCTTACAGAACATTTTTTCAGAAGTTATGAAGTAGAGATGGCTCAAGTACTGGGAAATTTAGGGACATCAATTACTGAAGACACAGATAGGACTGGAGAACCCCAAGCACTAACTTCCTCTCATTCAAACCCTGTCTTGGATCTTCCTGATATGGATATGCCATCTCCTGAAGGAATAGAACAAACAGAACCTCACATTGAGGTAAAACGTCCTTTAGAACAAATGGAGAACCCAAAAGAAATAGGGAAGAAATTACTAGTTGATCAAGGTGGGGAAGACCGAGAAATTCCCCATAGATAAAAGAAAACAACAGGCAAAGGAAACAATAAAATCAAAAAATTGAAACAGGAAAACAAGATATTGAGGAAAAGGGTTAAGAAAATAAAAGTATTAAAACAAAAAGTTGGTAGATTAAAAGAAATAATTAGACGACTTAGGAAGCAGTTGGAACAAGCTAACAAGGCCCATGAGAAGAAGAAATCTAAGAGGCCTAGAGTATAGGGACGAAATCCACTCCCCAAAAGGACAGTTCACACCAATTCTGTTGGAACCCAAATAGAATTGCATGCTCCTTTAGAATCAGTTGAAATAGAAACTCAGACAGAGGTTCCAACAACAGAAGAAACATCTATTCAGATTGAAGGAGTGTTCCCTATAGATCTTCCTACTCCTTTGGAAACAGTTGAAATAGGAACCTAGACAGATGCTCCAACAACAATAGAGACAATTGTTCAGACTGAAGAAGCATTTCATTCCCCTAAACAGGGTGCCATTATTAGTAGGTTGGAAGTAGAATTGGTTCAAACTCAACAAACCCTAACTCAATGTAGAAGTGAAATGGTAACAATGTCAAAACATCAGAAAGTTGCAAAACAACTTCAAGCCATGTCAGCAACAAAGAATGAGACCTTTGCTGAGCTCAACAGAGTTAAAGGAAGGGTGAATAAAGTACAGGGCCAACTAGATGGAGCTTTGGAGAAAATCAAAGAGATTTGCTCTGTTTATTATGATATAGTAGCTTGCAGGGATCATGCTACTAATTACACCTTATTTTTATTAGAATGTTATATGTTGCTAAGGGTAAAAACTATTAGAGAAGGAAAACCTTTTGAGTTCACCAATGTTTCTCATTTTGTTTCATGTTTTAGAGAACAAGAGGATGGAGTAAAATACTTTCTGTGTGAACTATACCTTCACAACTTCATCCTAGGAGAAAACAGAAAAGAAAACCCTAATCCTTTCACCGGGGACATGCAGTTTCAAGCATTCTTGTCTTTTTCCAAAAACCAAACCAAGTGGGCTAAAGAACACAAGTTTTTCATGAAAAGGGAGACTGGATTAGACCTATGGATTAGAGGGGAACCCCCTAAATCCCTTGATACTATTATGTAGCACAGAACATTCGTGAAGAGGGAGAAGGTTTTAGAATCTTTAGCTCCCATCTGCAGACATGTTGTACGCTCAGGTTTACATTATTTTAGAGAGATTAAAGAAGAAGCCATTTTTGCTTCCAAACTAAGATGGGATGTCTCCTCAAATGCAGTCAAGAGTAGGGGACCATTTGGTTTCAGAAATTTTCATGCAGCCACCTTCAAGTTAGAGAGGTATGCCAGAATGATCATGGATGAAGGGCTTGCCTGGATTGGATGCAGGTACACTCCTCCCATCATTTGGTACCCTCCAGAGGGTTATCAGAGGAATTATGAAATTCATAAGAAGGAGGAAGATGGTTCTTTTGAAGAGATTAAAGGTAAGAATGGGTTCATGAGGCCTAGATAAAATACCCCTCCTCCCTTCAACATCATTGCTTTACATGTAAACTCTCTGATTGCATGAGGACATGCAAAAGGTAAGCTAGGGGGTATGTTGAGTTGAAAAAAAGGTACAAATATTCTCCTTATTACCATGGTTTATGATATATTCCTTATTGACTTTTCTATTAATTAGAACTAATTAGGAAAGAAAATGATTAAAAGGTCTTTTAGAAATATTATTAAAAGATATTAGATATTTTCTGAATTTTGGTTTGAATTGTTGTGATTTTATGCAGAAAATGGACAATTGTTGTTATCTCAAGACAATTAAAGATATCCCCGAAGATACATAAGCCATTGAAGATTGAAGGAATCAGGCACAAAGCAGTTTAGAGGAAGATTGACCCTTTATTTTGTAATCTTTCTAAATAGTAAAAGAAATCCTAGGGATCTCTCAATCCTCAGGATAGCTTAATTTACTTATTTCATTGTAATATATCGAGGATGCTGAACAATAGAGAAATATCCAAGAAACTCAGTCAAACATTCATATCTCTGAAGTGTTATTTACAACAGTCTGTTGCAAATGATTTACCAGTTATGGAATTAATGAAAGCATTGCGCGTTTTGATCATCTTTGAGTACTGATTTTTTTGTAGCAGTACCTTCTAAAGACCATGGGCCCAGTTGAATGGAGTTATTGTCCCATATGTAATCGTATCAATTCTATTTCAGTTCTGTGATTTGAATTTCCTTGCAATAGTTAAGATACATTCGTGATTCACTAGTGCATTTGGGTCAAATTCTGACGACGCGTTTGACGCAATTGCCACTTTCTATTGTCGGAAGACTGACAAACCTTGGACCCCCTCAAACGTCATTTCATAGGATTTCATTTTTCCGACAACCTAGTTTTCGTCTGTATTGCGATGTTATATGACACCACATGTCATCATAAATTGGATTGTCCAGCCCCATATTGACATCGTAAGACTGACGTCTAGGGACGTTTCAAATGTGGCAATACCGATGTGTCAAACATGGAAAACGGGACATTTCAAATGTGTAAATACCGACGTTTCAAACGTGGCAAGTGAGACGTTTCAGACGTGGCAAGAGAGACGTTTCAAAGATGCCAAAAGAGACATTCTTAACGTGGCAAGAGAGACATTTTAAAGGTGGCAAGAGAGACGTTTTAGAGGTGGCAAGAGAGACATTCTGAAGGTGGCAAGACCGATGGGACGAGGTATTAGCTCCAACGTGGTTTCTATGGGAGTGACACTCTTGGATGTGGCAAGAATGACGTCCATCAGGTGGCAACAACGACGACCTAGAGTTACTAGCTCCGACGTGGTTGCTATGGGAGCGGCAATCTTGGAGGTGGAAAGAGAGATGTCTTGGATGTGGCAATAGCGATAGGAAGAGAGTGAAAGATGTCATAATTGCCACCTTTGTGTAGGTATTTAGAAAAAAAATACAATATCAATATCAAGACCTAATAGTCATTCCAAGCCCAAAGGAGGAGTAAGTCATATAGGTGTCAGCTAGTGACCCACTTAATAGTTTCCTTAGGCTTTCCCTCGCACTAAAGGTTGGGTTTTTTCTTTCGAGAGTGTCTAAGAGATAAAAAGACCCGATATGATGAATGAACTGACATTAATTTCATACACGTCTAACAAATCCTTCAAACTTTTACCCAATGAAACATGTTGTCACAGCTTCTATCCTAATGAGATTACTCTTGGTATCATCTCCACAAGCATGAAGACCTAAAAT